>JAJAVP010000324.1:21087-61444 GCA_020740425.3 Heterorhabditis indica
AGGTGGACAACTTACAAGAACTCTGAAATTAACATGACTTCATTTGTAATAAGGAAACAACAGAATCGTGATCTAGATCAAAAAATGCTGAAGAAACTAATAAAAAACTTCTTATCAGTTATCCGTGAAGAACCGTAATATAAATTATATGATTGTAGAAACCATAACTAAATGTAATGATCCGCTTGTCATAATATGCGTCTTTTTCGCTGTATGCTCTGCACATGGGCTATCGAGACGTACTCCGTGCGAATTACATAAAAGAGGCTAATGTGTTTAATTCCTTATCATTTTTTGATCTAGATCACGATTCTGTTGTTTCCTTATTACAAATGAAGTCATGTTAATTTCAGAGTTCTTGTAAGTTGTCCACCTATGTACGGTTTTACTTGGTCAGCATGCGGAAACTCGTAATACCAAAGTACTACGGTCGACCTTCCATTGGATTGGCTTTGTTTGGTTGCGCAAACCGACCATTCTATCACATTTGTGTTTTTCCGGATTGTGCTCTTGGCAGAAGATTTGAAAACAATATACTAGAACAGGCTAGCGATAGTTATTATAATGCTTAATAAATCGGAATAGAAGTTAAACAGTAGAAGTATGGATTATATTGGCATATTATTTTTGCAATAGAAGACTGTATAACTTACAGGTTGGTACATTTGATCCACTGCCGAACGTAAGGAACGAGAAGTTAGTAGCCTTAAATTTCGGTCGGCTGAAGTATTGGATTGGTGAGAGGAACGCGCATATTTCTGTCCCTGTGTTGGAATTACTCGGTTTGTTAGATAATTGATAATTTACTGGATCGCAAGTTGCTATCTAAAGTTTTAGAATAAATACCATGCCTTAGGTCTTTCTGGGTTGTTTCCAATTCATCCTAAAACATTCATTAGAGCAAAGGATAACAGGGCTCTCCTCGCTCAGAAGTCAGACATTAATTCATCCGATAACGGTGATGTGAGTGAACAGAAGGTCAGAAGATTACTCTTTTCAATTACTTGTATGTTGTGTTCTTATTAATTATATTCACTTTAGCTTTCCTCTGCTCAACACGCTTAATCATGCTTCCAGTGCCATGGAAGGGAAGATACGCTGCTAAAACATGTCTTTGTCCATTATCATGGTTTTATTAGATGAGAAATGAACGTTGGTTAATTTGTTATTTAATGTATGTGGTTATTTTTGATCTTTTGTTATGAATATATATTTTATCACTTAGGTCGATAAATAATCGAAATGAATTATTTTTACTTTAAAGTATGTTTCAGTTGATTTTTGGCAGTCATTTCTTATCTGTTTTTACCATGGTTCGTGATTTTGCGTTAAGACTAGAATATTTAATAGAAATGTGTAATATAATTGTATTAGGACTTGCTAGTTACGTTACTCTTTGTTATTGTTTCATGTTGTTTTTCATTTATTTCTTATTTTATGTATTTAATTGTTTTTGCTAAAAAAAGGTTTTGTGCCATTTATACTAATGACAGTTTGGTGCTTTATACTTTCCATTGGTGAAGCCAAATAATATATCTTCAGGTTTCATTATATTTTGTTTGAAATGTTACATTTCTTTAAGATATGGAAATGGAAAACCGTAAGAAAGAGAGACGAAAAAGGGTTATGATTCGCGGTGGATATGTTACTGAAGAGCAAGGTATTGCGTATGAGCTTATTAATCTAGTGTATTTATCTAAATGATAAATTTTTGTATTAGTACTATCAAGATCTTTTGTGCATAATTAGATCATATTATTGAGAAAATATCCAGGCTAAACAATTTGTAAGACCATGTGAAGACTGAGAAATGTAACGAAATAACTTAAGAAAGTGAAAAAAAGTAACCCATAAGGAATTTAGTAATAACATTTAACTTTTTAATACTATCCAACGAATTTTATAGAATATATTGTCAACTAAACTACTTCCTTAGAAGTGCAGTTGGTGAATAATCGATTGGCACTTTTTTTTGCGATTTTAAAAAAGGGCAAATGGCTGTTTTAATCCCTATTTAAAATAATATTCCTAACTAAAAACCTTTTTATTGGATCTACTTATTAATTCGTTTTCTGTTTGTAAAATATTGCTAACATCACCAACTGAATACGGTTATCACGTTTTAACTGGTGCCCAAATACGCGCACTAAAGATTCTGATAATATTATTAAGAAAATTGATTACATAGTTAGATGTAGATAAATTAACTTATCAATAATATCTTAGTTTTCAGTATCGCCTCAACTTGAAGAAAGTTCAAGGGAAATTTACTTTAATAGTGACTCATCGTCTCCAAAAGTTGTAAAGAATGGAATATTAACGATGGGATCTGTAATGCACGGCAAGCTATGCATATAATTTAGGGTTTAGCGTTATAGTTTTTTAAATTATTTAATTGTAGTAGCTATTTAATCACATTCAGAACCAATAGTGAGTCAAGTGGTTGTACGACGTGCAAAAAGAAGAACTGTTTTACCGGAAAGAGGTAGTGAAGAATGGAAACAGCAAAGGAAAGAAGAGGCCAGAAATAGAACAAAAAGAGCAGCTGATAGGCATAGGTGATGTGTATATTCGTTTAAAACGATATGTTAAATATAATAATGCTAAATATAATATGACTCCAGATGTCCCTACTGTCCATATACGGCAGCTTTTCCTAGTAAGGTAAAACGACATATGGAAAATAGACATAGTGGTAAGTTTTATGAGTGATACGATGTGGTAGCATTTGTAGTATAAATATTGTAGGACTGCACCAGTGCTCCATCTGTAATATGAAATTTGATCAATATACTGACTTAAGGACGCACATAGCAAAACAACATCCGAAAAAAGATCATCAATGCGAATATTGTGACTATAGGAGTAGTGTGAGTCTTGTTTTCATGGGTTTTGTAAATCGTTTATAATTAACTGTAAGTGTCTCATCTTACTAATACAAGTAGATTATTCTGTGTAAATTAGATCAAATGATTGTAATATTTTTTGTGTTATTTTACTAAGAATTCAGAAAATTAATTGTTTGGATTATTCTAATATTATTATTTAGATTTTGCATGAGGTACGAAAGCATAGCATTATCAATCACGAATCAGGTATTTGCTGTACAGTGCCTGGATGTAATATTAAAATAGCCAAGTGGCGATTGAGGTAACATGTTGGCTTACTCTGGTTTTTTTCAGGTTTTTAACTATTAGATTTACTTATTCATTGTATTTATTTCAGATCTCACTTATTAAAAATGCATTCAAATAATTTGTCCACTTTCCTGCCATTAAAACGTGTAAGTGTTATCAATCAGGAACTCTTTTGTAGCCACTGCTCTTTTAGAGCTGAAGATTTGGAAGAATACAATATACATATTGAAAGGTGGTAATAGGATATAATTTTTCACTTAAATATATATAAACATTAAATTTCTGTGGCTGTACTGATTTTTAGTTCTTGATGTGTCCATAATGGATTAAATATTATCTTAACAAGTAAGTTTTGCATAGTTTTTAGCGCACACAGTGATGGAATTACTTGTCCAATGGATGGTTGTAGTGATAAGTTTTTGCTTTGTGATCTAGATCTTCATCTTCGTACTATGCATCCCAATGAGTGTGGAATAGAAGATATTTCTAATTCAGGTAAGTTTCTTTCATAATTTTTGTTCAATATTTTGAGGCTTTCAAACATTTCCATTGTGCATATGATGTTAACGGTACAATTCCTTTAGTCGCTCTTTTAGTCGATTAAGACTTATGAAAAATTTCATTCAGCTAGATTATTTACATACAGAATTACTATCCTAGTTTCTGAAACTTTGGAACGAATTATAAACTACTTAAATTGAAGAAGATTATTACGTATATGAGAAAATATAAGCATGCTGGAAGATTTGACCACAATCACTTAAAATTAGTCTTGATAAAACAATAATTGTAACTTAAGTAAATTAGTAGGGGAAAATAAATCAGCAATTATTACAGCGAATATAATACTTCTGTCTAATCAGGAAATCATTTATATAAAATCTATATTAAGACTGAATAATACAAAACAAAATTATCCTAGTGTATTATTGATCAGCAATATAATATTTTTCAAATATTCTTTTCGATATTCTTCAAAGAAACATATTCTTATATAACGAAGTTAATAGGCTTCTAGGTATATATACGATATCAGTTTAGGAACCGGTGGCAGTGTCTGTAGTTTGCAGACACAAAGTGATACCATTACGACAACAACATCCACTGAGTTAGACGAATACCTTTTATCTGATGAGGAACGTCAGTTAGTGGATTTTGAAATGAATGATAGGCAAAATACAGAAGTTAAGAAGAATGGAAATGGTTAGTTTGATTAGTTTTCTCTGTTTAATGCGTTATTAAATTTGAATAGTTTTACGATTTTTTAAGGTGATTTTGAGTGCAAACTCTGTTTGAAGTCGTTCCGTGATAAATATCTACTAAAAAAGCATATCAAAAGAGTAAGTAGTTATTGTATTCTTTACACATTAGTTGGGGGAAGTATTTTGCTTTGGTAAGTCTTCTAATTACAGATTCATGAGAAAACTTATTTGAGTAAAAAACGCACATTTAAACATGTGTGTACTTGGAATGATTGTGGAAAAGCATTTACAACTGTTGGATTACTTGAAGATCACATGAATAAGCATATGGGTGAGTAAAATTTGGGTTTATTTGTATAGGCTTTAAGAATTCTGTAAAATATGTTACCGATGTAGCGTGTACAACAATGAGAATAATATAATTCACGTAAACTTTACCAGTAGTAGACTACAGGTCTGTCTCACTTTAAAATGTTATGTTATTTTATCTTTTAGGTCGGACACCATATCATTGTGAACAGTGCAACCAGTCATTTTTTGCACGCAGTCGTTTCGCTGTACACCTATCGAAATATCATCAAACAAGTATACGCAACTATTCATTCATCAGTAAAAATTTTTTCTCTTAATAGGCCTAATGTTGATGAAAATAATATTTCTCCATAGAGTCAGATCAGATTCTTTGTTATTTGTACAATTGTTTTCTATCTATAGCATAGTTCTGTTATTGTTAAAATCTTGATGCATTTCACTTTTTTCAAATTGAAATCAGGACAAATCGATGCTATATGCTCCTATACATTCACTCATTATTCGTACAAATAGTAGTAAGCATAAATTAATAATGAAGGTAAAGCAAAATTAATGTTTAATATTACTGTGGCCTTGAGAGCAAGCTTTTGAGCTTAGCTTTAAAAATCTGATATGTAAATAGTTTTAATTGTGGACTGTTGTTACAGATTTGTTCTTATTACTTGTTAAGTTGTTTACAGTTTTTGTGTCATTCACTGCCAGTGATCTTTAGTGTTAGATCTAGAAGTGTAGATTCTATTCATTCATTAAATTGCCTGAATAGTTAATAGGATTTCTTAAAAAATAAATAACATGCCGTATTTCTTTTGTACGACAGTATGTTCAATAAAATCAAGGTTTATCAGCATCCACATATGCAGCGACGGGAGATGTTTATGAATCAGAATTAGAGATACATAATAAGCAAGACTGGGAGTAGTAATATTATTTCAAAAGTTATTGCTGCAGTCCATCCTGAGAAGTAGAGAGGTAGATTAGCTCAGTGTTATGACTGTCCTTTGATCAGCAGAATGAATTCTAGAATTAATTAAACTGTTTGACATAGTTCAAACAATGACGTATTATTTGTGATACGTTTTCTACATGACGAATAAAAATACCTTGAAAGTTTATCATTCCATCACGATCGATATCTCCTTCCTTTATCATTTCTCTAGCTTCTGTTTCTGTTAATTTCTCACCCAATGAACACATAACATATATGAGGTCATCTAGTGATATAAGCCCATCTCCATTTCGATCGAACACCTGTCACATTGACATGTATATAGTAGGAGTATGATCCTAATGCATTTCCTTCTCTGCGAGACTATTATATTTAAAAATTATATTGATAATCATCATATAAATTTTCCACTTACGTAATGTGGGTTATCTTACAATACCTTGCAAGTATATGTGTGAATGAATAACAACTATTTAATAGGGAATTTGGTAAAACAATGAATTGTGCTTCTGAACAAAACAAAAAAAGTAGCTGAGAAAAGCTCACGTTGAATACTTCGCGTAGCTCCTTCTCTTCTTTTGGATTCACTAACTGTTTCTTAAGTACGTAGAGGAATTCATCGATTTCGATACATCCATTACCTGTATGTGATTTTACGATTTGTGCATGTCAATGGATAGGAACAGTTTGCTATTCAGTAGCATTTGTTCTACTGAGAATGCCAACTTGGAGAAGATACTAGTGCTGCTTTTGTTGGCCACTTGTTTTATCTGCATTTGTTTTTGCAGATGCAAGTATAATTTAGATGCACATATTATATATATAAGTTACACCGCATTGGTGAAATACACTACTTAATGTGTCTCTAACAAACTGATATATTTCTCACTTCGAAATCATTTTAATTATTACATAAATTATATTATATTATTCACAAGATACTTCGCGATTGTAGTGGTTAACAGTCTTAATGACAACTTTCATCACATTAATGTTAGAGGACTGTTTACTTTTTGAAATACTTAATTGTGATCTAAATTCCACCATTTTGTAATTAAAGAAAAAATATTCGAGTTATTTTTCTGCTTAGCTTTATTCCCTATGACTTTCATATAGCGAGTAAATTTGATCCAACTTGAAGAAAGGCTGCTCGTACAGTTACAAAGTCCACGCTGTTTTCGAACAATTCTCTATTTAAAAAATTTGTTTGTTAGGACAACCACCATATTTTTCCTCTATAGTTAAACCGACTGAATGAACTTTACGTAGCAAAAATACTTTGATTCAATTCCCCGTCGGTCACGTGAAGCACTTTGTGTAAATACCACAAACTCTTCGGTTCATTGGGGAAATTAGAGATTTATCGCATTGATCTACAGCTTACAGTAAGCAATGTATTCATTTGAATTTCATGGTACATATCCAGTTATTCGTCAGTCAATGATCGTTTTCATTTAGTGAGCAAATGATTTGATACATTTCTCAATATTTGATAGAAATTGCTTCTATGGGGCTTATTAAATATTATTAGCTGTTTTATACTGATTAATATGCTTCATTACATTTTGAATAAGATTGCAATTTTTTTGGTTGCCAATGTTCTCCACCTGTATAGGTTTTGGAATATTTGTGGCATTGTAGTCTCATCATCAAGTTAAAATTTATTGCTTCAAAAATTGCTAGAATGACTTTTATAGCCAAGCAATTAAATATATATCTGATTAATTGCAGGTATCTTAAATATTTCACCTCTTCTATGTATAAATAATATCTCTAAGAATATTGGTGATTAATACAAGAATCAATCATAAGTGTAATCTGTTACGTAAAACAAATATTTTACAGCACTTAAATATTTACATAGCATAAAGTATTTCTTCCTATTCCTTTCACTTTGTGAACTTATGTCACACCGAGGCTAACTCGGAAATTGCCTTTTCTCGCTTCGGTTGATCAACGCAAGCAATTTATTCGCGTTTTTGGTAGGTCACAAGTGATCGTAATTTTAACCAACTGTGAAATTAACCACTAAAGACCACATATCAAACATAAAAGTCACTAAGAATAAAAGGTGTTTCTCCGCCCCATTCTAGGTTGATATATTTCTACCAAATTGTGACTGAGACATAAAAAATACATTATAGAATCGTAAATTGGTGTTTAGTTGAACAACATACTTATTAATAACCAGCAGGCTGCTTCAGAATTTTTCAACATTGAATTGGTACTGCGCTTTCAGTACCCACGCAGACTTCTACGTTGTGAGATAGCTCATATTTCCACTTAAATTGTTCTCAACTTGTACTCTTTTGTCACCACCCACAAAATAGTTAGAAGGCTTTGTAATTTAAAAATGCAAATATTATATCACTAGAGGAGGAAGCTAAATTAAAAATTAATCATTTAGCATAAATGCAATACATTAAGCTTAGCTGATTTTAATGATTTTTCACTTACTTTTAACACATATGTATATCTTCCAACTACTCTGCAGTAATATTGCAGAAATAAAACAATCCGGAAATATTTGTTATTCAAATTCCGCCATATATCTGGGTGCTTTTTTTACTCCAGCGTATAGAACATGCTCATTCTCAATTATAGGTTCTTAAAATTTATAGCACTCAGTATTCCTTAACGTTTCTACTGTAGAGTAAGGAAAAGTCAATAAGGAGACCTCTTCTAGCATACTACTCGCTATCATCTCACCATCAGTGTCAGCCTGTCGTATCATCGTTTCTATTTTCGCGCTCGTAGGCTTTTCACCTAGTTGAATGAGAGCTAGCTGAAAATTAGGATTAAAATAGAAGACATAGAAGTTGAAAATAAGAGTATTGCTATTAATATTAGTTTAGTGTTGCTCTATAATATCCATGAATAATAATATTTGAAAAGTTATAAAGGAACGTAATGTATAAAAACGTTGGAGACCCCACTTCGAGTTCCTCTCTGGTAATTCGTCCATCACCATTCTTGTCAAATTCTTTGAACATCTCTCGGAGCTCTGACTCTCGGATTGACTCCATTCTAGGATAGGTGGAAATATAAAACAATTAGAAAAAGGATAATAGTCTATGCGTCATAATAGAAGTAATAAATGTATTGCCTATGCATAGAAACTGGTCCAATGCTTTGGTTAATTGCTTGATTGTGCTCTAGTATATCTAAAAACTCCTGTTCCATTTTATGGAAGTAAAAAAATTATCATCATTATCGCTTTTAGAAACAGAAAGTCGGAAAAGCAGAATGAGCACATGACTGAAAATCATAATTGTTGCAGTGGTTCAGAAATATTTCTAGCGTAAATATGTTAATGACATTTGCCTGACTCTGCTCTTACATATCCCCACTGCAAAATCAGAGAGTACCAAATAATTTTTTTCTTAAAGTTCGAACATTTAACGGTAGATAATAATAAGAGCAATAAGTTCAACGAAATCTGAGAAGATAGGAACATCATGGAGGAAAAGCGCAAAATAACAGGAAAGCGAGCTGAAGGGGTTTGGGTTTTCAAACAACAAACACTGAGAATCACGATTTAGGCATAAACCGAAAATAGTCAGGGTTTCTCGGTAGAGGGCGGAGCTAAGGCGAGAAAATTAGGAACTAGGAAGAAGATCGATGGATAATATAGAGTTCATGGAAACTATTTAGAAAAGTGCAGTTTCTATAGGTAAAACGGATATTAGACAGATCTGTATGTATTTTAATGGTAGGTAAGTCGTCTCCTAAGATTAGAAGGTATAACGTAGAGTTACATTGTGTTATATTTACAAATAAAATGATAGAATAAACACTTGTTTTATATTTGATTTTTTTAACCTAATAATTTCATTTACCGAATTAGTATAGTGCATGACGGAAATAACCACTAGCAAAACATGTCTCCCTTGATTGAAGTAAGTTAATAAGATTTTTGTTGATCTTGCATTTCTCTCATAGTATATTTGTAATCCTGTTGATTATCGTATTTAACACTGCGTTGTACTCTTCTTTGAATTCTTTCTCTAATTTGTAAGTAATTGTTAGTAGAAAAATATGTGCAGAATTTATTGTATTACGAGTGTTTATTATATTATAAATGACATTTGACTATGTAGATTGGATCTTTCTCATAGAATACAGTGTTTACTCTCCAGACATCATCTCCATGAATTCTGAAAAAAAACTAGGCTCTTTATTTCTCCATTAAAAGCAATCTGCATATATACATTCTTTTCCTGTAGCTGCCAAGGAGAGAAAATTGTTTGTGATGACTAACAGCGCAATACACAAATCGCATATTAGGCATAATTAGTTATATTAGGTGTGCATTTTTCATGACCTCTGGTTCAATGATTGCATTTTTTCAAACTTCAACTGAAGCGGATAAAGAAAAGCGTGTATTATATTTGAATCCGACTAATATCCTATGTTATTAATACCTTACCATCGAAGTCAACGGTGCCCGATCCATCTGCATCAATTTCTGCGATCATTTCATCTAACTCCTCTTCGCTGACGTTATCGTCTAATGCACGAAGGATATCTCGGAGATCAGAGACATTAATATAGCCGTTTCCCTGAAATTTTTGTATTCGAAAATTGTAGAAATGTCTTCACGCTCAGGTTTTTACAGTTTACTAAAATAACATAGCTGCGTCATGTTTGTTTCATAATTTAGTAAATTAATACATGGGAATCAACACTAGATAAATAACCATAAATTTTCTACCTCTGTAAAATATGTTACGTAGAGACTTACATTACATTCATATAGGTGAATAAAATTCTTTAAGAGTTTATGTTAATATAAACCGTAAACAAAAGACAACAAATGGAAAAGGCTCTCTTCATTTACCCGATCAACTATTCAGTTTAAAAAAAGTGTTCTGGCATCTGTTTATTTATGTTTATCGTTAAATATGGTAGAGACTATGGAAAACAAATTATCCACATTTTCTCGCTAGTCATTCCTTTGAGAAATGTTTTGGTTCGTTTTGGATGATTAAATTAAAATCAGTTTAGGGGACATTGTTAGGCAAACGAGAACTGCACAATAACTGAATTGCTTAGTATCTGAACATTTAGAGGAAAAGTTCAACTAACTAGGTGTAGGCGGAACAAAATATTAAACCAAGATATCCTTTCATCCTTATGACGTTATTTTACTACTTATATTTTCTTGAACAGGGCAAAACAATATTAAGCCTAATAAAGTCCTACTATCATTTAGATTCCTTTCCTTATTGTTTGGAAAGTATTCCGAGCTTTATTACGTCTGATATGAAATCCAAACATCCCAATTTACCGAGCATAGACTATTTTTCAAAAATAATAGACGTGAGAAATGGCAGAGGAAGATGTGACCTCTGCCGCAAAGATTAGAATTCCAATAAGCACTTATCGTGCAGAATCACAAGTTTCCAAATAACTTCCAGATCGGAGGAACAACAGTGCTTTTGCAAACTTGTGTGAATTATAGCTTATTTAAAATAGCCAGTTAATCTGCTCACTTCTTTGTCATACAAACGGAAAGCTTCGCGCAGTTCCTCTTCTAATCCTTCGTTGTCTTCTCCATTTACCACGAAGTTAGCCACCATTGCAGCAAACTCCTCAAACTCAATCTCGCCAGAACCTAGTATCAAGAAATCTTCTGGAACCTATTGGAACAATTCTATTAGATTTTTAGCATAATTAATAGGGTCGGCATTCGGGACTAAAATATTGGATATGTGGTGTTCGAGTTTTCGTGGTAATTCGGGGAATTGAAAATCCTGGGATACCAACCCTAGTATTTACATTCATATATAATGGAACAACGAAAGTAAATTGGAACTGCCAACAATAATTAACCATCAGTGTCGAATTCTTTTATGAGCTGCTTTAAATCTCGCTCCTCGAATGCTTGTCCCATGGTTCGCAGTATTTGGCCCACCTAAAGTAGGTTATTGCTAGGCTTACTGTCTCCTTGCAGACACTACTATCGATCAATACCTGAGTGGCCCTGATGTATCCCTTATTTTCCTTGTCGAACATGTTGAAATACTTACGAAATTCTTGAAAACAATATAAGATATGTCAACATTGCATAAATTAAAATTAATCCAATAGCTTTAAAAAGTATGCGAGTGTATTTAATTAGTTCTCACGTTCAACTTGGTCTGCAGTAAGCTGCTCCAATGCATCAGCAACTGCGTCTCCCTGCAATCGGTCAGTATTATCTTTATTTAAAAAAATACATTGATATATATTCATTAAATTTAGGTTTAAGAAATTTGTATACATCTCATGCTCAGTTATCATTAGTATGAATCATAACGGTGATATGTTGTTGCTCGATTGCGCCTCCATGGCAATGTCGGAAACCTCAATGACGCTAGCCATGTATGAGCAAAGCGGTAAATATGTTTCGGTGGTAATTTGTGGCCGTAATAATCTGCATAAGAGACTCACCATGGTTGTGGGATGTGGATAGGAGACTGCGTGATGAGGACAGGAATTTCGTTTACCTTTACACACTACGATGTCGAGAGCTGCGCACACTGTAGGGGCGGATTCACCTGTTGAGAGTGGATTGACAATAGAGAAAACTTGATTAAAATAGTAATTTAATACCATTTAATTTCATTCCGACATTTCGATATTTTATTTACTAAAGTATAAAAGATGGGATATCAATTATCACAGTAAATAAATACACTTTAACGCACATTTAAATATAATTTGGTTAAAAAAGTACTAAAAATAGGATTCATTCCAGAAATACTTGAAATTTGAGTCATTTTCTCTACTATAAATAATCAGTGTAGCTCCAAACATTGCAAACCTGAATGAATTCAGTTGATTTAGATTTTCCAGATAAAATTTTAGTTATTCATTAATAACAATAACTAAATATATAAATATAAATATATATATATATATATATATATGCTAAAACATTTTCTACTGATTTGAAAACAATTCACGTGTAGGATATTATTTTGGTGAGGTAAATATCCCCTGATGCATTTCAGTTCATTGAATATTATGTATTTTTAATAGATCTAAAATATTTCCATTAAAGCAATATTCAGCATCTAAGTTCCTTCTTGATTTTTTATAGTACAATTTTACTTGTTTAACAATATTTATAAGAATTTTTTATTCATTTTAAATACAGCCTATAATTCTGCAATAAAAAAGCCTCATTATTGCAGCAAATCCGATATCGAATGGTATATGCGAAAAAACCCACTATCCTTTCATTCTCCATCCAATTATTCTCCACCTCATTTTTCAACTAGGACTGGTTTATAGCAATTTGCCAGCAAGATAGTCAATTCCTTCCCACCGGTTTAAAGTTTAGTACCGGATTGCCTCTCCAACCTACGGGTAGCTCCTCTCTTCTTGCGCCGGCTGATCGTTGAACCCTCCTCCTCAAACGGCTGTCGCGTGATCTTCGCAGCCCTGGAATTCGATGGAATTAATCGGTGGCTTGTTTGCTAATTATTATAGCTGCGCCGCACTAACAAATGGTTTATGGTGTATGGTTTTTGTGTGTGTGAACTAAATTTCCCGTTTTTGTTCACACTTTTATTCAAGTGAATTCACTCTATGGTTCAATTTGAAATAAACAAGTATAAAATATATAATTGTACATCATTATAGAGAAGAATTTGCAATTTTTAAAAATTTAAGTAAATAACTAATATTAATGATCTTAATATACTATATTTAAATTAATAATTATTCTCATATCCTAATTTATAATTCGGAAAAAATCCTAGTTATATTAGTGTTTTGTTTTAAAATTTTAAAATTCTTATTGATTTGCCTTGTGTTCTACTTTTAGATTTGTAAATGCTAGTGTTGCTCGTATTAATGCTTTATTCATAAATTATACAATATGCGTGTTCAATGTCTATTCAGTTCTTTATTATTATGAACATCATTCATTTGTATTATTCATTATTTCCCATTCACGAGATGTTGCTGACAGCCGTCTTGACTTTCTGAACTCTATGTGGTTAGATTGACAGCCGTTTACTTTTCATTTTGACACTTATATTTCTACGCGTTATATTCCATTTACCTACTAGAGTTGAGTTTTGGTGTTTAGTTGTGTCACAAAGTAACTAAGGCTATTCCTCAAATATTTGTCATAGGGACTGTTGGATAGGGATGATATACACAGTCTAAAATACCTCAGTGGTATCATAACAAAATATGTTATTTATCACTCACAGTTCTCACATTGTGACATCATGATGGCCACATGTTCGAAATCACGAATAAGTGTGTCTCGTGTGATCATTACGTCAATGAGCTAAAAGAATCTCATTCTTTTTATCTTTAATGTACCAACTGATGCCCCTCCCTCACCTGACTCTTTTGTAATCCACCCTTTCTGCATATTTTAGTGCTGATAATATAATAATATTCTATACTATATTTTGCTGAAATTATTGACAATTTTGCTAACTGCTAGCGCGCACTGCATTTTCAATAGGATGTTTACATGATTTTCCCTAAGGATGTACAGCCAGAAAGATACATAGAAACTGCCTAACTACGTATTTCATTATTAGGTACTAGTTCTAGGAATAATAATAATCTTTCCAAATATTTGTAAAGGTGTTCAAACAAAGAGTATTGTGTCAAAACATTTTCCTCGTTTTTCGATGAACACACTTATCAATTCTTATCATTCACGGAGTAGTTTATAATTAGCTAGTGGATTGTTCGTGGTCTTTTACTAGAGGACTCCGTCTAATGCTGACATTTCAATGTCCGCGGAGTTCACAAGGTGAGCATAGTTCCGATAATCGTGCAGATAGCAGGTGTCAGACGTGGTTCAGTTCTCAAATAATGCATGCGCCTTTACATGCATGCCGATTTCATGCTTTTATGTTGACGAATTTGCTGAACTTATTAATAAATAACTCAGTTTATGTTATTCAATGGGTGGATTTATTGGTTGTGCTAAATAAAGGGTGGGCTGTCAACTGTCTGCCTCTATTTATCACAATGTAAATACAGCTGTGGACTACTAATTCAGAGCTCATGCAGGCCATTTATTTCACTCCTTATTTTTGTCACATTTCAGTTTTCTTGTTTTCTTTTTGCCTATATGCCACTTAAAATCCGTTCGTCAGCAGCTAAATGTTAGCCTATTTTATTGTAATTCAAAGCGGCATTTTGTCTTATCGACGTATTACGGCATTGATAATTTACCCGGTTACGCGACACTTTCATTGCTAGGCCGATTATTAGCGCATTCTTAATTTGTAATATTTAAAGTATTTTCTCCAGACCCTCTCTCTATTTATATTACACGTATACCACCTTTTTTATTCTCTATTTCGATATTCCCTCTTCTATATTCTATCCTTTCTATTTCACTTCTTCAGCTCCTTACCATTTTCATCGAATGTCTAGTTCTCCAAACAAATTTCCTTCCGGCCACACCTTATCTGTCACGTGATTTTCAGTTCTGTTTCGATTCGCGAGTGGCTCAATAAGACAATAAGAAATCATCAAGTCATCGCTCAAATCCATCTTTTCTTTATCCTAATTAAACCCCTGGTATTATCTGCTCTATTAAAAATATGCGAAGCTAAATGTTAATTTAAAATGCCCATATCTTAAGTTCAACAGTATTTCCAGTTTTCGAGAGAATTTAGACATGACACGTGGTTTTTTTCGCGCAAATTTAAACTTAATTCGGACAAACAAATAAAAATGAATGAGCTCTATGAAACGAGTATGAAAGGAAGTAGAAAGTACAGCGCGCGTTAAGGTTTTTATATTCACCTCTTAGTCATGATCGACTTGAATCTACCATCATTCTTTCCTTCTCACTGGAAACCACACTTTGCCATCTGTCAATCATTATACACTTCGTAACACATCGGTCTGCCGTTAGACCATTTTCAGTGTTTTGGTAATCAATTTCATTAATTTTCATAAACAACGGCTGTGACTACTGTATTTTTCGTTTAAATAATGTGAATTGTGGTTTCACTTCTACTTTACCACTACTGGCGTCACATCCGTCCCCACCATATGATGCGTAGTTCCTGTTCTCAACTGGTCCTGACTGTACATTGCTCACGTTATTACACTTATGGCTAATTTCTTTTCTTTCATTATAAACATGAGTTATTAATTGTTTACTGGCATAAAATATTCTGACCGATAAAATCTTTTTTTTTAGTAATGGTCCTTAACATTAAACGCACTTTGTCCGTTAATGACTGTTCCAACAAGATCGAAACCATGGGGATTAAGCCCTTTAAACACCAGGTTGGTTGTACTTACCAGTTCAACGAACAATGTACACTGCTCTTCACTGGGAAAGTGATTTATCTGACATCCATATTCTACTTCCTCTTCTTAATATTCTTATCTTTCTTATCCTTCATTATCTCTTTTACCTTTTATGTGGTCAGTCGACTGACATCCGCCATTCCGCTCGTGTCACCTCCTGATTGATCGTCCACTGCCAAGTTAACAACATTTGTATACACACGTGTTTTTAATTGTGTGGGTTCAGTCAAAAGTACAAATACGAAATTTTCAACGGGGATATAACTGTACGACCAGCACATATGAACACGAACGAATAGACGTCCTTGATTCCGCAACGAAACATCTAACTTTTCGCCTATTTCCATATTCCCCGATTATCTTTTAACTAGGAAAAGGAATTAGAATGGCAAAGCATTCTAAAATTTGTAAAAATGCTTTATATTTAGTTGAGAAGAATCAGGGATAACTTCTGTAACTGATTTTTTTTGCGCAGGAAGTTTATATTTGATGGTACTTAATTCTCTTATTATTGATATTTTTATTAGATATTATATTTAATCATATTATTTAGGTTGGTGGCCATACTGTCCTCATTTCGCTGTCTAATGGCCACCTTCTAAAACCTTGTGTCGAGAGGGAGCTCATGTTTTACCAACATATGCCTGAAGAACTTACAGGCATAGTACCTAATTGCTGTGCCACTATACAAGTAAACATATAGCTTTCTAACATCTTTTGTTATTTGTCTTGTTTCTGCTGTAATAGCCGGATGGATAAGTTATTGGCATTTAGGGCTCCTCAGCAATTCATCTACCAACGTGTTGTGGAGTATGTAATGAATTTACTGATGAGAATGCATATCATTTAAGCTTTTCATTTCAGTCTCAAACTATTAAAAGAAGGAAGTCATTTCAGTAAGTGCAAATCAAAACTACTGAAACATTTTCAGTTAAAATTACTGGCGAAATATTCTTGATTTTGGAGTCTTTTGAATAATATTTTAGGAATTTCATCATCCTTTCTGATTTAACAAGTGGATTCGACCGTCCATGCGTATTAGACCTCAAATTAGGCACCAGACAACACGGAGACGGTGCTTCTGAAACTAAAGCAGCAGCACAAACAGCGAAGTGCGCACAAACAACGTCATCAACTCTAGGAATACGTCTTTGTGGTAAGATTTCCATCATAACAATTTATCATTTTGCCTTTAGCAGATTGAACCGTTGTGTACCGAAGAAAGTGAAATTATTTGTGTCAAACAATATACTGCACTATAATACCAAACTATTTAAACTATAAAAAATGAATAGAATATTGTCCAATCCAGGAATGCAGTATATCAATCCTCATACGGGCGTAATGGAATTCATTGATAAGTATGCAGGGCGGGCACTTTCCGAAGAAGGTTTGAAAGAGGCTATATTAACATTTTTCTCGAGCTCCCCACGTTCGGCTAAAGTGGTTCTGAATAGGGTACAACATATTAAAGAGGTAGAGTATTCACCATTAACTTTCAAATAAAGTAAATATCATAAAATCATGGATTAAGGCATTTTTTAAAATTTGATAATTTAGGTGCTTTCCCGTTCTAGTGGTCTTCGCCTCTTTGGATCTTCTATTTTGATAATCATTGAAGGGGGGTCGAAGTCTACTGAAGGCGAAACATCGCTTAATACTCGCTCTGAAGTACGTATTGTTGACTTCGCCAATACCACGTTTAATGGATTCATGGGTGATCAACTGTATCCTGGACCGGACGAAGGATCCACTTTAGGTCTTGAAACGCTCTCTAAATACCTCATAGAATCTCAATAAGCAATAATTTCACTTTTTTCTATGAACGATTTGTGATATAGACTTTATTAATTGTATTTATATATATGAATACCTCTCTTACGATTTTTAAGCAAATTTATTTGTTATTTGAAATTTTAACTTCTTTCACTGATTTAAATACTCAGCAAATATGTATTAAATTATCCACGACCGATATAATCCTCATGTTATTTCTTGCCTTTTAAGATTTGATTATATGAATGAGAACGAATATTTATCTATTCTTTCATTCGTCTATCTAGTCATTGATCATCGAAATTAAATTATCTCAGCAAATATTTTCTCATATTGATTGTTTTTATTAGATTTTATGTTAACACTAATTATTTGCCAATTTACTGAATGAACAACTGACAAATTGTAAACTTATCACTTGTAGAGTAGTTGACAAAAGATAAGGGAATAGTGATCGTCACTTTTTCCCACAATGTTCTTTAAGAGAAAAAACAACGCGCTAAGATAAAGAAAAGTGATTATAATAAATCAAACAGAATAAGATAACTAGGGAATGAGTGGATTAGTTAGGAAGCGGTCATATTCTTGCTCCTTACATTTCATTCGTAGGACAAGTTAGATAGAAGATCATATTTCATCTTCTTTCGTCCTTTACATCCAGAACTAATCCGTTAGTATTTCAACTTCTCATGTTTTTGCCATAAATTGGATATAATATGGTGTGGTTAGTGGAAGAAATATAAACAAACATGGATATCAAAACGTTTAAAAATCACTAATACAATAAAATAATTAGTAGAAATGAAAATCTTTTATCCTCAGCTATAACACTTGTTTATTCGAGAATAGACTATTACAATCATACCAGTGAAATACTAGTGAATAGAGCTTAATAAACGTCTAATATCATCAAATTTTTCTGAAATAATAACAAGCAGAAATCAATTATTTTCAGAAGGGAAGACAAAATATTTGGTTGTGCTTCAGAGTGAAAGTCGCCTGTATAAATCCATAAACCGTTTACGTTTTGTCAGATTTGTATTGCTTAGTGGATTGCTTGGTACGCAGATCAACAATGAAGTGCACTGTAAATGCAATGGACTTCTTAAGAAGCCTACCGAATTTATTGGTGGCCTTTTCGCCTTTTAATGGTCCAGACAGTGATGAGTGGATCTCACTGTGTAAGATTCTATTGTCGCTGTTTCTCAGCTTTCACTCGATGATCATCTCTATTCTTCTTTAGAATCATCACATAACTGACAGTGAATGCACTGCTATATCTGACTGTGGCGGACGTGTCTCGCAGCAAAAACTATCGAATCACCTGTAATAAATGACACATTATAAAGTTTTCTGTCACTTATATCATTGAGGCATATCAGTAAATCGATTAATTTCTGAAGGCTATCTCATTAAAGAATGTTAAAGAAAATAAACATAATTATTGAGAAACTTAATGTAAAAGAACAAAAACTAGCATTGTGTGATGTCTGCGAATTTAGCTTTCTCCTCCTACAAAATGATTGATGCATTGTTTCCCATTTTCCTAGAAGTTTTTGTACTTTGATATTAGGAACAATGGCAGTCTCACTTCTAAGAATATATCACGCTGACAGAGGTACCAACAAGTGAAAAATACTATAAAACGAGAGGTTGTTTTCCCATATACTCGCTCTTTCTGCGTGTAATCATGCTCCATTTTCTTAAGAAGTTGCTAGGCTCATTATCGCTTAATTGTTCTACTTAATAGGTATTCCTTAAGTCCAAATGATAAGTTCAAGTAATAAATAACTGTTACAGTTTGTAAAATCTTTGGCTGAAAACTAACTACAATAGGTAGCTGGAAATTATTTTAAGTAATAAAGTTTGCTTCTTTAACGGAAGTCATTTCTCATCTTATTGCCAAATGATGCCAAACCAATAGTTTTTACTAAGAAAACAGTTGATTCGTAGAAGTTGCATACTTAATGCATTTTGCAAGGGGCAATAAATTATAAGACTAGATAAGTATTCGTGTACTTTTTATTATCATTTATAATATAGCCCTAGCGAGCACAGAAATAATTGTTTTGGCTAGTTGCAATTGGCAAGAACTCCCGACTTTATGCGAGTGAATGACGCATTCCAGTGGTCAGTACTGAAAATGATCAGTCACTGAACAGATTGCCGCGACTTACTTTCTTGCTTCCAATTAGTGCGAAAGAATTTCAAAAATTACACCACTTCTGAGATAGAATCTGCTTGTGTTTAGATTTTTCCACGCCACCCATATGGAAATTAGTCTTTTCTACTTTATTCTTCCTGTTTTAACCAAGGCATTTCTCTGGAACTGGTTAGGTAAGTTTTGGCTGTGGTGTAATATTTATATAATACTGTTCCATAATTCTACTTATCTTCAATGTTTAAATGGAAGCAAATGTTGGAAATAACTTTTTGAATACTATATTTTATTATTTTAAACTATAGGTTGTGCTAGTTGTGGTGGCTACGGGGACAACTCATATGCAGCGTATCCTCCAGTTTTCTATGATAGTTTGCCAGAATATTATACACCAACGTGAGTAAGATCACATATTTTAAAGCTACTACAGTTTTTGTACTAAATAAAATCTCAAATTCGATGTGAGAAGAGTATCAATTTAGCTACCGAGTGGTTTCCCTACAATCGCCACCTACAGTAATCTATAGGCAGAGACAACCTCTTGTTTACTCAGAATATAATGGATATAACCGAGGTCTATTTTGAACCAATAACAGGATATATTAAGTGATATTAAATCCAAATCTGGCATGTTGTTAAGAATAATGTTTTACATAGGTTTTAGTGATCAAATTGTTAAAAATACAAAAAAATGCAGCTCCGTTCTCGTACTCCACAGTGCGTACAGCTCAATTACAACCTTCTCTACCTGCATATTCACTGGACAGGAATGTCGTCAGATACAGTTATTTGCCTTCATACTCTGCACAACAAGTTGAAAACGTATATGTTCCTACAGGTTAGAAAATATTAAATGCTAGCTAGCAGGAAAAAAGGGTATGTAATTTTAGCACACAAACTTGCCGACACATATGGTCGAAAAATGAAGGATCCTCACAATTCAGGTGAAACAAGAGGATAGTTATTAAAGTATATAAATTAACATAATGTACACATATGAATAAAACTCTTTTACTTAACTGCCTAAATTTCTCTGGCGTTCAATGCTGTGTTTTTATAAATTAAGCAAATAATTTCTCTTTCATTCGGAACAAGTTTAAATATTTTAAGCTGTCTCTAGGTAGATACAGAATAAATCCCATTTCAGAAAAGCAAAAAACGCAACAAATAACAAGAGAAGAAGAGAGAGGAAAAGAGGTATGAAAGCATTAAAATAAATGGACGTGGTTGATTATAAAAGGAGTATTTTCACTATTAAAGGGTATACATGTAAATATAACTTTTATTCATAGAAAGAATGGAAGAGTGAGATAAACTTTCACACTGAAGAAATGAACCAATGGCATAGTGGGACATCAACTGTGAGTAAAAAGATTTGTGACGTAAATAACCATTCAAATTATTTATTAAACAAGAAATAATATATGCACAATATAAACAATATCAGACAACGATTCCAATCGTCCGCTTCAAAGAAACAACTGGAAGCAGGGATGACGAGAAGCTGCTGAAAAATAAAATACATAGGAACGGTCCTGAAATTGTTAAGCTTGCAATTCCTCCCAACTTGCCCCCAGCACACCCAGATGTGAAAGAAGATTTAGAAAGTGAACGCAGTATAAAAATATCTCCCAAAGAAATACCGATAGCAGAGCAATCACTAGAGACCAGTGATAAGGAAAAGAAAACGGTAAAAACCAAGCAATTATTGCTTATTCATAATTTAAGTTATAGAAAATAAGAAGCAACAATATCTCCTTCTTCAAGTTCTGAGAAATTTGCTGCTTTCTTTCAGGGATCAGCAGAGGAAAACGAATTTATTCCCATTGGAAAAGATATTAAATTATCAAATAAGATAAATACAGGGAAATAAAATGAAAAATAGGTATGCCTCACGCAAATATGAATGGATATCTTGTACTCAGTTTGGTTTCCCAAACTAACTAGCACTTTTTACTTTCAGTTGTTATGATTTTTATGTTCAGTAATATTTTTCAAATTGTACCCTAAGATCAGAAATAACTAATCTACTAAACACTTTACACTATTCACCAGTGAACTGACTTTTGTACAGTACGTTTACTTTATATCCACTGGCTTATGTTATTGCTATATTTATTACTATTTTTAGAGATTGATCTTTCATAACAAATTGTGATAATAAATGAATATTTGTTGCGGTACCAAACCAATCAGCAACTAATCCCGATGAGACATTTGAAAGAAATAGAAATAATTTCCTAGGAGCATCAGATGAACCATACGGAACCTTAAAATTACTTTCAAATGCTGTTTATTAGATCTATTATTGAATTTCTGATATTGTCTAGTTACTCATTGAAAAATAAGTTTAAGCAGTGTCACAACAGCAATAACAGAAACAATATGAGGTGTTAGTTGTTAGTTGCGATAGTAATTTGCGTTTAGTTGATAAAGACTTCTAATGTTCATGAATTTGCATAGATAGTATCTGGTTTGAGGAATGAAGCTCTCCTAATTCTACTAATACCGAGTGTTTTGTTCACAGTCACCTTAGAACTACTAACCGGTCTCGTCTCTAGCCGCCAAAGGTCGCTGAAACACGTTTCACACGGGAATAAACACATGTCACTCTAGTTGTTGCATCTATTTATGACCATTCTCTGCGGGGCGGTTCCCGAGATGTCGTTGTTTATGTCGCTTACGCCGTATTATGTGGTGCCGACAATCTTTTCTTGACACCCTCATGGTGTCGAAATATTACTATAACAATAGTAATAGCAGTAGTTAATTAATAAGAAAATAAATATAGAAGATACGCTATTTTTCCTACGCTAGCAAGAGTGAATCAAACTAACACCCATATCATTATAGATATGATACTCCTGATACTATTGCCATTATTGACTTCTGGTCAAGATCGTGTAGCGAGCACGGGCTCAATGCTCCGCGTCATACAAATGAATGGAACGGATAGCATACAAAGCATATTTGATTCACTTCCTAAAGAATGCTTGAAAAACGGAAAGAAATATAAAGAAGGAGAAAAATTTGATCTAGGTTATCTTAGGTATCAGTGTCAGAAATACGGCGTGTATTCTATAGAAGGTTAGTTATATATAAATGTTTTTAAGTAAGTTAGAAATTCTCTTCACTCTTTCTTCAGGTTGTCGCACTGAAAAGGGAAAGGAAATGAAAATTGGTGAGAGGCTGGTAGCAGATAATGTGGTGCACCAGTGTCTAGCAAAGGATAATTCTGTGTACTATAGACAGACTGTAAGAGAAGTAAAGATTGGAAGGGAAGTTCATGAAAATGAAAATTATCTGTGTTTGTAACAGGTATGTGGGATCTTGGGACAACCACAGTGCGAACAGGTAGACTTACCTGCAGCGTTGAAAGCTGCACAACAGAAAGAGACTCCCGATACTGTACCCAAGGTAAAATTTGCTTCTTAAATTTAACATTCGCCAAAAACTAAATTTTTCCGTCCTTTGTGAAGCATATTCTCGTATATTCAGATTCTAAACTCTTAAAAGTATAATTCTATATATTTTTTCTAATACAACTTTAACACAGGTTTTAAGTAGGTTTTTAATATATATAATAGACAAAAAATGCACTTGAAATTTTTAAAAATTAATGACTTAGAATTTTAGAGCAATACTTGGCATAAATTATGTATTTATAGTAGAATTATATATTCGAAATACAAAGTTTGTAAACATTTGATCAAGACTGTATAGAAAGGAAATAGTTATAGATCGAAGTGCCTGGGCTCCCACCAGGATGGAAGCTTATTGATGAAACAGGCAAAGAAATCCCTGGAACTAACGCCAGAGTTATCTCGAGGACACTTATATTTAATCCTGTAATACAATCAGTGAGGTAGAATACCAAAAGTAATACTAACAATAATAATAAGAATAAAGAAATGGGAGGCAGAATGTGGTATTTATAGAACTCGTCGCCAATTGGGTCGTGGCGTTGGATCGGTAGTAGGGATAGAGGACGTAGGCACCGATAAGCCACCAATGCCCTTGAGTGTGTTGGAGACAGGAAATAACGGTGGCATAAAATTGGTAAATGCATATAGCATCTGAAGACTTATGGTGCCCATTAAGTATTTGATTCAATTCAGAAGCCTGTTTTATCGTCCGTAAACAATTTGGATCAACCTGAAACGGTTAAACAGACCGTGTCTCGTACACTAGAACTCACTAAACCAGACACTAAGTAGGCTTGCTTTTGACTGTATTTCCTAAAAATATGTATATTCTATAACAAGGTTTTAATGCCATTTTATTCAATTTCACACGAGTATGACTAAGTTCTTTCGCTAGTTAATTTATAATAATATAAACTTAAGCACTACAAATTATGTAAACATAATCTACATGAATTTCAGCTAATATCTAAAATGTCAGCCTATATATGAAAGCTTAATTTTTTTTAAGGTTTAATTTTTCTGCAATGTTTTTAAAATTTATGATTTTGTTTCTTATTGCTGACTAGTTAATCATTATATATTTGACAACTATGAACTAATACTCATTGCAGTTCCACATTATTACACTAGAAACCATGATCAAAGTTAGAATTATCCAGGCATTTGAATTTTGTCACCTTCCCAAATACTAGAAGGAAAATTAGTGATTCATTCACTAATCATTCAGCACATTAAATAAGAGAGGAGATGAATTTTAGAACTACGCTGGTAAACAATATAATATTAGTGTTGATTTGTTTGTAAAATATATTATATCTCAAATGATTAATTATATTTGTGTTTCAGTCAAGATCGGGTTATCGGTTTTGGTACAGGAAACACTGATCTCAATCAAAGAGCAGTAACAACAGGAGACGTCAGAGGTCTGACGGTACGAATAAGTAAATATCGCGTAGTAACGTGGAGGCAATTATTCGCTCAACTTATCGTCTGGAAAGCAAAAATAGATTTTATTTGTTGCAGATCGAATCAAATATTATTTGTTTACCAGTCCTAAAAATTGTTGAGAGACTCATGTACACTATAAGTAATCAAATACCACCTATATAAAAGATAAGTGATCAAAAATCTTGAATTTAGGCTGACTCCGTTGGAGGCTCCAGATCAGATGTCCAGTGGAAAGGAAAAACAATTTCTGTTAACGGTAAATCAATTGCAGCAGGACCTGGTACTTTCACTTTCGGAAACTCACCAACTGGTGTCTTCCTTAGAAAAGAAAACTAGACTGCTCAGAGATCACACTTTTCCAAATTTGTTTATCAACTGTATATAAAGTATTTAATGAAAATTCGCTTCTATATCAAGTAAGTATAGAAATTACTTAAGTCTATTATTTATGTATAATTTAAATATATATTTGTTTCAATAATACACTAACTCCTTGGAGAAGTATTATTACATGAATAAATATGACTGTACGAAACCATATTTCAAACTTGTTTATCTTTATAATATAAGATAAATTGATTTGTAAATAGTAATGACTCAGTGACGGCATTCAGGAGAAAGATGAGCTGAAAATATTTATTAAATTGTTGAAATGGAATGATAATTAAATTAGTGTTTACCTAGTTCGTGCTGTCAATAAGTTTTGCGGTGTCAACATCATTACTCGGATAGTCAAATAGCGAAATCTTAGATATTGAAGGTAAAAGACTGAGGTCCGTCAGCGATTCTACAGAGAAATCACGCAGTTTCTAAACAATTAACGTCATTTTAATTTAGGTAGAATCTAACGTTTATAAAAACTTACTACTGGGATGGCAGATATTGTAGAATAACTCGTAGTATCTGCATCCTAAAACAAACGAGCTATTAGTCAAAATTTCTATTTAACCGTTAGAAAAAACTTGAGTACTAAAGAAAATTGAAATTTATTTTTGATCAATCAGCTATCGAAAAGCTTGCGACACCACCCAGCAGTTCCTATTCACCAACCCAATTTCATTTGATCATAAGTCGTGCGATCGAACGGAGGGTTAGCCTCACAATTATTATGATAGCTATTACATTTTAACCATCAGTCGAATAGATAGAGGGGTTACAAAAATAAGGATCACATAGAGCACACGAGAGCAACCCAAGTCTGCTTTTGAGCCAATCGCCCATAACCCCGACCTTAAATGTCCAATCTTACACTTGTCAGCGCCTGCCTCTCCCCGAGATCTACAAGTCTAACTGCACTTAAAACCATTGATCAGTCGATGACAATTAAGGTTAGCCTCATCAGTGTGAAGTAGACGCAAAATGAACACAGTTAGGAAGTATAGTGCATTATTGGATTAAAATAAGGTTTTCTTTTTGTTACTAGATTAAATAAGAGACCAATATTTTAGCAAAATAAAATATAACAAGCTGATATGCGCTAAAACGGAAAACAACGTCTAAAATCTCTCCTCAATTTTACGTTCCCATATTGCACGAAGTTATTGGCGATCGAGCAAATAATTGCTCTCTTATGCAATATATAATCATCGCTTTATCACCCAACTGTATTTATGTTTCCCAC
Source organism: Heterorhabditis indica (assembly GCA_020740425.3). Classification (NCBI taxonomy): domain Eukaryota; kingdom Metazoa; phylum Nematoda; class Chromadorea; order Rhabditida; family Heterorhabditidae; genus Heterorhabditis; species Heterorhabditis indica. The sequence goes on from JAJAVP010000324.1 coordinate 47,410, forward strand.
TTTAATCTGAAAAGTAAAGAACAATCAATTTTTGGATCGGAAATTGAACTAGATACTATTATTTTACTATGCTCATGAGAAAAGATTCAAACCGACACTAAAGTAGAAGTATGAAAATTTGTCTACCTATAAGAAAAGTGGGTTTATATTTTGCACATTTGTCGTCGAATAGACAAACTTTTCATTATTCTGTATTAGAAATTATGTTTATTCGACTTCATATTTAACACTGCTGTCTCTTTACGCTAAGCTGTTCAATTTTCGACAAATCTTGTGCGATAATAATTAGATAAACGTAGTAATAATGACGTTCATTCAAGATTAGTTCTCAATCATAAATTACTTTTATGAGAAATTGATCATAAAAAGCGATAAGTGAAACCTCTTACATCTCTTCTAATAACTCACCACAGGTGACTGACAAGGAGTACTATCCGATTCAAATGCATAGGTGCTTTTCACCTGGAAGATAGATAAAATCCACTTTTATACTGTAGATGCAAATAATTGAATTGAAATCTTGTTTTACCGCTGGCTGTTGAAATAGGTTTATTGCATCGTAGATATACATGCTGTTGTTCTGAAATAACCCATGGGTTAGTGTTCTCATACAGTTAAAGCTACGAATCAATCTGCTCTATTTTATAGCTTCCAGTTTTTATCTCAGTGTTGTGCCAAATCGCAAATGTAACTTATGGTGCTTCTCCCATAATTTGCTTTTCTTCTACTGTTATATTTCGTCGTTTAAATCTAACCTGTATAGGTACGGTGTAGTTATGAACTTTGTCCGTAACGGAAGAATATATGCTCTAAAAAACAGTCCTAGTTTGTATGGACATAATAATTTGCTGGATTATAATAAAACTCACACCATCATTGACGTTCTGTTGGTGGAGAACTACGGAGCGATCGCATCGAGAGTCAGCTGAGCACATATACTTACTTTGATCCTTGAATAATGTTTACTGTATTTTCTATCGCATTCTTAGAATAGAATAAAGTTATTTTATATCCCTCTTTTGAAAGTTGTGTGTGCAAATATAAATGTAGCTAATTCTAATTACTTCCCCATTCTAAAATTGGAAGCGACCCTTTGTTATGTTTGATAACAGAAGAAAGCACAAAAACGTACGAATTCGACATCAAGATTTTGGATATTTGCAGTTGAACTGAGAGAACGAATAATTGTGAAAGGAGACTGAAATGCGTGAACAATGGTGCGTGGTAGGACTTAAAAGGGTTCTTTCTCAAGTGTCTAAATATGAATCACTGAATCTATGAAAACAGTTTGAAATAAATAAAGTTCTAAATATAATAATAGAAAATAATTAACCTCTGAAGAATCTTTCTGAGATTCCACATAAGATGAGCCCATTTGACTTTGAAACTATAAAGCTAGAGTAAAGTGTATGCAAATTTTCCTTTATTGTTGTTCTATATATCTTTCATTTTTAATGTCATATTATTGTAGTTTCACTTCACATTTAAGCATAAAATGGAGTAATGCAGTTCTTTTAATCTTATTTAGTGAAAAACCTGCGGTATGAAAAAGGCAATCCTCCTATTTTACTTTTAAAAAAATGTCATAATTTTAACATATATTTATTTCAAACTGAATGCAAAATTTTATAAATTTGTTATTTTTTGAGATAACTGGAACAAAAACATTAAAGCGATATTACTTTTATAACCCAAAACCAATAAATAGCAAGAAATAGATTTCATTCACCGAGAAAAGCACAACTGGCTTAACGAATTCGGTGCTAATAATCTTCAAAATCTAAAATTCAGAAATGCTGCAATTTTCTTTATTCAAATTCATTGTTCCTTTGTTGGATATATATTTATGTGTAGGGTTTTGGAGTTAAAGTATAAATCACATTAAGTTTAATGCGACCATAAATGGACAGCTTTTTCAAAAGCAGCCTATGCCGATTGTGGAAATGGATTAGTATGACAGCGAAGAACCCACAAAATTATTGTTCATTCCAGCAGACCGAACGGGGCGAGGAGATAAAGGAGTATGCTTCTCCCAGGCTATCGCTGCTATTATCTATTGTTTGCAGATCAGATCAAAACATGTAGCCTAAGCCTAATTTCACTTTTCAGATACTCCATTGTCTTCGTTTGAACTCACCGACTGAGAAAGCCAGTTCAACACACTTCCATTTATCATGTAAACTGCTATACAAATTCAAATTATTTATTTATTATCCAATCCATGTCTTACGCAAAAGGTCATTAAGTTGGTCTGCGTGTATTCTTTTCTCTTCAGTAAATTTTTCATTTGATTGATGCGGTATCTCAATTGGTGCATGATGCTTGTATAGATCATCTAGCATCGTAAGCATTGGATCCTCAAATCCAAATCGAAGAACCTTAATAAAAACAATAAATTCTTAATATGGATACAGTGCTCTGCTTTGACCATTACATTTTTTATTCCAATACAATAGTATAGCTGATTTGAAAAAACAAATAGTACTTATTTCTGTAATAAAATTATTTAACGCTTACATATCTTCCCATCGCCACAGGTAGCATAAGAAGAAAAACCACCCATGGACGAACAGCATCCATACCTGTCAAAGCATCTATGTAAAATTGAAAGCATTCAACTATACTCATTGGTATTAAATTACGAGGGTAATTAGTAATTGTTAGTTTTCTTTGCTGTAGTTTCCCTCGAAGTTCTTCCATCTCACAAGCATGGAATCAATTAAAATGGTATATCATGACATTATTTTGATTACCTCAGTTTCTGTTATATTTATTCAGCCAAAAAGCAGCAATTACACCAAGGCAGTGGGGAAAAATGTTTGAAACCAGCGTAGATAGGGTTAAGAGCTCAGTGAAAAAACACTCACCTCATCCCTATAGGAATTCAACAGTAGGGCGAGGTAATTAAGCGGGTATCTAACTGAGGAAATCGCAATTGGGTTAGTTATAACCAAGCCATCATCTTTGAGTCATTCGAAGAGCAAAGTAGCATTTTTATAGGCTTGTAACCGCTGTATATTTGCATATATTTATTCTACAACTACTGTACTGTCTTTGCTAGCGCTTAATTGAGAGTAAGACGGCTTGTTATATAAGATTTTAAAAAATGGAAGTCTCTCAAAAAGTGACATATTATATAATTGAATACACGGATATTATCAGAATAAAACTGTTAAGTTTTCTACTAGATAAGGAGAGATGGGACGGTCTACATGAACCATCAATTTTTCTTTGACGGAATAACATAAATACTGATCGAATCTATTTTAAGATTGCCAATCTATATTTGAAATAAAAAGACAAATTATAGAAATAAACGAGCATAGGGTGGAGCTAATCTTCTTATTCTTGCACCTAATACGCGGCCGCATTATATATTATGGATTTAATAAGAAAATCGCCTGCTAAATGGACTTCAAATGGTTTAAGCTAGGCTTTAAATATACTGATTACCCTTTATCTATTAATTTGTTTAATAATAAATGGATGGAATCTTTACATCTTAAAGTAACACAGAGGCGACTGTAAATCGTGTGGTTAGACTTTAAACTATCTTCTTTCCAAGAATTGAAGTGCTAATCAATTATTTTCTACAAGCTCCAAAAAGCTAGTGAGTAATTTCCATATTTCATTTAAGTGGAAAAGGACACGTTGGCTTCCATTAAGCAGTACATTTTCAGACCGATAAATATTTGCTAAGCCTCATAAAATATGCCTCAAACTTTCAGTATATTCTTCATTTTTAACGGTGAAGAGACTAAATACAAATGGTCAAAACAATTATGCGAATGTGTAGATGTTTTTCGCCAATCACTCTAAGTTAATTTAAAATATAGCATACAAAAACCACACACGAAGTATGTTGCACTCCGAAGTCTGATTGTGCTGGAAACGAAGCAGAAATATCCAGTAGTGCGAGCTATTCGTTGCCAACCGAAATTTACGGGAGCGCAGACCGATAGATCACCTCAGAAGGAATATAGTAGTACTTAACTATGAGTAAATTAATTATAAATGCAAGGGTCATGCATTATACAAAACTGATCTCCCTGGTTTCAATTCTGGGTCAAAAATGTCAACGCTAATTTAACTGCAAGACTAGATTGCCCGCAATAATTAGCCTCTTTGTGAATGAGTTAATCTGCTCTTCGTCCACCTCTCTCCTTCGCCATAACTACTATTTAGACTACATTTAGCATAGCATTGTAACAATGATTTTTCAACAATGCTTTAGAATCCAGAACGCTTAATACTTAAAGAAGAAATAACTTGTAACCCTCTAACACAGTTATGCGATTACAATTGCGAAAATAAATGTAGAAAGGAAAAAAATTATTTCCTCATATAATTTATGGGCATGTCTTACATTAATTACATTTTATGCATATAATCTAAAATTCATTCTGGGAATTTCACATTTTTCTGTGACTAACTCTTAGAGAAAAAGTCTACGATGGTTAGATAGAAAAACTAAAAGTCAACATCACTAAAAATAAGAATGATATTTAATTCTGCATGAAAAAAGATAACCAGCAAATACATGTAGGAATGGAAGAGTACAAGAGGAACGGAAGCCCTACTATATTTAGAAAGGAAATATAATTTCTACAGACTCAGTGCCACAAAAACAAGGCTAGTAACCTACGCATACCCAACTACATAAAAAGACAATTACCACGTGGACTACTTGTTATTGTAATATTTGGAGCCAATGTTCATGCACTCAGACATCAAGCTCAGTTGATAATAAGAATACTATTTAGTAAAGAATAAAATTGATTATATTTAACCAAATAATTGGGAACAATGGCGCTGGCTGACATTTCACTAAATCAGATTGAGCACTTTCGCATAAAGATTACTTTAAATATATAACATTCTAAGAGATCATCTCGGAATTCCTGTTACTATCGAAAAGAGTCCACGACGATGCAGAAGTATGGACTACTTGAGGAATGCGTGACTGAGGGAATGGCTTAATTCTCAGCTGCATTGCATTATAGATAAGTTGAATAACAAGTTGAATCTTCATAAGAAGGACATTTTAAAATAAAATTATAACGCCATACTCAATTTTGCTTATACGTCAGAAAGAAATTTTGCTTGCAACTCTAACTCAAAAATAATGTGCATAAAGAAAACGCCCAATAACTATGACGTAACTTGTACTGTCATCTACTAGAAAATAAAAGTAACATCTTAACAACTTAAAAGTAGCCTACACGTAAAACTGCTGCTAGATTCTCAAAGAAATTAACGTAGAGTTTGGTGTTCAATGAAAATGTTGAACTAATGTTTGTATGTAAATGACAAAATTGCTGACAGCCAATGATGACAGATTTAGGGTAGACATGCTCTTTTATTTAGAAGGAGAGATTAATTAAAAGACATCTCAATTAAACTAACGACAAGGATATTTTTCTGTCCGTTGCATGTAACTATGTCAATTTGTACTTTTAGTTCAGATTTTGTTTCAGATAAAAAAACAAAATATTAGTGTTAATGCCAAAATACTGTTATGTAATTGCAACATATTTAACAAATGTTGCGCATCACAGATATTATTACAGCTAGCAACAAAAAGATTATATTTAATTAAAATTTCTAGCAAGAAATTCACTGAAGATAAAATACAATTAGCTGGTGCACGTAGAAATAGAGCATTAACTCAATGCGTGGTCTTAAGATCTGAAACATTGGTTTTTAAAAGTGAAAAACTTATTGAAGCCTTAATAAACTTGCCATAGCATGTAGACTATATAGTGAATTCCTCAAAGCCATGTACGATTAATTCTTAGTGTGCATTCTTAAACTTAAGGCAACGCTTGTAAGTTAAATGGGGTCGCATTAGTCTACAATTCTTTTCGTGCGACATATTCTCCATCAAAAATAAAACTCTAGTAATAAGTTGTTTAAAATGAGCACGTTCCTTACCAAAATATTGTTTACTATAACTCTGACTTTGCAAAAATGATTTTTGGATAATATTAATTTAAGAGAATAATATAGCATTCAAGTACCCATGCCAACATATCTATTTCGGATATATTGGTCGAATTTAACCAAAATTTTGAAGCAAAACTTAATGTTCGTAAGAGGTGGTTGAGAGATTTTTTATTTATGACTGTTGGGTGGAATGGACTCTTATACAATTTGTAATTACTATAAAACGTGCTTTCTGATATTTGTGGTAGTATACGCAAAATTGCGTGACACGTCATCGTAGCAGACAAGTATGAGACATTTTTATTTAATGTAGGTATATTCATTGATCTACTTAGACATAATAAGTTATGTTAGATTTAAGAGGAGATGTTTTAATAGTTTACTTCACTTGATAATTATAGTTACATCACTAATAAGTGCTGTATATTACGTAAAACTTAGTTGCATTTGTAATCATTAAATATCAGTGCTGTTTTTCTCAGTTATTTATGCTTTAATCGAAAACGTTTTTACACCATGAATTAAGTTCAAATGTTTTGTCATTTTAGGAAGTTAAATAAATAAGTTGAGGTATCATCATTTTCCAGCATAGGATGATGAATTTCGAAGTGAGCAGTACAAAGCGTAAGTATATATATATATATTCTTGGCAAGTCACTACTTTAGATATTTGTTTATATTATTTTTTAGACAATATTTTGCGCAATTATCTTAAATATTCCATTTTAGAAATAGGAGTTGGTCTCACTGCGTTTGGTGTGTTCTTCATATTCTTGGGAATTCTTATGTTTTTGGACTCCGCACTTCTGGCAATAGGAAATGTTAGTTTAAAAAATCAGCGTTGATAGTAGGAAACGCTTATATGCCATTAAAGAGACTTTACGTTAAAATAATGGTAATGTCAATATTTAAAGAAAAATTCCAGCTTCTCTTTGTCGTTGGTATAACATTTGTAATCGGAATTCAACGCACCATGGTATTTTTTTTCGAAATGCGAAAGCTTAAGGGCAGTGCTCTCTTTTTCGGAGGTATTTTATTGATTTTAGATACTTAATTTTACCGTTTATTTTCATACTTATTAATCGCATTTTACAACTTATAGTCCCGTCATCTGTTAATTCTTGGTTATATAAATGTATACTTTTATAATATAATTAGTGATAGGATTTCATTCATATATTGTCTTAATTATTGTACTAATCTATGTAAATTCAAGGTATTCTAATAGTGTTATTTGGATGGCCACTCATTGGCATCATTGCTGAGATTTGGGGATTTGTGTTATTGTTTGGGTGGGTTAATTTATTATTATTCCATACTTTATATATTTGTAGCCAATTAAATTAGAGTATATCTATCCATGTATATTACCAAATTTTAGAGGTTTCTTACCTGGAATCGTTAATCTACTAAGGAGTATTCCAGGTGTAAACACAATTACATATCTTCCTGGAATTAGACAGGTTTAACTATTATTTTATCATTATTTACTTTATTATATTCAACTATCATTATAAATAACCTGCTATAGTACAATGAAAAATATTTTTAGTTATTTCTTAGTGCTTAGAATTTTCTTTTAGCTCTGCGATTTTATAGATTCTGGATCGACTAGCTCCTGAATCCAAATATCCGATTTAAATATTCGTCATGAGGTGTGTTTTCCTATAGCATTTGAATGCTTATGGTGCAGTGTTACGTGTGAACCCTAAGATTGACCTTTGATGCAAATATTTACCAGTTATTTGATTGTCAGCAGTCAACATTTATAGTAATTGATTATTAGTAGTGAAAAATACAACCTTCAGGATTTTCACCAAAGGTCATTCTTATTTTGAGTTGTTTGGATAACGGCAAGTTTAGTTTTGTTAGCAGTTCCAGTGACTATCGAGTTGCAGCTATTTATTTGTATTCATGGGGTTGCTCTTAGTAAATGAGATCCAATAGATATTGCTTAAATATTCCATTATTTGAGGCTGACTTCTGATAGGATTTAAATTAATCGTGTATTGTGAGATAATCATTAGGTTAATTTTCTATCTTTAAGTTATGAAGTTTAAGTTTCTGTACAAGGAAAACAGCTGGTTTTATATTCTTTCAGATGTTCTTCCTTCTGGGAGGAGATACAAAATCTGTTATGATTTTTTTTCGTTACATTTAAATCAATTTATTCTGAAAATTAAACATCTAATCTTGGTTAGTTATTTTTGATTTTACATAATAAATTTGCATATAGCTTAAATTAAATTATTGCCACATATTTAATAGAGTATTACTAAGATTTTATAAGAAATATGTGTGGGAACTTTATTCTTTCCACTGATATATCCTGATTTTGTAATATCAACTTGAGATTATTAGCTAAATAATTTAAGAAAACCTTTGATATTTTTTTAGGAGCACCATCTGTCACACATCACAATTCCTTTGGATGTTTTAAAATTCTTCATGGTCTATGTTTGTTGTAGGTGTTTTTTCTGAGATGAGTTGTGATGTCTTTCATATTCGTATTGGGTTTCAATCAACAATATATCATAATAGATGTTATGTTGTTGTATTTGTTTTGGCTTCTTTTTACAAAAATGAGTTTTTGAAATATATGTCAGATGGGTATTTGAAGAGATTGATTCGTATATACTTCATCTTTTCAATATTTTTGAAATAATCGGTGGTAATATAATCCGATGTTCCAATATGGAATAACGTCCTTTGTGATCTACTTTCATTCATCATTCAGTGTATATCACTAATTCTGCACAAAATGTATTATATAATATTTCTATGAAAAAGTTTTCAACCTGTATTTTTCTTAAATTTTAGTGGTTATATTTGCTACAACTCTTAATATGCTCAAATTCATTGTTCAATGTAGCTGTTTTTAAGTGAAGAATTTAGAAATATAGTATTACTAGTTATTGGAAAGTGCGAAAAAGTTGAGTTGCATGGTGAACAAGCCATAGGTGATGTTATAATTTTAGTTATACTACATCTTTAAAGTACAGTATTTGTTTACTCTGGTTCTCACTAGTAAACGGGACGTGTAAATACTGAGCCTACAATATGAAGTAGCGTTTTACAAACGCTTCTTGGAGGGAAGTTTAAAGAAATGGAAAATAGTCATTCAGAGGAACAAAACTATGAAGGCGCCAGCATTGGAGGAAAATTCCGAAAATATTTTGGGTAGTAAATCCCATTGGGAAGTCTCAGATGTCGGTCAGTGCGTCAGAATGCATAGGATTTTGATGTTGGGCAAAAGTAGGAAGAAGAATAGGGCAGTGCTAGGTAAATTTTGCTTCATTAGTGGTTAACCAGGTAATATCTCTAGAGTTATTTGATGGATATTCTTATATTTTAATGTGTATTAACACTGATTGGCTTTACATCTTTATAATATTTTCATGAGTTTACTACAATAAATGAAATATTGTATGGTTTTATTTTTAAAATGAGAGTTAAAGTTTTTTCTAAACACTGCTTGATATTTTTTCTACTTAGCTCTTTGCATCGTAAGATGAATGGTTATCATAAATTATTTCACATGTCGCGTCTATAGAACTGCGGATCACTTTCTCCATAACGAGTTGTTTAATGGATCTCCGCGATTTACCCGAGAAAAGGATAACAGCTGGTCAGTATGCTCTTCGCTCTTCTTCTGTAAGTTTTAAGATAATTTAAGAAATGAAGGGTGATAGGAAGTGTAAACAGCTAGAAAATGTTTTTTTTAATCAAAAGATTTCATTGATACTGTAAATTTCAGATATGCTCAATTACTATTAGCTGTTGAATCTCTTAATGCCAATGAGAAACTAATAAAATGTTGTTCGACTGATCCTCAGATCGATTCATACTGTGCAGAAAAATACTGTCAAATTCCACATATTGCTTCTCATATGGTTAGTTGGTAATATAAAACCTCATTCTTTAGTGATTTTTGACATTATTATAAGAAATAAATTAGTCTTTTCGGTGCTACCATTCATAGCTGAATGCTCTCCTCGTGGCAATACAGTATCTCGCGTGTGGGATTGTATTTCATCTCGTCACGACCACACTGAATGTTGCATTCAGCAGGTTGCTTTATTTAATATCGTTGTCTCAAAATAATTTTCTTCCGGATATAAAGGTCATACTTAGGCCACTTTTTGTTTGGCTCAGTGTTGCTGATAGAAGGATAACATTATGAAAGCAATTCCCATGCTGCAATACAAATACAAAAAACGAGTCAGACATGTTCACAGCATCTTATTTATGTTATTTAGGGTGTTATACCTCATTGTTTGGCCTACTGTAATGCCGTTGACAGAGTTCCCACTGATATGATCAAGTACGGTATCTGTATATCACAATTCGAAAAATTTCGTATTTGTTTTCGAAGTTATCTAAAACACCATCCATCTATCAGAGGAAATGATTAAGGAAATCATAGCTGCAGTACAATGAGTGATTATATTCCAAATATTTAAAACAATATCTTTGTTTAGATTTTTTGTATTTATATTTTGGGATCTACTTTTATCTTACCATTTGAAGCTGTGTTGATATGGGAAAGGGTCGGTCATTAATATATTTTAACCCTAACGGGTTTCTTTACTTGTCATGTTATTATCTATAACAATAAATATAGCTGAAAATGTTTACATACATATACATACATTAATCGTAAAGACGCCAAATTTTCTATAGTAAAGCTTAAATATTTCTTTCATTAACCATTGCTCTGCAACTTATGATGGATTCCCGTGAACTAGAACGGGTTCATAGTCTGAGCCACTTGATTCGCAGGTTCAGTTCTTTCAGCGCTTGACCGCAGTTCGAAGAGACTTGCTATATCTCCGGAACCTTGTAATTTACCTGTTTTCTATTTTCTATTAAATAAAATACGCTGTTGCCATATATTGGATATTAATATGTAATAGCAGTCCAGCAGTTAACTTGGATCCAGTTTCAGCGTCACTTAATAGAGAAACCCTTTTGCTGCTATTCTCGCACTAGATAAGAAGACTGCACTTGTGAATGTTACTCTACAGTGCTTTATAAAGTGGTAATTAATTGTTATTTTGAAATATGCTGGATTTATTTAGTATATTGAGTAGCATGAGGCTTATAGACTATTACTCCTGCAGTTATAAATATTTGGAGCATTATTATGTTAATATTTATAAAAAATCATTTAAAATCACTATCATTAAAGAAATATCCATTATCAATATTTAGCAGTTTTAAAATTTAGTGTAGATAGAGATAAATATTTCTATTAGACATATTTTAGAAAAACAAGACCTTGAGGAATTAAGAAATTGCGACCAAACAAAACGAGGTCTTAGAACTAGTTGACTCATCTTTAGAACAGATAATCTACGCTGATCTACTACACCGACCACTCAATGTATCCATTCCCTTAGGGGAAAATAGTTCCATGTTTGTTATTCAAAGTGATGGGTTGCTGAAAATACATTCTTAGGATACTACTTAGTATTAACACTTGGCTTAGTTCTGTTTCTGTGTTTCATTCATCCTTTAGCAGCCCGATTGTTTTCTCATTCAGTTACCAAGAACTGGAAATTCTTAGCTAGTCACATCCCCTTCCCACGAAAGAAGTTAGTGCTCTGTACATGCCTTTTGTAATCTGTTATCTGCTAACTATTATATTACCGTATAATAAATAAACCGTGTCAATTCTCAGAAATAATCGTTAATATATTTACCTTTATTCAGATGTTTCGGTTATTTCTTTTCTCCATCATCTCCTTGGCTTATTGTCAATGGAACTGGAACCCATTTGCAGCTTGGCAACAGCCCAATTGGCAACAGCAGCAATGGCAGGGACAGCCGGCTTTCGGATCTCGGCAGCAACAAACCGGAGCAGGCAACAGGATTCATGAGATGTTCGATTTTTGATCAATATTTAAATTAATTCTCGAAAATACTGCTGTCTTAAATAACAGCGATATTTATCTATACATATTTAGCATAACTTTTTGTAAATTTAAATTTTTTGAATATACACATTACAATAAACATGTATGGGTAGATCACAGAAACATCTTAACCCTCTAGTGATTTTAGATATGGCGTTCCTGGAATGAGAAATGCCAATCAAAAGTTAAGAACTTGTTGTCGTGGACTAAAGAATGCAGATGTCGAATGTCGGCGCAGATATTGTGATTTCAATGCATTGCGACCTGATACGGTACAAATGAATAAAATATATTATTGTTGAGAAGAACTATGAGAAATATTATTTACAGGTATTAGGTTTTATGGCACAGTGTGCTCCAAAAGGCCCAACAGTGGGGCAAATGTGGGATTGTGCATCCTCTCGGGCAGACCATACCGCATGCTGCCAACAACAAGGGGTAGGAACCATAGAATACTTTTTAGTTATTCTTGCATGCTTTATTTATTAACGTTTTTGGTAGTATAGGCCAAAAAAATTATTAATGGTACTCAGGTACTTCCTGCATGCCAAGTCTACTGTGAAACTACTAAAGGGGTACCATCGGATTACCTCAAATACATCGTTTGTCTAAGTCAATTTGACAAGATTCGCAGCTGCTTCCAACAGTACTTAGAAACACATCCAAATATTAACGGAGAAGCTTAAAATTTTTGATTATTAATTATAGAATTTTTTTGATACGTCTTTCAATTTTGAATATTACTCAGCTTTATATATAGTAGCAATTAACGCATTCTAGGGCACGCACTGCATTTTTATACTTCGTGAAAACTTTAGCAGTTTTGTTGTGATCTACTTTATTTAAAATATAAATTGTTTGTACAATCCGGGCTCGTAAACTATGATGTATTGAATGAAATATTATGGTCCATAACTAAAAGATATAGCAAATTAGGATTAGGAATTTACCAGAAATAACTACTACTAGATAGAAGTTATATTCGATTAGCAGAACTTAAATGAAGACCCAACGGACTATCAATAATTAAACGACGATTTCAAGTAGTTCTGATGTTCGTGAACTAATGATATTGATACAAACCCCATAAAGTGTAGATGGGACCAGTTATTAGGCTTGAAATCATTGAATACTCTCGTTTGTAGAAGAATGAGATTAATCACATAAACGTTTACCATTGCACAAGATTTTGCAAAAATGGATAATGGCGGAAAAAAGTGACTTGGCAAGTATGGAGATTTTTTGAAAATTTGAGACATAATAACACTATTTAAGCAACGTTTTTTAACAAATAAGAAAACTTTTGCTTAAAAACTAATCAATCAACAATGAAAAATAGGTAAGGAAGGCTTAACATTGGACTTCATTATTGATTCCTATATTAATTTCTGGGCTCCTAAGTTTACGAAAAATCGAGATTCGGGAGCACCTTCTTAGAAAGGTACTTGGTATGAATTACGATAGTTTTCGAATTTCATCTCTGCCTTCAAGTAGTAACTTTCACGAATCGGCGTTTCTCAGATACAAACCCACCCGTCAGAAATACGTCTTCTGAGACTAGTTTCAAGCGACATGAAGTAGTTAGGTGAGAAGCAAGGACTGAATCAACAGCAAATGCACAATTGTTATCTAACACAGGTGATTCTATTTCTGTTTTTGGATGCTCAAAAATTCTGCGAACCACGTTATAATTAATAGTGCAGAATTCATTTGGCACCTACAATACCAGACTGGTTCATTACAAAGTGAGCGATGAAGGTGTAAAAATGTGGTCGGTGGCCAGGTGATCAGGCTGGTCACCCCCTTTTATGTGTAACGGAACCCATAGTTATTTGTGTTAATTGCCAAGAGTGTACTCTNTTGGGAAGGTTTATCAAATAGTAATACAGAATATACAATAGGGTATATGAGGACAGAGGCCTAGGACACCCGCAAAATTCCCATATCTCCAGCCAGCTGCCTTTTATATGCCAGCTAAGGTTAGAGACGTAGAAAGTATGCAGGGAATCCTGACAGATGGAAGGCATTTTTGTTGATAAAAGCCGTCCTATGCACGTTCTTAAAGGATCGGGAGACTGAGTCATTTTTCAACATGTTAAGGTACACATGATAAGAGCATCGCGGACGAGCCCTAGGAGTTTTTCAGGCTTTTTCGTAAGAGCATTACTTTC
>JAJAVP010000325.1:7619-56248 GCA_020740425.3 Heterorhabditis indica
TTTTCTTCAACTGTATTGACACATTGAAATGTGTGTAAGCAGTGGAATAGCTGAGAAGAAAACTTACTATCGTTTAGAGTCAATATTTTTTATTTGCCTATAATTCGTAATGACAATGTCCTGCGGGATGTTCTACCAACGACCCGCTTATTTCACTGTGTTAACCTCTTGACTGAATAGAATCCTATTTCTTTCAAAACTCCAGCAAAGGGAGAGGAAGGAAACAGTAGGGAACACGCATTATTAGGAGGGACTCGGACACGCAGGACTTTTGGATGATAGGGGCAGNTCTTTGATTAAAAACACCGTTCTTGAATAATGTGATGAAAACTGATGTCGTGGAGCTACTTTTATGTCGGAAACACTTAAGAAATTCCGAGATATGAAACGCATAATTGATCGAAATAGAGGACAAAATGAAAACACTATGAATGAAAGAAGTAAACATACAAATATGAATGGGAAATCAACAATTGTAGGAGATAATAGATCTGTGAACAAAGTAGCAAAGAAAACCCAAGATTTTAAAAAGAACAACAATTGCAGACGTCTTACCTAAATGTAAAGAAGGGGCAATGCCTGAATGTAATATGGGAGATTGATGGTTATCTTAGAACCAGTTTCAGTTGGTGATAAGAGATAAGAAGGAAGAGACTTTTTATAAGAGCACGATCTAATACTTCCAGCGCATAGGTCCAAAGGTCTAAGACCAGTACTCTACCTGTATTAATAATAAAGCAGAACATCTCGATGCTAAGCTTCTACACCACTTCACTGGAAATTAATCTTGGTGGTCAAAACAGTCATTTTTCTCAAGAAACATTATTTCTGCTGTCAGAATTTTAACAAATATTTCCATGTTGAAAGAAGCTAAGTACATGGAACATGAGAATTTCTTAAGTGTTTCCGACATAAAAGTAGCTCCACGACATCAGTTTTCATCACATTATTCAAGAACGGTGTTTTTAATCAAAGATAAATAACTCCACTAACAAGATGATCTTTGATGCTTGTTTTCACAATAACTGTTAAAGATATTTTACATTGTGTACACAACTTATTTCATCAAATTACTTTGAACAGAGCTAACTAGAAAACACCATATGAAAGTGAGCACTAGTTTCAATTAAAAACAACTAATATATTAAAAAATATACCCATAGATTAACAAAGAGTACATTTGAATATGTAAATCCGCATAATGTCGCCATATACAAGGACACTATTTCCATAATCTGCCTACCAACATCAAGAACATCAATTCAAAATCATTTCCGTATATTCCCGTTCTTCACTATGGTTCAGTGATGATGGCGTATATTTTCCTACTTTTTCCTATGGTTGACCATATTACTTTGATAATTACGCCTGCAAATCATTAAAGTGATTTAGAAATTAATTGGCAATTACTTTTTATGGAATATTGAAGGATTTATCCTCCTAAACACAAATACAAACCCATACCACCATGTTATAGACAACAAATTAAACTTCGGATATATAGTTGAATTTACAAACATAAACTCAGAGTATACGATATATTTTCCACTTTCATTCTATCTTTCACTGCCATTTTTAAAGTCTAAATCAAGTAAATTACTATAAACAAATGTAACTATGTATGAAATTATAATATTTTAGGCACTGAGCCTGTTAATGTCCACTTTGTTTCTTTAGGACCTACCACCTGAACATTAAGTGCTAAAGTCCATAATCTCCGAAATAAGAGAAATATAATTCTACGCTAAATAATTAACACAACCTATTTGAGATCATAACGATCTTATCTGTCAGGTGGTAATTTTCTAACCTTGAATTATTCCTATTAACTGCACATAGTTAATTCCAATACATATCTTCATATTTCTGCACTATTTCATATATCAAAACCTAGAATAAGTCGGATATGTCGAATGATTCCCTCGTACCTCTAACCTCGTGCTTTCGAGAAGGAATGACGGTAAGGATGATATCTATAGAGCCAAAAGAAAAAGTACTACTTGAAAATATTTATAAAACAAAATGAGCAAATATTTGTCATATGATGATCCTCTATTAGTTATTTTAAGGATTCATGTTTTCTCTGCTTTACAATTATGGAATCACCACATCTTATCTTCTGGATTGGAATTCCTTTCATTTATTCTAAACTCCGAAATAAATTAGCTGTTAACTACATCTCACCTACGAGAAGTCAACTCCGACTGGTAAAAGAATTTTTTACAGTAATACAATTAGACAAAAGAATAGTAAACACTTCCAGGGTGTACTTGTGCTACTAATTATTGAAAGCATTATACAGCTACTACTAGAATTCAATGGCCTTCGAAATAATATTGTTTTACTTAAGTTAATTTACTCAATTTGTTTCTACGTAAGTGTTTGGATGATTACTTCATATCCACCTTATTCTAATTTCTCTATTAACAAACCCTATAGCAATTTTAGTGAAATAAATAACAGTAAATAAAATAATGAATATATGTATGCAAAGTATAAAAGTAAGGAATTCATAAAAACCATTTGAGGGTGTAATCACCACTGTTGTTCTTTTACATATAAAAAAGAACCAAACCGTACACGGATCAATATACTCGACTCTACTCCTTTCTACGGTGGTAAAAGGCACTCTTCTTTTAGTAAAGGTAAGACCTAAGGAACTTCCACTAATAGAGGATAGAGTACCATATACATAGGAAATGACGATTTCCTTTATTTTTTCAAAAAGTATACATCAAACATTTCTAGGGGACGTGACTAATAAAGATAGCAGCAAAAACCACCAGACATTTGAATCGAAGCGAAAACAACACGATATTGAGAAATCTGTCATATAGTAACTCATAGCATTCAGATAACCAATCTCTCGCTGGACTCTGCTCTATGCGCTGAAGTGATTTTACTGATGACAGAAACTTATTTGCTTTCATTATCCGATGAACCTATTAATAAAAAGGTGAGCCACAATTAGCAACTTTACAAATTCTCTAAAAGTTTCTAACTAATTTTATTATTAAATAAGTAGTGAACAAAATCGGTAGTTCCGAAACCTTGTAGTATTCATAATAATTTGCGTAGCAATTATAAAAAGGCAATTAAAAGTGATGCTTCTGCTCCAATGTATCTATAGTTACCAACTCAAATAGTTTCATATTGACAGAATTTATGTTGAAATCCTAAACTGGTAAAACTATGTCAATTCTACAGCAACATGTTATATAATGTATCTAAGCAACCTAGCACTTAAATATTCTTAAAAATATTCTGAGCATAAATTCTTCTTATATAGTTAAATATTATGCGTAGTAATTTGACATGAATAGCCCAATATCACTGAATAACTAATGTTAGATGTACTTTGATCGATTAAAATATTGGATTACAGGATGAATCTCCAGAAGTTTACAGTTCATTATTTTCAAAAATATTTTTCTCATGGATGACAAAAATCATCAGCACTGGTTCAAAAAGGGAACTTACATTCAAAGATTTATATAAACTTAATAAAGAAGTGACATCAAAACGACTCTTGGAAAAGTGGGATCAAGAATGGTTTACCGAACAAGAAGGTATAAACTACATTATGCTGGATTATGAATAACAATTTGAAACGTTAGAAGGAAATCTTTGCAGTTCAAAAACTCCGGAATAAAGTTAGCAAAATATCCAAACCAGCCTCAATTGTGTGGCCTTTTATAAGATCACATTCAGAGCTGATAATTAATATTACATTTTGTCGACTGCTATCTGATATTATACATTACTTCAACCCAATGTTACTCAAGTGAGTTTGTAGTAATCTAATATGTAGCAGGTGCTGGAATTTTGTTTCAAACTAGGAATATCAAATTATTTTTAAAGTATCTTACCTTTCAAATACGATACGGAAAAACATAGGTTCATGAGCGCCGCTTTGCTTTGTCCAAAAAAGTTGGGTACTGATTTCTTGAAGATAAATGTTAGCGCAGCAGCAAAACTTAGTACTAGTCTTATTTACATCTACGCAACTACCAATTAGGAAAAGTACTTATCAAGAAATCCTGTAGTGAGCCTATAAAGCAAAGGGTTTATGGATGATGACTCATTTGATTTGCGTTTTAATGACAAGTACTCCGATCCCTTAACTGAGAAAGGCGTCAACGGTCAGAAATAAGACATGAATTTCGACTACGAATATTGCTCGTGGTGTTCCCAGATATAATTTCATGCCACATCATTATATAACTTGATTGTGTAATCTTTTAACGATTCTTTCAGACAATTTATAGACTTCGCCTCAATTCCTGATGCCCCTTTATCCCTAGGAATCAGTATAGCATGCTTAATGTTTATATCAGCAGAAACTAGGTCATTTCTACAGAATCACCAGGTTTTCGGAATGTTCAAACTAAATGTATTTTATCAAAGCGTCCTTATGAATGAACTCTTTAAAAAGGTAAAGATTTTATTTTTTAAATTTACTTTTTGCAAAAAATAGAATAAGGCGGAAATTGATTTAGGTCCATAGGTTAACAAAAATGGAGGTCCATTTTTTCAATATATAATACTACTTGTAGTTGGTAACCTTATCTGTACTTCGCTTATGGCTTCCAACAATTATACTAGCAGGCATTTTACTTCAGACTCTACATTTATCTCCATCGGAACGAACAAAGAAAACAACAGGCGAAGTTTTGAACATGGCATCTGTTGATATTGAGAAAATAATAGGAGCTATTCCCTATTTACAGAATTTGTGGTCAGTACCATTTCAGGTAAGATATTGTTAGAAAATTATGAGAACAAAGTCTTTTAATTTATATACATTAGAAAAAGTGTGTTAAAAAACAGTAACGCGCTCGCCCGACAAAGTTGAGCAACCAAATTACCCAAGTAATTAATTTAGAAAACTTTAACGTAATCATATTATCGAGAAAGTAGTATTGTTATAGATCACATTAGCTATGGTAATGTTATGGATCACACTTGGACCAGCTACTTTAGCTGGTCTCTTAATTATGACTCTCTTTATTCCACTAAATTACTATAGCTCAAAACACATCAAAAAAGCTCAAATAGCTCAAATGAAAGTGAAGGATCAAAGAATTGCGATATCAAATGAGGCATGTTTTAATTATTTTAATTTTAAAAAAAAACTATTCACGTAGAATCTTGCTTTCTTATACGAAATCCCGTTTTCACTTTATCTAGATAATGATACCCAAAATATGATTTAATAAATGATTACTAATTTCTTAGTTGATTAATGAAGGAATAACACAAATGGACTAAATTACAGATTCCAATATTTTATTGGAATCTAATAAATTGCCTTCCCGTTCTTTAAAATGAACTTAGTAGTAGTCAAATATACGAAGAATAACAAAGCAATTTCTTAAAGTATACAATAAAAATAAGAGGTTACCTAACACAACTAAAAAGCATAAAATAGAAATAGCAAAATTCTTACTTGCTTGCTTAGCGCAAATGGATAGGAAAGGATCTCTACAAAGAAAGACTAAGCCTATTGGCAGAAAATAGCACTACAGTAGTCTAAATTTATGCTAAAAACTTTATTGTAAGTTTACCAGTGACATAAGAACAAATACCAACTTTTTTTAATGCTTAATTTTTGTAACTTTTCAATTTTTCAAAATCGCGTTTTAAATAGATGCAGGGAAACGAATTCGCATAATTGTGAATACATCAAATCCATTATTCCGTAACACCGCAAAAGAGTAGGAAAGGAGAGTTTACTACAGAACAATATTCATATTAAGACTGTAAATACGCTTGATTTATTTTAAACTTTCATCTTCATCTCTCTTGTTTAACTGGTTTAACTAATTTAATTTAAGTTAATTATTTGTTTGTTTGTTTGTTACTAGCGATCTCTAATAAGTTTCTAATTATGTTCTACGTTTCTAAACTTATTAATATCAGATCAATAAATTATTATTATTAAAAAAAGAGATATTCAGCTAGGAAACCTAATTTCTTACATATCATTGATATAACAAGACATTTTAGGCACTTCATTACCAGATAAAATCATATTTTACTGTTTGCCATAAATATTAGGCTTTCTCCACACTCTTAAAGTAAAAACAAATTTACAGCTTTTAAATGGCATTAAAATTGTAAAGCTGTATGCATGGGAGGAAGCATTTGAGAAGAAAATCAACGATCTGAGGAAGGAAGAAGTGCGACTGTTAAAATGGGTATCAGTGGCAGGAAGAATGATTGATGCAGCTAATGCTGCAGCTCCATTTTTGGTTAGTCTCTAACATATATCATAGTAGACTTCAATCAAATAGCACCATATAGGTATACTACCACAGTATTACATACAATGTCCATAACGAGAGATAAAACCTCTTTTTCTTAAATATAACCAGCTCAGGTTGCACTCGCTTCTCTAACTACATTTGTGCTGATCTCAGGAAAATATGCTTTAACGCCTTCTATTGCATTCGTTTCACTTGCTATATTCAATCAAATCAGGCAACCAATGAGATTAGTTGGGGTGATGATCAATACGCTCACGCAGGTAAGTACATTTTATCCTCACATCAAAGGCGGGGTAAATGCATTTACCATTAGGCTAAGGTCTCAAATCGAAGATTGAGACAGTTTTTCGCGTCTGAAGAATTACAAGTGGATTCAGTCGGCAACGCAACTGACGGTGATGCCATAGTCCTATCCAATGCCAGTCTCAACTGGAAGGGTAACAATAGCCCTGCAGTTTTGAAGGATGTGAATTTTCATACAATTATTACATTAAATGCATAATTTGATGGCCGAATATAGTACCGTGTCTAACTTTTGCAAAAGTTGCATTTATGTACCTTAGAGCCCTATTCTACATTATTTTGGTTTCAAAATCTTCTTAATTCAGTTGGTATTAAAAAAAATTTTAAATTGGGGTCGCATCTTTTGTTAAGTTTAATTCTGCCATTTGTTTTCTACTGATCATAATCCAGAACTATGCACTAGTCACTTGAGTGATTTCACTCATACCTGCCATTCCCCACATTATTGTTAATTTATCATTATCAATGTTTTCAAAATTTAAGATCATGTAAAGTCTTCGATGGCTTACACGGTAGATATTAAAATTACAGTTAAAACTACGCATAAGTAAAGGTCAATCAGTTGCTGTAGTGGGTCCAGTCGGCAGTGGGAAATCTAGTCTGCTATCATCGATTTTAGGTTAGTAACAAATAGTGGAGGACAATAGGCAAATCTGATGGAGACAGTAAATTCCTAAGGATGCATAAAGTCCCATCAGATACGCATTTAACACATATAATATACATACATGAGCAACATCAGTTTTAACTAGAAAGATAACACTAATGTAATATTCCAGGTGAGATGCATCTACTCACTGGTGGAATAGATGTAGATGGCCTAATAGCATATGTTCCTCAGGAAACATGGGTTATCAACAAATCGTTAAAAGAAAACATATTATTAGGAGCGCCCTATAAAGAGGAGGACTATGATAGAGTAAGTTAAAATTGTATTTAAAAGACTATTCAAAAGAAATACGCCGTCATGCCCTTGCATTCCAGGTAATCCAAGCATGTGAACTAACAAATGACTTTGCTATGTTCCCCCATGGAGACTCTACTGAACTTGGCGAAAATGTAAGCATATGGGTTCAATGTCATTTATATGGGAACTACTTTCAGTGTTTAAAAAAACAAAATAAAATGATTTCAGGGAATAAATCTTTCAGGAGGTCAGAGAGCTAGACTTGGATTGGCAAGAGCTGTTTATCAGGTATTAATAATATACATTTTAACACTCGAAAAAAATTAGGGCATCTAATATTTATTCGAATAATATACTCTATCAGAACTGCGACATCTACCTCTTGGATGATCCATTTTCTGCAGTGGATCCCCATGTAGGTAGTAATATTTTCAATAATCTATTCGGGAATGAAGGCCTTCTAGCAAATAAGACTCGGATACTGGTCACACATTCATTGCAATATATTAGAAGCGAGGATTACGTCATGGCCATGCACGGTAAAAAAAACTTTTTTAATACAACTAAGCAAGAAAGGATTAGTTTTACGCAGTATAATTTTCTTCAAACTTAAAAAGTATTTAAAAAGCGTATCTGGAATCTTAGAAATCTAATTCTTTATCGTATTAAGATTAGCATTTGTTGCACTGCACAAATATTGGTTTTGTGAAGGATTAATACTCGGGCTTTTCATGCGTATACTGTATTATTGGATTTCGAATTAATAAAAAAACAGGACATTCGCACTGTTACAATTGAGAATTTGCATTACAAATTATTTCTGTATTAATGTTTTCGCACAATTAATAAGACCATCGAGATCTAGGACTCCATGAGAAACTTGAATTTCCACGAAATAAACTACAGAACAATGAACAACAATAATGGTAAATTCTATTATATCAAAAATTCCAAAATGAATACTTCCAGAGGGTCAAATTGCTGAAAGAGGGACTTATAATGAGATCCAAAATGCTGGTGGACTGTTTACACATTTATTGAAAAAACAGAAAAGCAGCGTGCAGTCTACTCGTGATACTGGTAAGAATAAATGCGATGATTGTAATAAACAGTAAATAACCTTTTAAAGATACCAAACCTGGGGAAGCTATCAAACCTTCAATTATTAGAAGTGAGAAAACAAGCAAACCTTTGGCGAAAGAAACAAATAAGGAAAAATTACAAATTGGAAGGGTGAGTTACATAAAATTTAAAATAATAAAAACACAGTCAATTCAGTAACTTCTAGTAGCTAATTACCTCACTGACGATTCCATAGTTATTGTAAATGATGACAATCGAGAGCAAAAAACATTAAGTTGGTTCAAAAACAATGCGGTTTTCATGATTTAAAATTTTGCACTCTTTTTTTCTAGTTTTCTTTATCTTTTGCTATAGTCATGTAATATATTTTTGTAAACAGTGAAAATGGTAGTACTGATTTTTCGTATGTTTGTTGTTTTCATTGTTTCGTGTTGTTGAATACAACCGTTTCAGTTAATCATAGAAAAGAAGCAAATTCGCGCCATTTTATTGTAAGAGTTCAAAATGGGACATAAAACAGCGGAAACTACTTGCAATATCAACCAGGTACTTGGCCAAGGGACCGTCACAGAACGTACAACTCAACATTGGTTCCAGAAATGAGAGCCTTGAAGATGAAGCGAGTCGTGGACGTCTGTCGGCTATCGCCGACAACCAATTGAGCGCCGTTATTGAAGCGGACCCACGTAAAACAACTAGAGAGGTGGCAGAAGAACTAAATGTTACTACTCATCAAGCAGTTTCTAGACACTGAAACCTAATTGGAAAACAAGGAAGCTGGAGAAGTGGATGTCGCATGAGCTGAACGNTCGATCGCCTTGTTGCATGTGATGGGAAGTTGGTTCTGTACGATAATCTAAAACGTTCATCACAGTGGCTAGACCAAGGAGAAGCACTAAAAAAAAACCGAAGCTTCACAAAAAAAGACCCTGGTCACTGCTTGGTGGTCGGCGAGTGACGTCATTCAGTGCAGTTTCTTAAATCCTGGTCTAACAATGACAGCGGGAAAATATTGTCAGGAAATCAACATAATGTACCCAAAGCTGGAACGTTTACGCCCAGCGCTAGTCAATCGAAAAGGACCAATTCTTCTTCATGACAACGCTCGACCGCACGTCTCAGAAATAACTTTTAAAAAAGTAAATGGACTGGGTTAGGAGACTCTGCCTCACCCACCCTTTTCACCAGATCTCTCACCGACCGATTATCACTTATTCAAGCATCTCGAGTAATTCCTACGAGTGAAGGTGTTCAAAGACCAAGCAGCTACTCAAAACGGCCTCGAGGAATTCGTTGTCTCCAGGACTCCAGAATTCTATCTCGCAGGAATAAACCAACTTGTTTCTTGTTGGGAAAAATGTGTGAAGTCCCCCGTTTAATGCACAAATTTAGATTTGATGAATGCATCCTTCTAATACACTAAGTATTCCTTTTCGGAGATGTGACTAATGGCCATACTATGGATATATCGGCTCTCAGGACAGTCGCTGCGGTTGAAAATGCCTTGATCCGTTGCGCTATTGTAGCTGAATATACTTCGATTATCTTGATATGAATTCCATAATTGTGTTCGTATCCGAAATTGAATATACATATAAAAGAAAAAGTAGATAGAAATTTTAGAATACCAATAGCGTACAGAATTTAAACAGGGTTAAATTTCAGGTGAAACCTAGTGTATACTTGTTATATTTCAAATCTATGCGTCTTAGGAATACAATGGGATTCTTCCTATTTTTTATTTTCCATTATATTTGCATAGTAAGTTATATTATAAATGGAAATAGTAAGGTTTTATCAAGTTCTTTAAGTTATGAATTATGAGTTTACAGACATTTCGATCTCTCTGGCTATCTGACTGGTCCAACAGTAATACTCTAATGAATCAAAATTCCACTATATCCACAACAAATAGACTCTTAGTATATGGAGGACTTGGGCTTCTTGAAAGTTTGTGAACATACATAATATAGTTTACAAAAAGGGGAAAAAGCAGCCAGAATAGAGTTAAGAAGGAGTTGAAAAAAAGAATCCATGATCATTTGATATAGGTGGCATGTAACATTTTCCTTATACAAACAAGCATATTAATGTATAATTGCAGTACTTATGATTGCTGCTTCTTTTGCCTTCTTAATTATTGGTAGTATATATTCTTCTAAACGTCTCCATACACCTGTAATTAATGCCCTTCTTCGTGCTCCGATAGCATTCTACGATGTTACTCCAACTGGACGAATAATTAACCGGTTATCACGAGTAAGTAGCATTTCATTAATACAGTCAGGTTTGGAGATAAACCACTTCTTCAGGACCTTGAAGTAATCGATATGTTACCAGGAAGTCTTCGTCAATTCACACAAAGCTCACTACATGTGAGTTAGAATCTATTAAAGACCATAGCCGATTCAAGGATAAAAAGCTCATACGTAAAACATAACGCTGCGATACAGAGGTGGACTGAGTCAAAAACACAAACAGATTTTATTATATAACAGCAAACATTTAGCACGCACCTTAATAAACTAATAGCTTGAATTTCCGCTTATCATACTCGCTATAAGCAATGAGCTTACTATAGTGCTGTGGTATTAAAGGGACCAGTAAGGCGACCCTAATTCATCAAATTATAGCATAATAGCAAAAAAATTCCAGGTCATAATGATTATTCTTCTTGTTTGCTACATCACACCGATATTTGTGATTATAGCAATACCTCTTATAATCTGCTATTTCAGCATGCTGGTGAGAAGTTCAAAGCTTATACATATTAGTCATGTTTCATTTAGAGAAAGTAACTCTTTTAAATCAATACATTTAGATATATTTTATTTCGACGGTTCGCCAATTTAAGCGCATGGAAAGCATAAGACGATCTCCCATATTGGCTACTTTCAACAACTGCATTCAAAATGCATCATCAATCCGTTCCTATAACAAAGTAATAATATAGTCCTTTCCTTTTTTTTCAATAAAAATGTCATAATGCTTACACTACAGGTTAGCTCAATCTCCGAACAACTAGCGTCCAATATTGACAAATTCACACAGTGTAGATATCTTAGCATTGCTGCCAATCGCTGGTTGGCAGTACGTTTAGAATTCCTAGGAAATATTGTGGTTTGTAGTAATCAAACTTTATTTTGTAAATCTACGAAAGATGTACGAAATACATATGTAGTATTACAGGTTCTATCAAGTGCAATTCTTGGAAGTTATTCAATAAAATACTTTTCGCTTACCGCTGGTCTAGTAGGCTTATCGGTCTCATACGCATTAAGTGTGAGTTAAATAGAACTAGTAATTACTAAATACAGCAATGATTATTTTGCTTTACAGATTACTGAAGTACTTAACATGGCCGTGCGAATGATAGGTGAAATGGAAACAAATATAGTATCAGTAGAAAGGATCAAAGAATATCATGCAATAAAGTCTGAGGTAAAACCTACAAAGCGTTTAATAAATTTGCTAACCAATTACATTTGATACCTCAAAGAAAAACGCTATTGCTACTAATATGAAGATTCTAGGCAAACTGGGGTGACGAGGAAACTGAAGAAAAAATGCATCCGTCAAAAGGTGTAATAACTATCAACGATTACCACATGCGATATCGAGATGATTTACCACAAATTATCAAAGGCGTTACTGTCCAGATCTTAGCAGGAGAGAAAGTTGCAGTAATAGGACGCACTGGATCAGGTACTTCCTCCATATTATCAGTTAATTTGCAATTAAGTGTAAATTCAAAGCAAAAAAAAGCTTTTTTTTACACTTTAAGACAGTATATTTCTATAAAACGCATTTAATAAAGATCCGCCACAAGTAGAGCAGTAAATAGCAAATAACCTTAAATAATCAGTACAGCTGCCCATCCTATTTCTACTAATAAATACAAAGATGCGTTCGACTTTATTCTTTAACAGGTATGTGTGGATGCTTAGATCAATCTTGTTCCACTCTAAAACTGTATTTCTCAGATCCTCAACTGAAAAAAATGCCTGGTGTGACCATATAATTGACGGGTAAGTACTCTCAAAGATCATCCGTGGAGTTTAAGTTTGGTGATGAAGACACCCATGTCATAAGGTTTATGTTCCAGCGCTGAAACCAATCGTTTGTGCTGCACCTCACAAGAAATTTTGCATTATCCCATTAGTGTTTTTCTTGTAAATATTTTTATGGGTAAACAGACTGTAATACGAAAAAAAAAATAAAGCTACGAGAACATGCACCTATCAAGGTTCCGCCTTTGAAATACCATTTACTAAATGAAAATAATCAATGGGAAAAAACACTAGATTTAGAATCTTTTCAGGTAAAAGCAGTCTAGGACTTAGTCTATTCCGGATGGTGGAAGCAGACAGAGGATACATTGAAATAGATGGAGTGAGAACTGATGCTATGGGTCTTCATCAACTTCGAAGAAAAATGACAATAATACCACAGGTAAAACGCAAGATATGGATATTTGAAAAAAATTGCAAATTATTATTACAAAATCTTATATGACCCAAATGCTTGTTTGTATAGCTTCTAAACTTATGTATTATATGTCCAATTTACAATTAACAAAAACTTGCCAATTTTAGGAACCTATACTTTTCTCAGGAACACTAAGATTTAATTTGGATCCTACTGACCAATATTCTGATAGTGAAATATGGAAAACACTGGACGTTTGCCAGTTAAAGGAATTTGTTTCTACCAACCCAGATGGACTAAACTATAGAATACATGATGGTGGCAAGAATATGAGGTAACCATTCATTGAAAATAAACACTATATGACTTAAGAACAGAATATTTAAAAAATTTTAATTTGAGTAGAAATAAATAATTAAGCACATGGCCAAATTTCGAATTTCAGTGTTGGTGAGCGCCAACTAGTTTGCTTGGGCAGAGCTTTGCTCCGTAAAGCCTGTATACTCGTCTTAGATGAAGCTACGGCTGCTATTGACTCTGCCACAGACAAATTAGTGCAAAAAGTAGTTAGAGAAAACTTCCCTACAACCACTATTATCACGATAGCACATCGCCTAGATACGATTGCAGACTACGATAAGTAAGTAAAATCCACGCAATGGTAAGTGAAAAAAATCCCAGCACCAATTAACTAGGAACTTAAAAGTGGAGGAATACAGCAATGATCACTTTTAAATCAAAGAGCTACATTATATTTCTAGGATCATGGTAATGGAAGCTGGGAAAGTGGTTGAATACGACTCACCGGACAATCTTTTAAAAAACCAAAACTCCATATATTCTCAAATGCTTGAGAAATTCAATGGGTAAATAAATATATCATTACATCTGTTTTCACAAAGCAAAAAATTCCGAATTTGTGGTAGAAATGTTGATCACCTCTATTTAAAGTAAACTCAACATGAAAAACCAGTGCTAAAAAGTAATGTTCTTTGCTTAAATATAGTCGAATTTTAACTACTCACCTGAAAAAAAACCTATATGCTCAGTAATTTCCAAGTATCATAAAACCACCTCTAGTTAATATTGACTTTCAAATTGAAGGGAAATATGGCAACCTATAAAATTCAAATACCATTTTTTTTGACATCAAACAATGAACTCATAAGATGAAGAATTATCAGTGGCAAAATAATTGGTTGAATAACACCGATGGGGCTTTTAGACACATAACTTTATGTATATTCATATATTACAAATATAGAATTTATTGCCGTGAAAGTAACAATACCAATCCTTAAATCTAAACTATATACTTTAGTCATATACATTAACATTGAAAAATCTGTGGACAATAAATAAATCAAGGTAATTCAATTCATTACCTATACGAAGGTATTATTAAAAACTAGGTATCAACAACATCAGACAGTAATTACTGAGCAATGAAAACTAGGTATAAATATTGGTAGCAAACTTTTTACTTTAATTAATTAGTGTAGCATATCAAATTTCTAGCATTAAAGTAGATAAATGCACGAAACAGATATTCATAAAGTGGTGAAGCTAAGAATGAATAGTTGAAATACTATCCACTTTGTTTTAACTCTAAGCATGTGGAAAACTGACCAGTAAGAATTACCTTCTGGTTAAACTCTACTTTATATAAAACGAATTTCAAATAAATAATAAAGACCAATTACTATGCTATCATCTGTTTTACATACCAGAGTACTTTGGTCCCTCAGCACCCTCTGGTGTGACCCAATTTATATTCTGTGTAGGATCTTTGATATCACACGTTTTACAATGAATACAATTTTGCGCATTAATTTGCAACCGCATCTTGGAAGAATCATCTTCACGTGGAACATACTCATAAACACCTGAAAAATGTATTGCTAAAATGTAAACGTCAAATAGTACTCCAAGCAATCCAAACCTAAAATAAAAGCAAATTGTATTATGAAGTATAAGAAACAAACTCTAGAATACACTATATTGAAATATAATAATAGGATAGCGTTTTTACCATAGTTGCTAAGATAAAAAACAGTAATGCTAATAAAAAACTGAAAATATACAAATGACGATAAAATGATAACAAACCAGCAGGACAAAAACGTCCTTCAGGTCCATCATAGATAGGTAAATTGATCTTCTCTGGAATATCGTCATCCTTGAGAGTTAGATGAGCCGGTTGATTTTCCTCGTGGTTTGTACCAGTTAGAGAAACAGAGGTAAGAAGATCAAAGGTGATTTCATTGTCCGGCTTTGGGTATTCAATAGGCTAAATACTTTGAACTTTAAGGCATTTATTACGCTACTACTATCGAAAAATGCTGTACTAAATAGCTAGACATCAGAAAACATAGTTAGCGATAAGCCATAAAATTGCATAGTTTACAGTTAGTTAATATACATGCCAATGATATATAAAGTAAGAAAATTAAGATGAACCTGATAATTTACATATCTTCCCAATTAATCTTTTTTTAACTGTCAGGACAAAGTTACCAAAATTTTCGTTAATAACTACAAAAAAAATTTCATGATAATGAATATAGAAACCTCAGTACCTTGCACTCATGCTTCTTTTTCAACTTTTCATGATCAGGCTTTCCATGACTGAGGGTCCATGGCTCTTTTCCACGTCCTAGCATGTAGAATAATGCTGTATAAATCGTACCACCCAGCCAACCTTTAAAAGTAACTTATAACTATATAATAACGAATGGTCATTATTACTCGATTTGTAAATGAGAATTATTATTGTGAGAAACCTTGTAAATTTTATGACTATCACTGCTGATCGTTTTAATTACTAGTAAAATATTGAAATAATGAAGTGAATACAAAAAATACCGAAACCTATAAATATTAGTTTCCCTAACATATATTTATTAGCTAATTCATACTAGGGTTATTCTACATCTAAGAAACTAAAAATTAATAAATAATTTACCTAATTTGGAATTAAAGGATGGTCGCACATTTCTCGATGCTTTGAGTTCCTTTATAACATATGTTTTATCTAACTCCGCAGGATATGAATCGGGAGTTACGGCTTTAAAATAACCAATTATATATTACAATAACCACTAAACTACAACAAAAGAAAATACTTTTTCACCAACATGAAACACTATCACTTAAGAGCGGGTAAACGGATTCGGCCGCAACCATTCCACTCTTCATTGCATTGTGGGTGCCTTTCAATTTTGCCACATTCAAAAATCCAGCTGCACAACCAATAAGACATCCACCTACGACAGTAAATACATAAAATTAATTATAACACTGCCGTTCCTTAAGAAAATTATAAATATGGCGTCTTTTACCAGGAAATGTTAATTTAGGTATAGATTGGAAGCCGCCTTCATTCAATGCTCGAGCACCGTATCCAATACGCTTTCCTCCTTCTAAATGCTTTTTAATCGACGGATGTGTTTTATATTTTTGAAACTCCTAAAAATAAGTTGCTGTGATTTTTATAACCCTACTGATATTGATAGTTCTTAGAATGAGATTTGAAATTACACGAGGTTTCAAGAGTAACAGGAAGTACTAGATCAACTCCCAAAGAAATTTTGTAAACAAAAACCTTATAAGGATTCATGTATGGATTGGCATAATCTAGAGCAACCACGAATCCAATAGAGACCAAGGGTAAGCCTTCATCTTCTACATGATAGAGGAATGAACCGCCATACTGATTTCTTTGCTAAAATCATGAACTTGACAATTAATACTACTTTGTAAACAAGCCATATATGTCAAATCATTCTCCCTTGTTCTATATAATTGCATTAAATTGGAATAGTTGTTATACTTTAATAGACAAATATAGTAGATAACTTCATCTCAACCTTGTTTCAATATTAACCGTTTTATGGGGAAAACTTGGGAAATATTTAACCTACAAAGTAGGCTTTAAGTTAGTTATATTAGGTGTATGCAGAAGTTTTAGTCCTTTCTGGTATGCTTATGCAAAATTCAAACAAATTCCCGTCTTATTACTTATTTATGGTTTTGACACTGTAATTTCTGGAAAGTAGTGTAATAAATAAATCCTCACCAATCAGTAACGAATACAATGAGCCACCAAAGGCTGTATATTCGCCACTGTGTTCTCTACGAGGTTCAACAAGGGAGAAGTGCTGCTGAAGCATGTGAATCGATTCGCTCTTCTCTTGGTGAAGATGTTGCCTCCTAAAGTGCTTGTAGATATTGGTCTCGACGTTTTAAAGCCGGTGATTTTGATGTTGGTGATCGCCANGCGGAACAGCTGGGTGTTGATCAAGCAACAATTTCGAGGCGATTACTTGAGATGGGAAACATTCGGAAGCTCGGAAAGAGGGTACCGCATGAACTCTCCGAAAACAGCATCGGCCGCCGTCTCCACACATGCATCTCGCTACTTTCCAAACAACGTAGAAAGGACTACTTCTGGAAAAGTTTTACCGGCGACGACAATCCTAATCGCACATATTCGTGGGTAGACCCCGGCCAGTCATCAACACCAAGGGCAAAGCCAAGCAGCCGCGCCAAAAAGTTCTCCTGCGCATCTGGTGAGATATGAAGGATGTGCTGTTTTACGAGCTCCTCCAACCGGGTGAAACGGTTACTGCCGAATACCACTATTGTCAACTGACTAATCTGGCCGATCTAATAGAACAAAAAAGACCATTTACTGGGCAAGGAGGTAGGAAGGTCGTTTTGCTGCACAACAACGCTAGTCCGCATGTTGCTCTAAATACTCAGCGGGTTATTTTGAATCTAGGTTGAAAAGTTCTTCCACATGCGGATTATTCACCCGACTTGATGTGTTCAGATTATCACTTATTCCGGTCGTTCCAGAGCTATTTAGCTGAATATATTTTCGAGATGTGACTGAGGTACGTAAATGGATCGATGAATTCATTACCTCCAAGCTGATGTTGTTCTTTCTCAAACGAATTCAAAATCTACCTGAGAGATGGCAGAAAATTATAGAAAGCTAGGAAAAATAGTTCTATGATTGAACTACATTTTATATAGTATCAGAATAAACTGGAAGTTTGGAAAAAAGTGACTAGAACTTCTGCATACACTTAATATATATCATTAATTTATAAAAGATAATAGTTTTACTCTGGCATGATATTTAATATTTAAATATTATAACCTAGACTTCATCAGTGAACTAACCAATGGCCATCCCATGGTGTGTTCCACGTACCCTGGTTTATGTTTCACAGGATCAATTTGCCATAATTCCTTTAGACCGATTCCGTACGACATCTCATGGTAACGAAGATTGAACTTATCCATTACCTAAATTAAGATGACAGAGACTAACAGAAATTTTACTTACCACATAAGAACTGTTTTTAATCTTTTTCTAAAATCGCTCATTCTAGTTATGTGTACAAACTAAATAGCAATGATTAACCTGCTTAGATAGATGACCTCGACAACCTTCTGCGAACATCGTACATTTTCCATGCAGCTCCATTCCACGCGCAAAACCATCCTTTAAAACGTTTATTTGTCATTCGATTACAATGAGCATAATAACAATTATGCTAATAGTATGATTCGTATAAAGAGAAAATGTACATTTTGCGTAACGACTGCTAAGACATAATACTAATTAATGCACATTTATATGAATTCTCTAGTTCAAATGCAAAAGTTTTGTACCAATACAGTTTCACAATTCTACCTAGACATGTAGTAATATTCTTTTTGATGGATGTTCTCTCCTTCCATCAGTATACTATATTTTGCATATTACAATATTGTTAAATACATTAGTAAACAATTATAAATGTATATTTTACCTTAGGAGAACCATCTTTAGCTATCCCTACATCATTGGTTGCGATACCCATCACTTTGCCTTCTTTGTCATAAAGAATCTGAAATACAGATTCAATTTATATAAAAATATGAGGATTATTTCTATAATAGAATAAATTCAAGAGTAACGGGATTTTACCTGGAAACTGCCAAAGAAGCATATTATAGTTAAGTACGTTAACTAAGTATAATTTAGGCTGTACAACCTCAGAAGCAGCAATTCCTGGCCAAATTTCCACACCAGCTGCCTCAGCTTGTTCTCCCAACCACTTAACAACATGACCCAAACGAACAACATAATTCCCTAAAACAAAAATATAATTTAAAAATCAGAAACAGGACATTACAATCTCACCATGATTATAAAGAGGATTCCCAGGTAAGACTGGTACTGGAATGCGGCTATTTTTTGTGAGGATTGCGATAGATTCAGACTAAAAATGTGTAGTTTTGTAAAAGAAATGTCATTACTTTTCCACCACTGCATAGTAAAACACTAAATATTACGGTTTCAAATATATAAAGATTAATCTCGACAAAAACAAAGTATTTGAAAATCAAACTTACTGTAACCTTCTGAGTTATAGGCGCACCCAATTCTTTCCAGTTTGGTAATAACTCATCCAATGCTCTCGTCTCAATCACAGCACCGGATAACGTGTGGGATCCAATCTCAGGAGCCTTCTCAACAACACACACACGTATCTCTAAACCATCCCCAGATAAGAATAAAAATAAGGGAAAGTTATATAGAAATAAATAGGGATAAACTAAGCTAAAAGATACCTTTCCCTTCTTTTTCAGCTAACTGACGTAATCGGATAGCCGCTGAAAGTCCGCTTGGTCCTCCCCCAACAATCACAACATCATACTGATCGCTCTCTCGACTCATATCTACGTCCTTCCAGCGAGCATCAGTCGAGCGATCCTGAAATATATAAAATCATATTTTTAACATTATTAAAACTACAAATTCAAATGTCTATTTAGATCGGATATAACATGACAGTTACAAACCTTGACCGTATAATGGGTAGTTGTCCACTTCCCATTGACCACATTCCTTAACAGACTAGTGGCCCGGATAAATTGATTATTTGTTAAGCGCATATAAAACTAAAATACCTTTCCTTAATATTCAACAAAGATAATTTGTCAACAAAACCTTTTTCAACATAAATGAAATCGTATTCATAATTGGTATTTTAAGTGAAAATGCAATACTAAAGGAAATAGCGCTATTAATATATTAATATGATCAGTACACTATTTTTAAACTGTTCGATTAACTAAAGTCATATCTTCTGTAAAATATTATCAAACAAATGTTAAACCAAAATAAGAGGCAGAAACCTAAACACTGAAACTATGACCAACAACGAAGTTATAACAGTCGAAAAAAAAAGAAAGAGGGGAAACGCATTGAGAATGCAACGTTACACCTCCCAACTAGTAATTTAAACGATTCAAAGTACAAAGTACGCCCATCCTTCGCATCGTGTGCGATCCCGGTGTGGATGCGCTCACTCTACATATACTCACTCAAATCTGAGAATAGGTCCCGTGGCCCAGGTTTGCATAGTTATTCTTGAAGTTTGCACATACGAAATAGTATTTTTAAAATATTATTAGATTCATAAATATTATATCATACCAATGTACAAAGAATTAAACAAGTGTTTTTTACAGCAGTCAATGAGATCATTTACTACTAGAGAAAATACTAATGAATTACTAATTTGCAAGTTCTTTCACATAGAATATAACAACGTTAAAAATATTAGATACTACGATTAGACTATCAATGCAATTTCATATGATATTATCGTGTTAATTTATTTTTGAATGCTGTTCATTATTTACATCAATTGCATCTTCAGTTGATACGTTAAGTTCATCACTTTGACGTTGGCCTCCTCTGAACCACGAGGTCAAACTCTTAACCTGCAATATAATCTAGTTGTAGTCTTCTCTTACAAGATAATTGATATCATACACACCTTTGTACCAAGACCTTCACCATCATGTCCCTTGGTTTTAATCCAGGTCAAAATGTTTCCACGGCCTTCTTCTGTTTGACCATCGGTACTATTCTGTAAAACCCAAGAGCATACTATTCTTAGCAAACTTTCAATGGTTTAATTAGATACTACGTTAATGTAATCAAATTTTTCTAAGCTTGTAACAGATTTTTCTCATCTATTCATTTAGTCGAAAAATAATTTATCGCGTATTACTAACGATACGTACATGGATAGTACTAGTAACTTCGTAAGTGTTGATGATAGTATATACCTGATCAATTTCAGTATCAGGTGTAGTTTTCGTCATGACCTTTGATGTATTTTCTTCTGTTAGTGAATGTCGAAGTGATCCAGTTATTTCATATTCCAATCCTCTTTGTAGCACACCATCTTCTAAGGCATGTTCATCTGTTGGAATTCCGCCTTTGAACCAACTCGAAAAGCTTTGTTTAAATTTGCTTCCAGTCTCGCCTATAAATGCGTGAAAATATAAGTAGATTTTTCTTATGAAATCAAATTCCAAAACATTGCTATATGAGGAATTTAATAACTTCTATTACGTATAGTAAATAAACCTATGTTCTTCCCCGTCATGCTAATAGCATTTAGTGCTTTTCGAGCCCCTTCAGATCCCGAAACGGAATGTTCCATCCGAAGAAGAACATCATACATACCTAGTTGACCAGCGAATGCGTGTCTGAAAATAATTTTAACTTTGAGACACCTAGTTAATGTCCGTATGAATAATAAATCACGGGTAAATTAACACACCCAGGTGTAGCGCTACTGATATCTTCATGTTGTCCTGCCATCCAAACACGGTAATTCCTAAAATATACTCTTGATACTAACCCTTTTTATTATAAAAAGGAATTAATAAATTCTAACATCAGGCTAGATCAATGAAACCAAACAAATTAACAGCCTACCTAGTCAACCTCCAATTCGAAATAAACTGCACACCAAAATCTGCTACGGAAGTTTGCAAATCGGAACGAGCTGTCGCACCCATGGACAAAAGATAGCTTCGTAGTTGCAGACGCAACCACTCGTCCCCTCCCTGATACACTGCGAAAGGCAAATGACGAAATATTATCAACAATCACTCAAAACGGTTATACTTTCGACCTGTAATACATAAAGATTATGGTTCAGAGTTAGGTAAGAAAAGGTGTTGTTTGGGGCTTCAGAATTAAGATGCATGTGAGACTGTAAACCTGTTGGTATAAATGATGACACTGACTTAATTTAGTATTAAGAAACTCATCCATACCTGCAGTTGACTTCATATTCTCTTCAATGTTTCTCAGTAAATAGTCTCCAAATCGTAGATCGGCTGTTGTTAAAGTAAGGACACGTTTCAAGTCACAATTAATGATCTCCACTTGACCATATCCCTGTTCATCTACCTAAAGACTGATAAGCTAGATTAGTGAGCATTAATTTAATTTAATTTAAATATAATACCGTTACGATAGCATCCAAGGAATCTCTTTTCGTTACGAAGAGTGTATTTGTTGCTCCCACCATAAAACCTCGTACTGATGAAGAGCGAATCATATCCAAGTATGATATGGACAAATATGGGTGAAACAAATTACCCTGACAGAACGATATTTACTCGTCACCAAAATAACTACAAAATATCCATATTAGGTAACACCATCTAATGTCCATTCTATCATTCAAAATACAAATTAAGAATATGTAGATAACCTACATTTGTAAAAATACTAAGAGGAAAACCATAGCTGTCCTTGTTATGAATAGGATCGTTCTCAAGAATATTATCTGGAAGGATTTATAACAGATGCAATATAGTTTGAATAAAGATTTATAATAAAAAAACATTAAAACAATCTGAAATCTAAGCCAAAAGAATGGATTTAAATAGATTTAAACTAACCATTTTCCACGCAAGGCACATGAGAGTTGGGTTTTGTCTTTATACATGCAGCAGCAAAGAAAAGACCATTTTCCAATAATCCTAAGAGATTAAAGTAAAATTAACAGTGCTAATACATACAACCAATATTCATCGTCCTACATATATGTTGCTTATTTAAAAGTAGTAAATACAAAAACGCATTTCTCTGATAATATATCATATCATTATGGATCCTCAAATTTAATTATGACTACATTTTTTGTTTAACACTACTAAATCATTTTAATCTAAAAATTTAACTTCCGTTTAATATTTCGTTATTAAATTTAAATAAATAATTTTTTATTACTTGGAAAAAGAGAAATCAAAGACAACATCGTATCACCCAGTAGTTGAGCAGGCGTTATATTGAAAACAACCTGAAATACATTAGTAATTATTAAGAACTTCTAAACAAAAAATTTTGAATTATCCACTATTTATTTATAGTCTGTTACAACACAAATAACTGCACCAACCTTCCTCTCCAACAATAGTATTTTAAATAAAAGTAAGGCCCGATGTCGGAATCGAATAAGAAACTCCTGTACCGGTACATCTAAAATCAGATTTTCACTATCAGTTTGGAGAAAATAAAAATAATGGTTACCCATAGAAGCTTCTTGTCCCTCGACTAGATCACCTTCAAACATGTCACATAAGTTATTGTACATTTGAGATAGGACTTCAACCTATAAAGAATTGCTTTCGAATTTCATACACTTTGGTAAACATTTACAATTTAAAGAGATCCTCTTTAGTTGAATATAGGCAAACCTTTGCAAAATCACGTTCATTAAAATAAACTTGTGTAATTAGTTGTAATTTTGGCTTTAGTACCCCATAAAGGGGAATTTTTGATAAAACGCAAACACTTTTCTGAACTGCACTTCGTGTAACATCGTCCGACCTTGAGATTAAGTCCTAAATAACCACTATATTAAAAGCCAATTGAGGTACATCAATAATAAAACGATTTTAACTAACGTAATAAAATAAAATTGAAACATAACTTGGTTGGAATCTGCTTATAGCATGATATTCCAAATATTGCTTTTCCTGGAGACTCTCGAGAGGGTAATATAAAGTATATAATATCTGTAAAACGTGGCTTATTAGTAAACTAATGTAATTATGACTATACACATTACAAAAATAGAAAGTAGCGAAATGGTTACAATGTACGCCTATCAGAGTCGACCTATCCTACCACTTTCAGTGTTGTGAGCTCCATCTGGTAATGCTAATGATGGCAGATTTATCCACTCCTCAGGCAAACTATTTTCCGCACCGTCTTCGAATGGTGGGTAACAGAATTCGATCTACAAGACAATTACGGATAACACAGTAGTGGGATACTCCTAGAACTAAACTTCTAAAAATATTAGTAGAACCATTAGTTTCACCTGACATCCTTTCTTGTGATGGAAACCTACTACAATTACGTGTAAGATTTGTCGCATATCTGTGGTAAATAAAGCTTGTTGGTATCAGTGTTCAATTTCTTAGAGATAAATAACCAGTGGCGTCTGCAAATATACGCCTCACTAGTAACAATATATATAATACTCAGTTTTTATACATAGGGCATCCAATGACATTAAAGACCGTTCTTTCAATAAATACTCCGAAATACTTGAAATATCAAGTACCACCAAATATAAGCCATTCGATCTCAAAATACATAAATGTTAGAAAAATGATAACAATGTTAATTTATTCAATAAGACTTAATATTGTAGTAATAAGAGATCCTCGTAAACTATCAGGCCAAAGAGAAATAATACATGTATACAAAGATAAATCTTAATCCAACTGGTGCATAAAACTATTCGACAGTTATTACATTAAATACAATTTCACACAACACATCCTCAATAAAAGTTCATACATTAGTTGTTCATTTCCTCGTTCACCTGCAGTACTAAGATAATGAAAGTAAACAGATTACATGTAAGCCAAAAGAAAGCTTAGAAACCCGCAGTAAGGG
Source organism: Heterorhabditis indica (assembly GCA_020740425.3). Taxonomy (NCBI): domain Eukaryota; kingdom Metazoa; phylum Nematoda; class Chromadorea; order Rhabditida; family Heterorhabditidae; genus Heterorhabditis; species Heterorhabditis indica. Next base: position 32,395 of record JAJAVP010000325.1, read on the forward strand.
TATATCTACACTATTCAAACAGTGATCTTCTTCCTAGGAGAGTTCATATGCTTAATCTAAATTTTGAAAAAAGAAGTAGAAGAAATACATATCGTAACTGTAGCTAGAAAATCATTGAAAGACATTGGCATACAACAAGACAACACTTTAAGCTATTAAAAACTGCCGTATCCAAATGAAGGATTTATATACACAAGTCAAAGTTTTTTTTTACATTGACTGTATATACTAGATAATGGAGTACAGCTTGAAATATACGCTAAACAAAGTAATCTTACTATACTATGAATTTACAAGCCAAGGATTCTTAGCCACTGTCTCAGGCGTGCGATCACCATAATCATATAGTAATTCTTCAGCTTCATCGATATCTCGTTTTGCAACCAATATTAAATGATGTACACCTTCAAATTCGACAACCTACAAAAGAAATATAAACAGAATAACGAAAATCTAAAAGAAACTGTTCTCTAAAATAAAATGAAAAATGATGAGATTCGTTTCATATATCATACAAACTAAATGTCGAAAACCACACTTTTGTTTTTAAATTTGGTCGAAGAGCACTATGATTTATCAGCCGACCCTTGTACACTGATTCCTTTGTAGCATCTACGCACCAACGTTTATTCTTATGTTTAAAAAAATACATATACGACCCTATAGATGGATCCTTGGAGTACTCCTCCTCCCGTTTCTTTGCTGATGCATAATCCATCATATCACCTGAAAATTACAATTTATTAATTTATTACAGGCTCTCAAATACTGCTAACATAATTTACCACCATTTACCTTTGTATTCAATAACAAATTCGCTTTTAACAAAGGCCCTGCCTGCGCGAATTCCTCTTCCTTTGTATTCATCTATATAAACCTCCAGAAGCTTCTCATTTGTTCCATTATATACCGCATTTCGTAAAGCGTCCATTTCTTCTACCTAAAAACGAATAATACAGTTCTCCTTATCGAATTCAACAAATCCGTTTTAAAATAATACAAATATACAATAACCTCGATCTGTTTTCCCGTTTTTCTGCTACTTCTTCGCACTGGGAAATATTCCGTAATTTTATGGTTCGATACATCTTGAACTGCTTTACGTCTTAAATATGTGTAATTACTAACTAAAAAACTTTATAAAATGTTAAATGTCAATACTTGACACAATACGTTGTCTTTTAGTTACCCTCGATTCTTTAAAAATTACTAGTGCACAAATTATATTTATACAATCTACCCATATGATCAACCATTATTTCTAATAAAAAAAACCGTATTTTCAAGATCTTAATCTTCACATCATGAAAAATTAGAGCAATACAACTTCGCTAACTCAAAGCAACGAAACCGTAGCAAACTATGATTTTAACTGTACTACTACCTCTAACTTGCAAACAAAGTAAAAAATATATACCAAGTGCTTTTCTTAAAAATCAAAACAAAAATCGTATTAATGTAATAATATACCCTCTAGATGGGACTGGTTGGTTTCGAGTTTGATCACTAGAACTCTTAGATGAATTTGCCTTGGTTTCTTCGAGTACATGACGAATCTGATCCTCACGAGCCTAAAACTGAGTAGCAAACAAAAATTCATACTTAAAAGATAAAACTCATTCATCTACAATGACAAATATGAAATAAAAAGTCAATACAAACTTTAATGCACATTAGCCGCCCTGTGTTAAAGGAATTGGATAAATGAATCTTCTTCTGCGAATCAGACTGTTTCTCTTTCTTCCCATGGATCTCCACAGTCTTCTGTCGTCGAACTAATCGTCCCTTAATTATATTGTATTACTGAAGTTGCTTGGCCTATACCTACCTGTTAATTAGTAGGTAATTGATTATGCAAATAAAAAATGTCATGTCAACTTTGTAACGCTTGCATAGTTAAACCTTCTCAATATTGGACTCCTCTTTAACTTTAACATCAACTGCTTCTGTTTTCTCGTTCGCCTCCTGTTCAATGAATGCCATGTGACGACACTGATTCTGGAACAAATACATTATACCAGTAAAGCGAACTCCATACATAAGATAACATATCTAAAATAAAAAGAATACACACTAGCACTTCATCATATGAGCTCATTAAGAAACATCAAAATACTCTAAAATAACTAACAAAGACATTACTCGAACAAATCCCGATTATAACTACATAATTTGCTTCGATAATTAGCGCACACACTCCCCAATTGGAGATACGAATTATCGATCGATAGAGAACAAGCCGCGTCCCCTCAATAATATTTGCCTGGTGCCTCGCTTTGAGACCTTTAATATATGATACATCATTTCGTAGGAGACAATTTCATTACAGAAACTAAGTACGAACAAAACTGTATATTAATAATTACAAACATAAAAACTAAATATAGCTAATATGGTCTATCCTTGTAAGATCAATACAGCAGAAATAAAATTAAAACAAAGAAAACCCATAATGGTTTATATAAAATCACAATCTTGAAAACAAAACTCGCCATTTTCGTTAGAATGAAATATCAGCAGCAAGAACCGTTGTCACGCACAACGTCCATTGAACAGCACTAGCAAACAATGTCATCAGCGTTATTCCCAAACCCGCGTGTGATAAGCAACAAACCAATGCCGCAACATTGATGCTAGCAATTCACAAATCCAATGCTAGGTTACTTCATCATCAAGAAGTCCGGACCGCCGTAACGAGGTTTGACTGCTGGAATTCAGGACAGCTGAATCTATATGGCACCTTCGAGTTAAAGTTCACCAACAGCTGAATTTTTTTTTGCGTAATGGACCGCGTTCGCGCCGCACAACTAGTAGGTGCTTTGGATATGACGAGGTGTACTTCTCATTTCCAATCCATCTGTCACCACTTTAATTATAATGAAATATCACGATGGCTAGTTTTTGAGAATTAGTTACTTTTTTTCACCAATCTGGTTGAAGTTCTTGTAAGTAGGTCATGCTAAAAATTAAAGTGAATGCGTATATACAAAATTTCCAAGTACACCAATTTATATGGATTTATTTTCCCTTATACATAAAAAACAAATAATTACAAAATATATATATATATTTTTTTTTAGCCGTTTGAAACTAATCCGATCAGTGTCAACGTCCTTTCACAAGTTTTCCTTTTCTAATGAACCTTCATAACTTATTATAGTTACTTTATCCAAAAAACTGTAAAGACGTAGAATCTCTGATTGTTAAAGGACTGTTGGAAATTTGTGAATTGTCCTTGCCTATGTAGATTATATTTTAATGGATGTTCTTTTAACAAATAATAAGTTGGATCGAATTTTTAATGGATATATTTAGAAATTATTAAATAATATTTTATGTATTGATGATAATTCACCTTAGTGATTGCAAACTAAAATTAGGTTATATCAGTTGTTACTGCTTGTAAAATTTCTTATTTTGAAGCGGTGGTTGATCAGCAGTTAGAATAGAGATCGACTTCATCCTCACAATAATATAAATTTTAAAATGTTGGTAAAAACCTATTAAATTCGGAGCAATTAAACATATCCCTTACATATCTAGATATTAATAACTGCATTCCAAAAAATTTTTTTAACCGACATGAAAGAATTAGGATTTAGTGACTTTAATTAGTAAGTAAACACAGCATGTTAATATGGCAGAAAAAGTGCAAGCATACAAAATTTGTTAAACATAAATAATAACAATTATTAAGTAAAAAGCTCCCAGTTTAGCAATTCTACATTCGTGAGTTTATGAAACTATTAATATCCTGTACAAGTCATGCATAACAGAATTATTAGGCATCTAAAAATATAGCAAAACCAATTCTACAAGGTTTATATATAATATATATAATGGCACCTATAGTAGTAATTTCTTATTTTTGTGGTAAATCTTCATATTGTACTTAAATGTCTGAAACTTGGCGCGTTGCCAGTTGCCTGGCAATTCACTGATTAAGTTGGGCGGAGTTTGGTTCTATGCATTTTTCCTATTACTTGTTTCAAAATCACATGTGTAAATATTAAGTGCTAAAATTTGTGAAATTAGGATGATACATTTTTTAGTTTTTATGAGGGATATAAAATGAAATGTTTTATCTTATATTCAGTTTTGTTGTAGTAGGTTCAGTACATCATTACCAATTTTATCTTTGCATCGCTAGTATTTTGAGGACCGTTGATATGATGATTTTTTAAATATTTGTAACTACTATATATTTAATTCGTCGCATATTCTTTCGTTAACAATATATTATTCATGAAATTGTTAAGTTAACTTTTATTTAATATTCTCTTTTTTCAGTTGACTTATTTTAGGTTGGTTTGTTAGGATTTAGAATCAAATAGGGGATAAGAGATGAAGTGGAAATATTTAAAGTTAATTCCTATTGTTAATCGTCGATAAATGGTAGCCAGTCGTAGTTCATTAGTTCTATGAGAATTATGTATTATTTTAATGATTATATTGTAAAGTAGTTGGTATTACTGTTCTATAATCTACACTCGTTATTCATAGTGACTAGTGCTTAAATAAATTCGCTGAGTCACGTTTTTTCTCATTTTAAATTTGAATTATAGTCAAATGCCATTTGTGCGTCATAGTTGTTCTTTGATCTCTACAGAGTGCATTAGTTTGTATATTCCGACATATCATATTTTAATCGTAATTGATTCTATAATATAAATTTAGAAGGATCGCTTATTTAAATTATCAGTTGTACAGCCATACAATATAGATATATTGTTATGCTTCTAATCCCATAAAATATATGTAGTTTAATCAGGTCTTTAAGTTATTCGCGTTCCAATTGCTTATATATATTTGTTAGATGTAATTATAGCGTTCTGTCCCACCGTTTATGGATGGATGATTTGCTCTCTGTAGCTTTAAGTGAAGCGGGTCTAGATGAATTTCTTACTCCGGTTCTCAATTCTCCAACGGAGAATGGATGCATTCCGCTGTAAGTGGTTATAAAAATTTAAACATACTAGGTACGAATAAGTGATTTTATTACATATTATATCATTGTTAAGAGCGTCATCTTCGACTCTAGAAGGTTCCTACGCTCCTACGTCATCTACTTTTCCTTCTAGTGTGCCCTCTAGTATATCTACCACACCTTCATCGACTGTTACCCTAGCTTCTAATGTTCAAAATGATGTATTTGAAGATTCACCATCAAACTGTCAGTCCACACAAGAATCAAGCACGCAGTCACAATCCCAGAGTATGTTTTCGAAAGCACGTTTTTAAAATATAATCAGAAGGTATCTACGATTTTTTAGTTATATCAGTATCCACTGCTGCATCATTATCGGGCACTAACGCATCCTCAGCAAATAGTGTGCAGAATGTAGGCCGAATTCAGCTGCAACCACAACAGTTTATTTATGAAAAATCATCCGCAACAGTACAAACACCTCCTATTGCTGGAGGAGTACAAGTAAGGTAAGAAGGGTTACAAGGAATCAATCTATAATAATTAGCTTATATAACTGCATTAGTCTGCCATTTAAATTTATGCTTTTATTTGTTAGATATATTTTGTATGTTGTAATGCACTAAGATTTATGTTCATTTTAGAACAAGTTATACAACTGCTCCATTATCTGGAGGGCAAGCAATTAAACGAATTGTACAAACACCAGATGGACCAAAGACGCAACTTCTGCGTCCATATGTTAATGTATGTGGAGGTTTTTTTAAACGAATATTACAACTTAGTAGTTATACAAAACTTTCCGTACTAAATTTATGCAAATCTAGTAAAAGTAACTACATTCAACCAGCCTAGTAATACTACTATTTTGTGCTATATCTAAATTTATCCTAAATTATGAGTTAACTTTTAGGAGAAAGGTCAAACTATTTACCGTGCTGTGCGTACTGTGCCAGTCATTTCTGGGATTGCTGCAAGAACATTTAGTGTTAGCGGCACACCTGGAAATCCCACTAGAGTTGTAGTAAACAGATCAACTGGAGGAACAACGGTTGTTGATCAGAATGGACAGCCTCAAAGGATTGTCGTCGTTAGACAGAATACTCCTAGTGGTTTGTCCTTGTATATTCATGAATGTCTAAGCCTGAAATCTTAGTTCTTAAGTTTGTAAGTAATTTAATAGTGTTGTGTGCATAGTTATTAAGCACAATAGCATATGGTTACGGCGTGCTAGATAAGAGTGACTACTTTGTTATTACTATCAAGTTGTTATAATATTGAACAATATTTATGGTAGGAATCTTTACGACGATGAAAATCTTTTCCTTTTGTTTAGAAGGTATGAAACTTAAGTTTTTTCATTATTTTAACTTGAATTTTGATATTAAGTTCCCTAGACTAAAAGATACGTTTTCTAAACCTTCTAAAATCAAATCAATTTCATATACTATTTTAGTTTCATAGGTATGTTTAATATTGGTCTTCTTTAGTGCAAAAGCTACGTGGTGTATTGCGCTTAGTTTCAAAAATTCATTTTTTGATGTTTGCTCGAAGCTTCAGTTTCTTTATATTCTAAATAATATACGAGATTAGACTGGGAATAAATTTAGGATACCAAAATGCATATGGTTTTCTGACAGGCTTCGGTAGCGTAGGAAATACACATCCAAATATTATGGATGATATGCTAGACAATTTTCGATTCCAATAGTTGTATCTCTGCCTCACCATTAACAATATGAATTGCTTCAGTTTTAGTCTATTGAACTTGGCGAGCGGATATAATTAGTTAAAGTATTATAAAGTTCTACCAAATAACAATTCTCATGAAATCAGCAGGTTCTCGTAGAATTTATTCAAAAAAGCAGTAGAGTTGTATTAAAGACTTAAGTTCGCTTTTGTTTTTTACAACTTATAGGGAATAGCGATAATGTGTAAACGATTTCAGGTCCTGTGTTGGTTCGGAAAGCTATACCAGTCGGTTCGTCGGTGAATTCGTCTTCAGGTCGTGGAGGGACTCTCATTCGGCGAGTGGTAACTAGAGGAGGACAACAGATGGAGATATCAACACAACCAGGCACAACATTTTCCGAACGAAATATAATCAACGCTAAAACACCAAGGTTAGTTATATGGTCATATAACAAATTTGTTTTCATTTAATTTATAGTTGGAGATATTTGATTCTCTTATTTTCATATAATCAGGAAATATTTTTTTAAATGTAGACAGTTTCAGTAATTTCTAAATCAAAACAATAAATTTCATATCAGGACAGCGTCACCGTCATCACATAGTCAGGTTCATGTTGAAACCGGTCACCAATACGCTTCTTCATTATCTCCCCCACCAATATCGCATGTTTCTTCTTCTCCCAATATTCGGGGATTGACACGAAACAACGTTAATAGAGGGAATCCTGTTCGTGGAGCTACCATATACAGGCCATTAACGCAACCAAGTTCGCAGTTATTAAGTAGAACACCTGGGGGTGGTGAGCATTTTATACCATAGGATATTTTTATGCATAGCATTTCTGAGTCTTAAAGAACTTATGAGATATATTAACCTAAAAATGATGGCATTTTTCCTGCTTTGTTGCTTAAAACAAAACGTCTAAATTTTTGTGCTGATATAACTCATCGTATGCACTGCCCATAGGATATGCTACAGTTTCCACCCGACCGATTTCTCTCGGATATTCGGCGTCATCGCCAAATTTGCATAGTACATTGACACTTGGTACGAAGCGACCGGTAAATATCAATGGAAAGCTGACACCCCAATATACAAATAGTACTATTCAACAGGCAATTTTTAAAATAACTTTTACCTTGTTTTAAGAGATTTTGTTTATCTATTTTTTTTTTGTTATAGGGCCATGAATACATTGCATCTGAACAAATGATCTACGACCAGGATACCGTATTTCGGGAAGTACCGCAACCAGTCGAACAGGCGTGTTGTTGTTTATTAGTTTAACAACGTCCTCAATAAGCATAGTTATAATGCAAATAAGTGTAAGTGTTTTAAAGGTAAATTATTGAGATCCACTAGCCTTCTCTACATGAATGAAAATTTATAGGCCTCTATTAATACGCGTCCTCATCCAGCTCTTGTTGGATCTGTCTCTTCAACTCTTCAACGTCAGAAAGCAGTAAATAAATTACATACCATTCGTAGTGCAGCAGGTGCGGAGTCATTGGGGACATTAGAGCATGTGGATGTAAAGAAGGTCCAAAGCCCTGGACCAGGAAGGCCTGCTTCTAAGGTACTTTCCATTTCGAAATCCAAGTGGAAACAATTGCTGGCTTTAATTATTTATTGTAGAAAACTGATTGAATTTAAGCCAGTTACACCAACTACGCCCATTTCAATGAAATTAACAAGTAAATCTCAAAAAGCCAAGGATGAAATGAAGTCAGCTATGCAGACTGCTGCTGAGAAACGGGTAGAAATTGATGAAGAGGTGAATATTTTAATCTTTATTTCATGTAGATTATTATTTTCTGGTTTGTATGATGTAAGATCTAAATCAACTAGTTGTTTGAAGTAGCAAACAAGTATTTTCTAGGAAGAAAATCTCGGATATGCTGAGACGTATGCAGAATATCGGCCAGCTAAACTGCGCTCTGGCTTAGCGCATCCAGACTGTGTTGTAGAAACTGCTTCACTAAGTAGTGTTGCTCCACCAGATGTGCGATACCAGATTAGCATTCCTGAATATGTATGTACTCTTATGTTTGTATTAATAGTATCAATTTTTTGTTTCGAGGCAGTGTCGGTAGAGCATGCTGCAATTAATAAAGTTTTTCTTATATCATAACAATTTTGTATTGTCATTGTTTATACTGGTGTTAAAACATTAATTAATAATTTATAGCTAATTGACACGGGCGCTGTCTCAGCTCTACAATTAGAAGCTGTTATTTATGCATGCCAAATGCATGAACAGAGATTACCGAGTGGAGAGAGAACAGGATATCTGATTGGCTAGTTTTTAATTATAAGAATTTATTTGCTACCTCTTACAATTATTAGTCACCGTTAATATTTAGGTGATGGAGCAGGCGTGGGAAAAGGTCGAACGGTTGCATGTATCATATTCGAGAACTATCTCTTAGGTCGAAAACGAGCAATATGGCTTTCTGTTTCATCCGATCTTAAATTTGACTCAGAAAGAGATCTCAGAGATATTGGGGCAGGAAATATCAAAGTACTTGTTTAAATCACTTAATTTTTGGAATATTACATGTTTCTATTAGTACTTATTGGTTTCAATAGTTTATTCTATTTGATAGTCTTGTATTTTCGTCAACCATTGGTGATGAACATTTGTTATATTATTATTCATTCAGCATTATTATATACGAATTTGGAAATAATAAGGAGTGCAAATATTTTTTTTAGGTATACGCTTTAAACAAATTGAAATATGCAAAAATTTCTGGTAAGGAGAATGGACACATAAAAAAAGGTGTAATTTTTGCTACATATTCGTCTCTAATCGGAGAATGCCGTACAGCCAAGTCGAAATATCGTAGTCGTTTGAAACAACTTATTCAATGGTTTGGAGTGGTAAGTTTGACGTGTATACGCATTTTCTAGATCTTGTTTTAATTGTTATGGTTTCGTTCCCATATAGAAAACTTTTTTTAGGAGTATGATGGAGTTATTATTCTTGATGAGTGTCACAGAGCTAAAAATTTGGTACCCACAGCTGGGTCCAAGCCAACGAAAACGGGCAGAATGGTACTTGAGCTTCAAAAAGCACTTCCAAATGCAAGAGTGGTTTATGCTTCTGCCACTGGGGCCACTGGTATGATTGATCTTTATCAGTTTTATACTTTGGTTAATGGAGTTTTTTTTTCCGTATTGGCTATACAATATGTTTAGTTTTTATTAAATCTAATTAAAAGTTTTTTTTAGAGCCACGAAATATGGCTTATATGACTCGTATTGGTTTGTGGGGTCCTGGGCAAGCGTTCCCTGAATTTAGTGACTTTATTGAAGCAGTTGAAAAGCGAGGTGTTGGTGCTATGGAAATTGTTGCAATGGATATGAAGGTAATTATTATTAATAGGTATTTTTCAACTGCAGTTTTATGATGCTTAAGAAATATTTTAAATTATGCATAGATACTTCTTTATTGATTTCTTTAAAAATAGTTTCTTATTTTGCTATCTCATCATTATACAATCTTTAAGGCATATATTTTAGCAGCGGGGATTATATCTTGCTCGTCAGCTGTCATTTCGCGGAGTTTCTTTTATTGTACAAGAAGTACCTCTATCAGAAGAGTTTATAAAAGTTTATGATGATTCAGTTAAGTTGTGGATGGAATGTAGGAGACAATTTCAGGTAAATTTTATGTAAAAATTGTGGCAAACAATATAACTTGAAAATACAAGCTTAAAAATGGTACTTTTCCCTAATACAGGTTGTTCTTAATACTATGACAGACGAAGAACGTTCTGGTTGTAAGCAGGTATGGGGACAATTCTGGGCTTGTCACCAGAGATTCTTCAAATATTTATGCATAGGAGCTAAGGTTCGCTTTCTTAAATATTTCGTCCAGATCACGTAACAGTTTCTAAATGCAACTCTTCATTGTTGCGAAATTTATCATTTATGTTACTTCTAGTATGTTATACTTATTAATTGGTTAATTTTAATGGCCTTCTCTTATACAAATAAAATGGCATTAAGTGTGATTTAACTCGACTGTTAAGGTTGATGCATGTGTCCAAATGGCTCGTGAGGCCATCAAAACCAATAAATGTGTAGTTATTGGTTTACAATCTACTGGAGAGGCTCGCACTTTAGAAACTCTTGAAGAAATGGGAGGCGAACTCACTGAGTTTGTATCAACCTCGAAGTATGTTACTATTGATTGTATTGGACATAATTAAAAACTGATGTGCAAATATGTGTTATTGTAGGGCTGTTCTTCAAGGTCTTATCGAAAAACATTTTCCATCTGAGCGAGGTAGCACTGATATTTTCCGTGACTTCGATAAAATGTTTGATGATTTTGATCGCCCAAGAAAGAGGAGTTAGTAAACTTTTATTTCTTATCCATCATATATTTAATGGCTAACTTTTTTTTAAAAAAAAAGTATTTGAATGGTTTTCAATTATGGAAACAAGCATGAATTCCTATAATTTTAAATTATCTATATTCATTTTAGAAGCACCTCGCAATCCGCTGGGATTTGATGTATTGGATGAACTTGGATTAGGCTTAAGGCAATCAAAAGGATCTCCCAGTTCTGTTAGTGGAATTCCTGGACCATCAGTATGTTTAATAATACATAAAACATTTGAAAAAAATATCTGGATTATCTTTAACTTGAAAATGAATTGTTGAGAGTGAAATATGAATGCTTTGCAGGTCAAGAGGGTTCGTAGAAATAGCAGTTCAGATCAGAACTCTACAACCTCTTCTTCGGGTGATGAGGGTGATGGTACTGATTCTGGATTAAATGATGAGGATGATGTTGAGTGTTCTGATGAAGATGTTAATATAGGTGAGATATGTGAGGCTATTTTTTTCGAAGTTATTTAAAATATTGATATATTCCAGTAATTTAAAATTACTTTTATTATAATTTTTTAAAATGATTTTGAGGTGATAACGATGAAGACTGGCTGAAGGCGTTATTGGCTGAGGCTGCATCATCAAGTGAATCTGATGATGATGATGATGGTAAAGATGATGACAGTGATACGAATGAAGGAGTAAATGTAAAATTTAAGGCTTTGAATTTTTCTTCTTTCATATAATATCTAACTTTCATGTTAACAGGCCACTGATGATCAACGAAGTAATGGTGAAGACGAATTTAATCCTTTCGCTTGTGATTTTTCTCAAGGTTCGTATTCATTCAATTTTGAAAAAATTGTCATGCATTTTTCAATATTTTAATACCGGTTTTAAGATGATCCATGGGCATCGAAGCAACAAGTTATAGAGGAGTCTCCAAAAAAGTTAAAGGTATGTAACGTGAAAATTACTCGATTAGTTCGCATTAAATTAATGGTCACGCTTAATTCACTATTTGGTTGGATGTATGTTTTTCTTACTTATTTAAACTATCTTTATTAACTTTAGATAGAAAAAACTCCTGAGGAATTGGAGGAGATGCGGTTACGAAGGAGAGCCCGAAGAAAGAAGCGAAAGAAGAGGATGAAACGCGAGGCTGCAAGAAATGCTGAATTAAAAAAAAGACGAGAAATTGCTAGTGAAGCCATGGTAAGTTTATAGTTGCTAAATTTAAAACTTAAATGTACTAACAGGTGTACAGTGTTAAATATGGTTTGTTCATTTGATTTCATTTAGAAGAGCACAGCTACTGACTTCATTACTTCATCAAGATTTATAGACAATTGTCCTGACTCAATAAACCCACAAATGATCAAGGTTTTGTTATATATATTTTCTATCTTTTATTTTATTTCACTAGTCGTATACATGATTGATTTTTTTTTAATCTAAGAAATGGAAAATAACCGTATATTTATTGTTTATTACTTATATACTACGGAAAAGATTTTAGGTACGATATTTATAGTTGGTAGTAATCATTTTTGAAAGTTTTAGCACTTATTATATAAATAATACATAATTTTAACTTTGACGTTTTAGCATAGCATTCATAGCTAATTTATTTGCTTGATATTGAATCAACATCTACTGAGGTATTTCTAGTTACTATAGGTGTTTAAGAATAGTGATGAGATAACAGGAAATAATAAAGATTTAAATGTTTTCGGCTGAACTACTAGCTGCTGTTGAGCGTCTTGGGCCTCAGTTACCTGCTAACACATTAGACCAACTAATCGATGAATTGGGAGGGCCGGAATTTGTGGCTGAGGTGCATATCATATTATTAATGTATTTTGAACATAAACCAGAAATTTTAGTTTTGAGAAATATTAGTGGTGAACTAGAGATTCGGAGGTAATTGTCTAAAATTTAGATGACTGGCAGGAAAGGTCGCGTAGTGACACGTGAAGACGGTGAGATCGAATACGAACTGCGACATGCTGGGGCTGATGTACCATTGGAATTAATGAATATGGATGAGAAGGATAAATTCATGAAAGGAGAAAAAATGGTTGCCGTAATCTCAGAGGCAGCTAGCAGCGGAATTTCGCTTCAAGTAATGAACTGCTAATAAACACTTCTCTTTTTTTTTTGAAATCATGATAATTATGCTTTTCAATTTTTTAGTCTGATCGTCGAGCACCAAATAAACGCCGTCGTGTCCACATCACCTTGGAGCTTCCATGGTCTGCGGATAAAGCTATCCAACAATTTGGTATGTCATCAGATTTAAATGTTGTGTTAACCAATTATTTACTTATAATATGATTAAACTAGGCCGAACTCACCGATCTAACCAAGTCAGCGCACCAGAATATGTTTTTCTCATTTCTGAGTTGGCCGGAGAGAAACGGTAAAGTTACAGTGTTATTCATAGGTTCTAGTATATTCGTATTTAAATATAAACATTTCATTTATAATGTAAACCGAACTTCCAGTTTTGCCTCAATCGTAGCTAAACGACTTGAATCACTTGGTGCACTAACACATGGTGATCGGCGAGCTACAGAATCGCGTGATTTGTCTCAGTTCAATCTAGACACAAAATATGGTCGTGCTGCTCTTGAAGTGTTGCTGAAATCAATCATTGGCTCAATGAATCCGCCATTAATCCCACCACCTATTGATTACAAACCTGGCAATTTCTTTGAAGGTAATCTTTAGATAATAATTTGCACTATTTTATACAACATAATATCTAAGTTTTAATAGTTTCACTGTCTTCGTGATATTTATAGAAAATAAGTTTGTTTATTGGTAGACATGCGCCTCTATATGGAAGGTGTAGGACTGTTAACCAAACAAGATACTGGTTCGTATATAATTGAGCGGGAAGCTGCCACCATCGCAAAATTTCTTAATAGGTAATGCGAGTAAAAAGCAGGGTATCTCCTTACCTAATTTGTTAAATTCTGAAAAAATAGTAAAGCCATTGCATCATATTTTCTTTTTTAGGATATTAGGCCTTCCTGTACACGCGCAGAATGCATTATTCTTTTATTTTACTGAAATCGTCAACGAATTAATTGCTCAAGCGAAACACGATGGGACGTACGATATGGGAATAATGGGTCTGTATTGAGTTTTCTTGAATACATGACCATCAATATTTTAAATGTTTATTTATGTTTTTAAGATCTTGGTACTGGTGGTGACCAAGTACGGAAATTAGAGACGCGTGTATTTCTCGGTAGAGTGGAGAAGGGTAGTTTTCGTGTGGAGATGCATAAAATAGGGGTGGAGAGAGGAGTGAGCTGGGATGATGCATTCGCCATTTATAAGGAACATAGCACAAATGAGGTAATTTTTAAGATAATTGGAGGTTAGAAAGTGGATTTAACTATGGAACACTAGTTCTTTAATAAAATGCAGATGACTAGTTTAGTACCTTCTGTTTCACTATTATGTTATAATAAGGATAATATTGATTTGTTTACAGGATGGTTTCTACGTCTCAAATTCAGGAGGGAGTGGACGTAAGGTGGCAGCTTTAGTGTATGGTATTGGGAAACGACGATTGGATACTGGCGCACGGTCAATCTATAGTTTCACTATAATATTTAATTCGGATTAAGATTTTATTTATTTATAGTATTATGGAACGTTTATTTGGTTCATGAGGTTTGGCCAATGTGTATAACTATTAGTTTGTTAATTAATTAAATTGCATAAATATCTAGGCTTTACGCTATAACACGACCATCGACGGGGCGTTCACCTAAATTAGAGACTTTTACTGAATTATCAAAGCGATTTTCAAAGGTTGAACCTGAACAAGCTAAGAAGGTCTGGGAAGATCAGTACGAAGGTACTGTTTAAATATAATAATATCATTATACTAATTTCACATATATAGCGTATTTATCATTTGAGGTGCCAGCAAATCATGCCAGCATAGCTATGTTCATGGCAAGTGTAGAAATGAGGCAGCTGGTGTATATTGTGAAGTTGGTAGAAGAACAAGAACGTATTTTGTACTATCGGGATCGGTGAGTTGGGGATCTCATAATAATAATAATAGCTATCGTTTCTATCCATCTTGTTTTAATGCTTCCACTTATTAATATTGTCCTAGTAATCCCATTTTATTTCACTTAGGTTCTCTCAGTATGGCCTGTGGTCGAAGAAGTTTTATCGGACAGAGATAGAAGGCCGTCTCGAATGCAAGTTATCAGAGTGCGTACTGATCAAGATCAAAAAATCGTTGGTGAGCGCTAGTTATTTTTGTCTCTTGTTCTTTTAAATATTAAAATCCTAAATATAATTTCGGTGTTTAGGTCTTTTGGTGCTGCCTCAGTTTGTGCGCACTTTAGTTGCTCGTTTAGAAGATCATTGTGGAAGGTGCTATGTTGAGGCAAAGAAAGAGGAAAAAAAGTATTCTCATCCATCACTTTAGGATAGACGTGCAGTCATATAAAGTACTCTTGGCCTTGCAGCATATTGTTTTAATCTATATGCTAGTACAGAAACTATCAAAGGTTCTTTACTCTTTACTCCACTGATTTTTTCCGTGGTATGTGCTCATTTCTTGACCTCTAACTAAAGGTTTTCGAGGTAATTTAAAGAAAGTGAATTGGCTCATTGTTCTCCAATATTCGTTATTTTTGACTTCATTAAAATAGATGCTATAGTTTTCTATTCTATACTGAAAAGGATGAAATCCTGGCCTCTATCGCTCAATTCCTGGTGTTGTTTTAATTCAGTTATCTATGTGTTATGTTGATATTATATTGTCCATGTTTATTACATTTTGTCCTTCACTCACTAATGTCGCTGTTTTAAGATTTTGCTTGCGCCTTTATTCAGATTTTAGTAAATTAGTCTGAATCCTAGATTTTATGATTTTGAAATTTGTTATTTTGAGTACTGACCGTGATCGTGTTTTAAGAGGTTGAATTTATAGGATAAATATCTGCGCAAGCAAATCTTAGCATCATAGTTACATTTCGTCTATGCTATTGAGCATTGTTGTTGTATGGCATTACTCGATTGCTGTGGAATACTGATTTATTAAATGACCACCACTGCAAGTAGTTGTTGTGCGTTCTTACGTGTAAGCCTAATAAAATTTTGTTGACTTAATTATGATTAATGCAATCTATTCTGGCATGTATGAAGTCTTGGGATTTCCCACTGATGGTCAGCCTAATGCATTCTGGACTTTTTAGAAAACTATTTGAGAATATTAGAGGGCAGTAAATTTATACAAAAAGACTTCCGTTCGTGGAATCAACTTGTTTGGTGAATACTTGGCGTAATATTAGGTTAAATCATACGTTTGAACTTAAGTCTAGTTTTTCACCAGAGATATTTGTCAGTTTTTCACGTGGTTGCCCTTGGAGATATCGACAGAACTCCACTGTTGTTTATATTCCAGATCAATAGGAATTCGAAGCTTAAAACTAATTTTAAGTATATACTATAGAACATAAAAGATGCGTGTAAAACCTATTGTTCAGTTGACATTTACAAATAAATTATGTCGTTTAGATATTATACATTATTTCATATCTTTTCTCTCTGTTAATTTATAATTATCAAATAGTTCTTCATTCATATTATATAACGTTGCTACTACACTTGTAATTGAATACTATAAAATCAACTTTGCACTATTTTAGGTGGAAAACCTCAATGTATATTCTTCATATGTTTAACAAGGACGTTCAAAGAAGACTAATGAGGGATTCAAAATGACAGGAAATAATAACTACTTAGCTCAGCTTCTACATTCCTTCACGTTGGAGATTCATTGTCAGCCAACTAATATCCAGCAAGAAGTAAACGCTTTGACAGGCTTTCTGTGAGTAGAGGGTTCAGCTGCATGAAAAAAAAATGAAAAGTGAACAGGACACGCCAGAATAAGAAAAATATTAAAATGGTGAGATCAGAGATTGAATAATTATTTATGATGAGAAAAAGGCTAGGTAATACAGTGGAAGTACTTCTTTAATCTGAGTATTTAAGTGAGAACATTGTGGATTCAACGTTATCCGACCTGATTGAGCGGGGATTAGCTGTGAAATTAGTGGAAGGACTATCAAGAACAAGATTCTGCAATTTGTCAATTTTTTTATTAACTATATGTATTAAATCTTATTTTAAAGATTTCTGCTCTCAGTACCTGGTTTTCTATTATTGTCTACTATAGGTTGAGGTCGATCTATTAGTTTTGTGGTCTGTTTCAAATCTCTTAATTTCAGGAACTGGGTAGCATCTAACCCATCTCGTAAATGGGTTCTTGCACTATTGAAATTGGGTCGCTTCCTGTTCAAGGATAGAAGCTGCGTAGAATCATTCCACTCAGTAGGCGAACATCAAACTTTTGTTCAAGTGGGATATTGCATTATTACAAGTTAGATATTTCATATAAATAAAACCAGTTGTAGACTATATTAGCGCATTTTTAAATATTGTTATGATTTATTAGCAGTTTGTTAGAACCGATTCTAAAATATCGTTAAACGAACACTTGCTAGCAACAAAGCCAATTTTAAAATTCGTTAACGAATTTCTATAAATGGTAGACACAGTTTTCTAGTGAAAATATACTTTCTATTTAGGCAAATAGTTATTCTATTTTTCAGTATCATATATAGTGATTCTTATTCTCTTATTATATTGCTTCAAGATTACAATATCGGCCTTTAAACTTAAAATTAAAGAAACTAGATAACCTTGATATGAACACAGTGAAGCGAATTTATGCATTTATAGTGGCTATTGACGAACATAATGTCTATAAGCTTTAAACAGAACTACATATACTGTTCAATTTCTTTTCAATTAGATAAGTATGTCCTTAGAAATAGCTGTTGGGTAACTGTATTATTTTTCAGTTTTGTTACTTTCTCGTGAAAATGTTTTTTTCAAATGAGGCGGAATTTGCATCGAGCGTAAGCTTGCTATTAAGTAAGTTATTACCCATAACTTTATTTTGTGTGCAAGTGAATCTGACGAGGGAATTAACAGAACGAGAAAGAAACCTTAAAAGGAACGTATTCTGATCGTTTCCGACGTTACGCAAAAACTGGTAATCAATGCTGGATTCGCTGAGACCTTCGTAAAAGTCAAGCTCTACAAATGCATAGTGCAGTTTCTCAACTGTAGAGAAATGTCGATTCTTCAAGGATCATTAGAGGTAATTTAAAATATCCAACACGATTAATTTTCTTATGAAAGATTCTAATGGATATAATTAGGATTTCGCTTAACTATTTCAAAACAATTGAATAATGATAAATATTTTTGTACCGTGAGTTATACTAGAAATGATCTTATTTTATTTCTTATATAGATCCTCGGTCGACTCTCTGACTGGTCTTCTCAATGTCGAATAGAACTTTGCGCCTCAAACACTATTGACATTTGCCTCCAGCTCCTTCCTCAAGGAGACTTGCTTACGCAAAAGTAAATGTTATTTCCGCAAACAACATGATATAGTGAACAATGTCAAAAATTTTTATTTATCTCAGATTGTGCGTTAGTCTTTTACGAATTTTATCCTGTGAAGATCAGGCAAGAGAACAGATTCGAATATATGATGGAGTCCCACTTTTAGTTGGGTAAGAAAGTTTACTAAGTTACTTTTTATCGACAAAATTTTATCTATTCACACCTTTTCAAAGGTCATTCAATCGTTCATGACAATTAATGGACCACCCTACTAATTTAAATAGCAGCATGTTTATATAGTAAGACAAAACCGACTTGACCACTTTGTTTATTTCGAAAATGGCTAAGAAAATAGAACCATTGGTTCAGGTCCACCATGAGTCCGACTTCAAATGACAACAATAATTTGTCNCATCTCTAAGTCCTAGGAACATTTATGAACAGTTGTATTGCATCTATGCTTAGCAATTTTAAACCTATCTAACTGACATCAGAATTAGCTTAGAGTGCCAAGGTCACGGATACACTTCTCAATAGTGAAGTTTTGAATGAAAACAAATAATTTAAATCCTTTAGGCAGTAGAACTGAAAGAATCATCGACTTGTGTTTTTTACATTCCTCCTCTGGAGAAAAAGTGCCAATGTATACATTGAATCTATAGTGTATATTCAGCAAATCTTTAAACTGTCTTCCCCATAAAAACTTAATTCTGATGTCAGTTAGATAGGTTTAAAATTGCTAAGCATAGATGCAATACAACTGTTCATAAATGTTCCTAGGACTTAGAGATGNGACAAATTATTGTTGTCATTTGAAGTCGGACTCATGGTGGACCTGAACCAATGGTTCTATTTTCTTAGCCATTTTCGAAATAAACAAGGTAGCATCGTATTGTAGATTAATTCTGCTTTTATCTTACTAGTTTTTGAAATTCCGACTAGGTTATGTAAAACTAGTTTATTATTGATAGTCTATTTTACTAATATTCGTAAACAAAATTTTGAATATACAGGCAACTTTCTGTGAAAAACTCCCGTTTGCAATGGCACGTTGCATGGTCCCTAGCCCAGATGGCAGAAGATCCAGAAACATCTATTGAAGTACTAATTTTACCACTAAATCTACGCCTCTGCTTATACTTTTATCATCTGTGTAGTATATCCTAAAATTCAAATTTTAACCCTTTATATATATGCGCTGACTGAGTTATTTATAGATTGCTCAACTTGGAGGCATCTCACTAATTCTTGCAGAACTTACAAATCCTAAGGTACCTGAAAAAGCGATTAATGACTGGATCGCTATGCTTACTGGTTAGCTTAATTTCAACTAATCGTAATAATATTTTAATAAGTACTTTTTAAATCACTCATTTTTGGGTATACTATTAAAATAGAGTTTATATGATAAAGCACCATTTAGAAGATTGCAACTCTATGAGCTCAATTGTTTGACACATGAATTTTAGGTTTGTGTGCACTATTAGCTCAACTATGTCAATGTGACTCAAATCAACAACTTATTATAAACAATAATGGTGTTTATGTGTTAGGGAAATTACTTCTAATACAGAACGAGAACGAAAAACTCAAGGAAAATATGGGCTGGCAAAGCATGCAGGTAAAAAATGAAAATATAATGTTAGATGATATTTTATTTCACTTATATATAAGATTTAACTTCAAATATATAACAATGTAGTATTTCAGTGTTCTGTATTCCGCGTTTTGCGCCTTATTTTCTCTCTCGGGCGCAACCGTAAAATATTCAAGAAAGTGTTTAGTCCAAAAATTTTTGAGCAATTCATTGATATTGGACACTATGTACAGGATCTCAATGCATATAAACCATTAGTTATGGAATATGGGAAAATACTGGTATGTCCACGGCAGTTCGGCTACTTTATCATTACTTTTAATATTATGTATTATAATACGTACTTGACAAGGCTGATTCTGTAGTTTCTATATTAGATTTTCAGTATTAAACGTGTGTTACAGAATTCCATACCATTATCTGAATTATCCTCACTTTGGGAATCTGTTAATCAGCGTCGGGAGCCTCTGGGCAGGGTTGGAGAGTTTGATCTTATAGAATTATTGGGATCAGGGGCCTTTGGATGTGTTTATACTGTAAGGAAAAGGGTCAAGGAGCATAATGTTGCACCACAGTACTTTGCTTTGAAAGAGGTGGGCGTAAATTCAATGCTTTAATTTTTTAAATATGGAGATTTAGGTAATAAGGTTAATTTCATAAAACAGTATTTAACCAGATCTTCATGGTTCAAGTGAAGAATAGTGATTCCGATAAAAGTTTTGGTGACATCATCAGTGAAGTCAAAATAATTAAACAACAGGTATTCTATTTTAAATATCTTATATATTGCTATAAGTATATGTGAACGAACACATCGCGCTTTTAAAAGTCTTTTTCTTGCTGAAAGACTTTAAGTGCAACTTAATGCGGTTCGTTTAAGGTATGTAGACAGAATTAGCTACTTTAAAAAAATACTAATATATTTTCTTAAGTATTTAAGCTGTAATTGCACATTTATGCAAAGGTGTTCGCCATTTCGCCAGTGCAACCACATAGAAGGAGAAACGAATATTCATATATCGATAACTAATAGTTTAGCTGCGTCATCCGAACATCGTTCGCTATCGTCGCATATTCGTGGAGAACAACAAACTTTATATAGTAATGGACCTTATAGAGGGTGCTTCGCTCAAAGTTTGTCCTACTATCTTCTCTATCCGCTTATTTTATTATAAAATGTGTTCAAACATCTCATGCTTATGAATTTGTAGTTATCCCTCAAATTTAGGTACAACTATACTTATTCTTATCAAATTATTAGTCAATTTAACATAGGTAGCTATAAAAATATCAGGGTTGTTATTCGAGATCGTGTCAAAATTCAAAAGCCGGGAAATATTTGATAGACATTCCTTATTTTCTCGGTATCACATAACCTCGTTGTTATGGAAAGCCTAATTCGCCTAAAACTAAGGCTACGTCTAAACCTGTTCCAAAATCTTAATATTGCAATCCCGAATTACAATTCTAAAGAATATGTAGTTTTCAATATTTCCACGCAATATAGGTCGTGAGATCCACTAAATGGTTATAATGACAATTCAACTACGAAAAAAAAGAGTAATATAATTGCCAAAATTGTTCGAAACTTTTATTACAAATAAAAAAAAATTTCAATTTAGGAACACATTACATCTATAAAAGAAAAAAGAGACATTTTTCCAGAAGAAAGAATGTGGAATTTCATTATTCAGGTACACTTATACTTATTATCGATAATCATTTTTGTTATATTTATAGTTGTTTTTGATGGAATTTTTTAAAGATGGTATTGGCGCTTCGATATCTTCACAAGGATAAGCAAATTATACATAGAGATTTGAAGCCAAATAACATCATGATTTCGGAAGGCGACAGGGTAGTAATAAGTAAGTAGAAAGTAGTGAGATGATATACTAGGCTAGTAACCGTAAGTGTTTAATTTCTATGATAATTCGTGAATATTTATTTGTGAGTTAGTTTTTTCAATGACTATAATTACTGATTGTAGCTGATTTTGGTCTTGCAAAACAAAAGGGAAACGATTATTTAAACTCAGCTGCTGGAACGATCGTATATAGTTGGTCAGTTAATCTAACTTTATAAATGAGAAAACAATAAATAGGATAAATCTTAAAGAATATATAAACAGTTCAAGTGACACTGACTGCTAGCAAGGATTAATAGGGAGATGATCAGCAAAGTATTGGATTAATAGGTCAAATGATAAATAAGAAAATATTCCAATAAGCAATGCAAAAATTATCATGAAATCATCTGTTCCAGTCCTGAAATTGTACAGAACCTCCCATATGGAGAAAAAGCGGATCTGTGGTCATTCGGATGTTGTGTGTATGAGATGGCTGCCTTGAAACCACCCTTCAACTCTCAAAATATGCTTGCGTTGGTCACTCAAATAGTTGAAGGAAAATATGAACCACTAAGGGATAATTATAGCAGGTACTTCAGTTTTCTTTTTCTTATATTCCTCACATCTCTAATTTATTTCTTTGTCCTGAATATAGCAATCATAATACTTCTTCTATACGTTTAGATGTTGTCCTTATTTAAGTACAACACATATTTTTGATTTACTTTTCTTTCTCTTAATATTATCTTTTAGTGAGCTCTCCCTTCTTATTTCTCGTTGCCTTTCGACTGAACCCTCCTGCCGGCCCGATGTCATTGGTGTTTCTCAGATCATCGCTCCACGCTTACTACATTGTCTTGACGATATTTTTAGAATTCATGCTTCAAGTGGAAAAATTGCGAATGATAAAGCTAAAGATATCATCGATTCAGGCAAGAGGTAAAGCACTATCTCTTTTTAAAATAATAATCAATGCAAGGCAAATTGTCAATATATAGTCAATTAACTAAATTACAAAGCATAGAAGGCGTATAGTTACAGTATATGACGAGCGGAGAATAGCATTGTAAATTCCTACTATGATATTTATGAATTTATAAAATTGTAGCTGTATGAAGCTAAATATGCTTCACCTACTTTAGAGCTTCAACATCACTCGAATCGTCATCTAATTCGTCATCAGAAGTTTTTGCCAGGAAAAAACCATTAATGGCAAATGAAGTAAAGCGAAGATTGAGTAAAACAATCTTTCCCAATATCGAGAATAACATTGATAAACCGAGGCGTAAGTAATGATTTTAATTTAGGAATAGTAGTCCTAATTATAAATATGAAAGCACACTAGTGCTACTAATCATTAACAAAAAGTCTCCACATATATATTTTATTTTTATACTCTGGAAAATAATTTAGATTCAATAATTATTTTATAAAGAATACATAGTTGTCATTTAAAAAATATTCTACCAGCACATCATGCACATTATTTGCTCTTCTTAATTTCGGTAAAATAGAGAACTGCCAACGAAGATCCCCACTATTAATTCTAGAAGTATAAAGATAACATGTATTCAGCTCATTAAAAATCAACCATAGGAAGTTATCATCTGATACTGATATAACATGTACAGATGATGTAGCCAAACAAAATTATCATCAAAATATGAGTTCACCTACAATATATTGAGGCGAACTATTCCTCAGAAGAATAAATACACTGTACTTTTGCAGTCCATACGGTTGAGTTTTCTAGTTTATATCTAGGTATCTATGTATATATATATATATATAGATATATATATGCTATCAGTTGTTTTCATATGACATAAAGTGGTAGTTTCAATTTTATTTCCGTACTAAGTGGATGACAGCTGACAGAGACTTCATGATTGAGCTAAAAAAGCAAAAAGACCATTAGTAGGTAGTGGAAAATGGCACACGGGAAACTAGAAAAGAGCAGGCGGATAAAGAAGTGAA
>JAJAVP010000326.1:0-48626 GCA_020740425.3 Heterorhabditis indica
CCTCTTTAAGAAGAGTATAGATCAATGCTTCAGTCTCTATAGACACGCTGCTAGTCGCCTCATCAAGGACGACGACAGATGGTCTGTAGTAAATGAATAGGACTAAAACATAAGATATAATATGAATAATTAAACTTACTAAATGTCATTTCAGACTATTGAATATGCTATTTTAATATGGTTTAAAATATTTGGGTAGAATCTTCACTACCTCAATCAGCTATCATAAATCATATCGGACCTCCCAGTCTCAAAATGTTTTCAACTTGGATGCACTGAAAATATGCATATGGTTATAATGAGATAAAATAGTGGTTTAAACTATAGAACGAGGAAATGGAAATGTTAAATATACATGAAACACGCAAGGAATGTATCACCGAGGTCAAGATAACACTTTAAAATGGAAAAACATTAATATTTATTTGTACATGCCCTATAATTAAACTTTCTGGCAACTACGGGATGCAAATTCAACGAGCCTGTCGAGAAAATACTCCAATAGACTAATCAATTTATACTCTGATTGCTTTTATTTTCCATTTTGCTGATGTACACACTAATGATGATGTTATGCAAGAAATGTTGCTTTCGAAAAGTCTGCGGTGTGATCCCGTGAAGCGCTCACTTTAACCCTCGACTATCTACATTTATGTAGCAAAAACTTAATCAATATGACGTATGCTAATAAAAAAAATGTTTTTATGTTGCAAATATGCAATTTTTTTAAAATGTTTTGCGCAATTATATTCAATAAAGTTACTCATTAAGAAAAGTTGTACTTATTTTTTCATGAATTTACTGAAATTTTATTATTCCTAATTTCATGACCTTGGCGAATTAACTAACTGCTTCGACTCTTTTAAAGTATTCCGTAGAGAAAAGAGGAGAATGCAAACTTCTACTTCCCATCCTGTGTTATGCTGTTTGCACCACTGCACCACATTAAATCTGCTCCCATGCTTTGACGGAAACGGTAGAACATAATCACTTTTTCTCTAACACTTGAATCTATATTACTTTTTTATATAGTGTTTATTGATTGCTTTAATATTTTGATTTTTGATGATATTCCCTATTCATCTAAAAGAGGATATTTTTGAATATATAAATTTTATGCTATTTCTCGAATGCGAGACGTATAAAATTATTTTAATTAACTTCCGGTCTGAATTGGGTAGCTATCACATACTTTACAACCACCTACGGTTATCTCTTTGAATAAAATATCTTTTCATTCTCCATACCCAGAAGAATTTTGAGTCTTGGTCGTGTCATTTTCGATGTGTCTTTCAAAAAAGCATCAACGAGTTTATTCGAATGAGAACCTAGAATTTTTTGACAGATTCAGTTGATATTCGTAGCACTAATAGAATCTTCCAATGTCTTTTTTCACTAGTCAAATATATTTTTAATCAAAAAAGATTGTTATCAACAAAACAATCTATTAAGTGTATGTAAAAGTTTTTGTTGGCTTAATGGTAAAAAAAACTTCATAAAACAATAGTGAACCACCAAAAGCTACATATTCGCTACTGCCTTCTCTATTTCGAGCAAGATAAAAAGCATGCGATTCTATTCTAGGTGAAGATAATGTTTCTCATAATACTTGCATATATTTGTTTCGACATTTGAAGAGGAGTGATTTTGATGTCAGTGACTGACAACGCTTTAGAATGCACGATAGTTGAAAGTTGATGCTCTGCAAGCATTACTAGATGAAAATACACCTCAGGCACAAAACGAACTAGTGGATCAGCTGAGAGTTGATCAAGCAAGAGACGTTTGAGTGGGATGGGAAAAATTCAGAAGCTAGGAAAGTTGGTACGTTATGAATTCTTTGAAAACAGTATTAGTCACCTTCTCAACACATGAATTTCAAGCTTTTAAGAAAATCAAAGGAGAAGATTTTTTTTCGAAATATGGCTGAGCTACGAAAATGGATCTACAAATTCATTGTCTCCAAACCGATGTCGTTTTTTCGCAAAGGAATATATATGAAAGATATGACAGAATGTCATAGATTTGTGAACTGTAATATTCTCTGTACTATTTGCATATTCTACGAAATAAACATATAAAAGTATTTCTAGTTAAATAGATGTTATATCTTGATACATTTATAAAAGCTAGCATTATAGCTTCTGATAGCAATTTTTCTGGCGAGCGGTGGGTACTCAGTTATGAAACAATCTTTCTGAAAGTAACTACAGTTTATTTAATTACTAAGAAGGTCAGATTTGAAAACAAAATACATATCACTATATATAATACAGTCACTATTTTTAGCTAGATAATTTTAAGATATTGAAAATTCCCAATGTCTTACCCTCATTGGTTTGAGTAGGTAATCTCATAAATATATAGATATTAAGTTGCTTATTCAAGAATTCATCTTTCCACATATAATACGTATTATAACTAAATTCTTCATGAATACTTCAAAATTATTGTATAGCATTAGAACAAAAAATGCATTATTTAATATGAACTATGTATCGATTATAAGTGGAATATTTAATGCATTTTTTTTTAAAGTTAAGAAAAATATTTTAAATTCAAATGTGGGGAACTATAACCTCCTTCAATATATTGTTGAGGAAAAGACAAAGTCAAAATCCAAAATTTACATCCCCTACTTGTATCAGTACGTCGCACTAACGAACCATAAACCTATTCCAGTCATTCTCGGTATAGTTGGTCAGCCTGTATTTTAACTTACTATGGATTCATGAATCAATTTCACGAACTTTCATAGCGAAATCACTATTATTTGTGTAGTGCAGTATTTCTATTATGCCATAAATAACTTTCTCTCAGCTCGTCTAGTTAAATTTTATTAAATCATGAAATAGAGTTATGCAGTTTCAAGTTTACAAAAAAGCTATCAACACCTGAGATCCACTATAAATACTAACCTTACCTATATACTGTTTTGCTATAGTAGACTGGAATTATAGATTCCACATAACATCACCATAATTTTAATAAGTAGCCTTCAACAATCTAGTGGTAAATCCTTTTCTGTTTCAATTTAAGAAATCTTTTCCTAATGTTTTATGACATATTATAGGATATATAAGTAAGTTTTCAAATATCAGTAACTTGAAATCTCACCAAAAATTCTACCTAAGCAAGGGATTAAGAAATTTAAAAAATCTAAGTGAATCTCCGCCAAATATTTACTACATTTTACTTTGTTTATATTCGTAAGCCTACTAAAAGTCGAATTTCTCACGCACATCTTACTATACAGCAAATAATTTGATGAAGTTCAATCTGTTTTTCTTAACATTGAAAGTTATTCTCGAAAAGTCATGTATATAATTTTGCGTTTTAGCACGTTTAGAGATCTAGGAAAGGAAAAATAGGAGTTTTATATACATAGGTCATAATCATGATATTCTACATTATTTCTGTTGCCACTTAAAAGTTATAGAATGAAGAATCACTTTCCTTTGTTTCAAAAATTTCATAGCTTTAGCTTTGTTGTTTTAAATTTAACTTAAAGATTGAAAGGGTATGTTAATAGCGACTAATATAAAAGCCAATATTAAACTTATGTTAATTTTATTCCAGGTGATTATATTAACTGAGACTAATAGGTCAAAATCACTACTTTCTTAATTTAAACTAACTATGCTGAAAAATAAATGCATATATAATTAAATTAGTCCCTATGCTTATAGAACTTTCATATTTAGTATCCAGACACTAATTCATATTGGGATTTATAGAAGTAATATGAAGAAAATTATTTCATTACCAAAATTTTTTTGGACACAGGATATTTTAATTAACAATCAATCTTAAACGTTAGTACTTAAGCTGTAAAAACCCTATTAGTAAACTTTTCATTGTTTCTGCTCATTGATCGACAATCGACGAGAGTTATTGTGGTGATGGAGAAACAGAGAAAGCATTGAGTCGCGCTGCAGTCATTCGACCCACCCGGCCGCTATCGCGTAGTCCATCGATCGTCTGTTGTCAGTAGTTATGTATCAGTATCCTTCGTCTTCTGAATTTACTATTTTAAATCAGTACACCTACTCCGACATGGCCAACATATCTTTCACCACACCCAACTCTACCGTGAGTACTTAATGCAAATTATCTTCCCGTAATTTAATTTCAAATAAAATTTACTTCTAACAATCGTTGCATTTCATCACTATTATTTTTATCAATTATTTTAGCAAATTATATATTTATACTTTTAATTTAAATTCATTACTACAGACCGCTACGTGTTGTGTTTGTTGAGCCTATGGGAAACGCTGTCAGACCTATCCCATATTCGTATTCAGACCAAAATTCTCAACCTTCCTTTTATCATAATTCTTTATGGATTTCTCCTGACTCATTTCAATCAAACATCCATTCATTCTGTCAACCAGTCACTGTTGATACCTACTATGAAATGCAAATGCTTGACTTACCACCTACTAATGAAGACTCTCCGGTTAAACCCAAGGTACAATTTGATCAATTATTGCTTTACGTTTAATAAGTTAAAACATCAAATATTGTCAAATAAATTGGATTCTAATATTTCTAGGAACAAATATTAGAAGAGATTGTACGAGAGTGTGAAGAAATCGAGCGTCGCAGTTCTCCTTCTAGTCGTGGTGGAAGTTCTCCTCTCACTGTTTGTTTTGCAACATTTATAATAGTAGATATACAATTTCCTTATTATTTCTTTGGGTTTGGTACTAAATAGTACCCCAGCAAATTCAATACATAATGACTTGTTAGTTCAGAATTTGATTTTGCATTCTCAGACATATTCCTCTTCTGATCGCGATACTCCGGAATTATCTATGAGCCAAAGAATACCCGAGAAGCGTGAGCGTAAAAAGGTGATGACACAGTAGCAGTTTTTTTTAGTTTACAGTTATTATATTTAATATCTATGAATATACCCAAAGGATGCATTGAAGTAGATTAACTTTTATGGGGGCATTTCTGTTTCGCTATTGGAACATCATCTAATATTAAGTAAGTCTATGCAATATAAAAGTTACTGAAAATTGCAGGCCCAAAATCGCCTTGCTGCAACTAGATACCGCGAAAAGAAAAGAAAAGAAAAAGAAGTTAAGATGGATCAAATTATGGATTTGCAGAACAAGAACATAGAATTGAAAAAGCAGGTGAAATACTTATTTACATTGATAAAATATTCGTCAGATTATTTCAAGAATTACCTATAATGTTCCAAGTAATTTCATATTGTTAATAGATATCTCAGTTTATTTTAGGCAGAGTCCCTTGAAAGCGAGATCACGTACTTAAAAAAACTAATGAAAGAAATTGGAATTTAATAGTGACTGTATTATATATAAGCAATATCCTCGTACGAAAATTTATTTTTTGCAAGCAAAATAAAATATTTAGGTTACTATATTTATGTTGTACAATGGCGATTCATTTTCACTAATGTTTCGCAATATGCTTGGTCTTTGGCAGCGTTCCTACTATACATATTTGGAATATTATATATTTTTACAAATAGTAAAATATTATGCATGTATTTTATTCTGAATTATTACTGAAATCTTTATCCTGTGTTAGCAAGAATCATAATTTCACTTTACGATAAAGCCGTTATAAATTTTGATGTACTTAGTCCATGATAAAAAACAACATAATATATTGGGCATATGGTTTACTTAGATTTATTTTCATTTTCACTGTACCTAAAGTGCAGAAAGTGGTGAAAACTTATTAGTTATCAAGGTTTCCCTTCGTAAGCTGTTAGTTTCCTCCAGGTTGTTAGCATCTGCGCACATATTTACTAGTTGGGTACAGTATTCTGATCGTCTTGATGCTATATTTGTTACTTCTCGCTTTCGTTCATAGGCCTTGTTGAATGAACTGAAATATTAAGCGATTAATTAGTTAAATTTTTGAAGAATTATCATTTTTATATACTACTACATATTCTCTCTTTTACTTTCAAATTCTTCTAATATTGTTCTGCTATTAAAATATTAATTGATTAGAACATACCCGCAAAATAATGCTTTGAAAGTCTGTCGGAAGCTTCCGGACATAAAACAATATATACTGAAGTTTATTGGATAGGTTGCCTAAAATTTACCTCTTATTAATATATGCTAAATATGGAATCAAAATATGAGATAATATATGACTAATTGAAACCTGTATATAGTTACATAATAAAAAAGGTTGCATAATTAAGGCAATAGCAAAGTAGAAACACCTTTAACACTTACCATCACCAGCATGTTACTAGCGAGTAGAAATACTGCGGGAAACATTCCTTCAAGTATTGAAAGTCTTATAGAAAACGTTTCACATACACAGAGCACTCCCATAAATGCTGCTTGAGGGAGATTTACCACCTAAAGAATATTTCTATTTGATTTTACATAATAATTAATCTAAATAAATCATTTATATCAATAAGTTATATTTGTCTACTATTACTTATCACAGTACACACTATGAAACATAATCAACCACTATTACACAAATTATCGGAAATACGTGCATTATATATTCTATGCAGAGAAAGAACACATACATGTAAATATACATATTTTAAACTAGAAATGAAGTAAGCAAAGCGAAGTGAAAAAAACTTACGTAAAATCGGTTTTTTTAAAATCAAAAAACTAACAAAGACAAGAAAGTGTTCAACAACTCAGTTGGTGCCCATTGCAAACATGAATTCACATCTCATGAGGGTTAAAGTAGTCGAACTTATTTATAAAGACATTTGACGTGCATATATTTAGATGAAATCTTATTCGTTACAAAACATATTCATAATTTGAAATATGCATGCTTGGAAATATGTATTCTTTCTCTAAAATATATAAAAAGCGCTTTCTTCCAAGCAGTATATGCTAGCTCAACTAGTAGCTATAAATATTTTCATATTATTTCAAGTATACCTACCAAAAACAATGAAACAATGGCAACGAGCATCAGGCTAGTAGAGTTACTATCTCGTTGTCTAGCAGCTTCTTCTGATCTTTTCTCTCTGTAATATGAAAAGTAATATGTTAAAACACATCTAAGACGTTAATCGCAGCTAATACGAACAACTCACAAACTAAGCAAACTGCTACAGAACGTGTGTTAAACAAACAATTCAACTTTAACAATTCATTACTTACAAAGGAACTAATCACGAGACGAAAGCCACATGGTTTTGTCCATTTCACCACCTAATGCCTAAAATCGCAAGCGATCATAAACGTTACCTTGCTATATTGGGAACACAATTTTCTAATATTATCATTGATAACTTCACTTGTCTGCTTCTAAATTATTTCATATTGTTCCATCGTTCAAATAATTAAAACGAACTTAACTAGTTTTTATGAAATGTACAGCGTATGGCGGCACGCATCAGAAGAGAAAAAGTTATTGTCTCTTTTTAATTTTTTAAAAATTATTGTCATTTTTCACTTAATTAGAAAAGTGATAGGACTCTAGAAAATAAGTTACGAAATAACAGATAAGTTCATTTAGTTTTTAAACTTGTTTGGCAAAAGATATTCTCAATAATTATTAAAAGCTACACTAAATTACTATTGCTATGTACAATTTATTATCTTCTAATAGGCACAGTAAATCATGTTTTATTCTTCACACTCCCTATATTTTAAATGTAGAGTTAAATCCTAGTTATATCTTGCAATTTATGGGAAATAATGATAACATAAATAATAGAGATACTAATGTAATTATCATGTTCTATACTGCTTCTATAATTAACGAATACTACAATTACTACCAAATAACAAGAAAATTTCTAGCCATGCGCTAGTTGGTCAAGATTTTTCAGTATGAATAGCTGTACTAGACTACATTCTCACCTCAACAACCTCAATTTTCGTTTTTGTGCTTTTCGGATGCCCCTGATTAGAAGAACATTGAGGATAACAAGTAGAACGCTGGGCAATATGATGAACCCAACAGTACGTGTCCAGAAATAGAGATTGAAAAATACTGTCTGTCCCATCAAGTCTAGCAGTGGAGTTTGTCCCATAGTGCAACTCCTATTTTCCAAATTGGTTAGTTTTACTTTATAACGTTTATTTATATTTCTTTAACATTATTTGCTTTCAGTAACCTAGATATCTATTAGGTCAATCAAAAATATCAAATAGTTCCCTATAAATCATATTTACGTACCGTGTATATTTCCATTTTTCATGCATAAATACCCATCCCTCAACTGTATCATAAAAGTAATCAAACGATTTAGGAAGCCCGCACAAAAGTGATATGACCTAAATAAAACAAGTATATCTCTTGAAAGTCGAAAATTTTTTAAATTAGGCTAAATTTCAAACATAAAGAATGAGCCATGCCCATACTTTTTTATAGTTGATTAAATAACTTACAGCAATAATAACCGTTGCAACTCGCACATTGCGCACGCTACATGTTCCACGAGAATGCAGAGGATAACTTATTGATATATAACTAAAAATAAGCATCATAAATATTTTTATAGAATTTGTTCATTAAGACTAGAGATACACTTTGTAACTTTCACCCTTAACTGACCGTTGTCCAGCTAGGAGAACCGTGAGCCACATGGCAATGTTATGAAAGACGGGAGGAAATGCGTCCATGCTGAACTTATGTAAATAGCACCACCATAGCCCAAGGTGATGTGTCCTATTATGATTTCTAAAATTAAGATAAAATATTAAGTATTGATAGAACATTTCAATATGCATTCAAATTCATAGCATATTCATATTATCACTACTTTATTCAGTTAAAATAATTTACTCTCCAAAATTATCCTTGTAGTTTTAGATTTCATTCGTTATCAATTGTAAAAAGTCATTTATTTATATTTCAAAAAGAGTGACGGAAAACGAGTATTATTCTTGGAATTTTTATAATTTGATAGAAAACTCGGTATATATATTTATTTTCCTTTCTTCGCTCCCCTTTACTTTAGCCCTTCTAGTTGGCCCTACTTATTTCTGTTACCACATCCCATCCAGAATCGCAGCTGCTAATTGCGTTGATGCTATATCTATATCAAATTATTTCAGCGAATCCTTACTTATATTGCAATGCTTTTTTTATTAAGATAAAATTATATTTTAAGAATTCAAAACATTTTTTGCATTCTGAAATAGTGCATAATAAAACTTAGGTACTTATTATACACAAAAATCGTAGCAATATTTAAAACTGAATAATTCACCATTGCATAAGTTAGGGTTCATTTTTTAACTCTCCTATCACCGAGTCAAGACAGCCTCTTTTAAATAATGCTTCAATATATCATAGCTCTACACTCAAGTTTGGCCACAAATATTCAAATATTAATAAGCACTGTATTTTCAAACAATGTCTTTTTGAAATTATAATTATTCTAGAGAATAAAATGATTCTAGGCAAGTATTTCATAGCAATCATTAAATATTTTAAAATTATAGTTAGTGAACTTATAATAATATTAATAAAGTGCGCGCTATTTCCTGTTCAATACTTCTTCAAAAATTGTTTGCCTATACTAAGTGCACTTTTATGTCTGTGTGGGTGGCCAACCACAGAGGAAACTCACTTAATAAATATTTCCGGCACCACCAACCAGTAAGATTTGCTCATTGTTAAATATTATAGAGTGTAATATGTTTTCAGACCTATTTACAAACGTTAATTCACTAATGCCGAAAATTCAGCCCATAAACAAAAACATAGTTCATGTACTGACTTGAAAATAAAAGGGAATTTTTGTATTTATTTAAGTACTTTGTTTTGTTCTATTTTTTAGCTCATCTTATACAAGTAATTTGATTCACTTACCCCATAGTATAAAAAAATATTGTCCAAGGTAGAGGAACAAGACCGACCAATAGCTCGGCAATGGCCATGTACTTAAGTACCACATTGGTTGGTGTGATCATGTGTTTTTTAGACAGCACAAAAGCCACCGCTAGATTCGCAAGAACTGCCAGAAACACCAAGATTGGAAATATCTGTAATATTTCGCATATATAATACAAATGATTAGTACTATTTGAAATGCTAGTTTTAAATATTTGTATTGACAAATTTTCAGTTGGTTCAGAATCCCATCAAAAGCTATAATCCATGTTCTTATTTAATTTTTTATATTTTAACAACCACATAGCCTCACTTATTTTCTTGGAATATTAGTTTTGAGAGATAATCTCTAATATGGTTGGATCAGCTCATAACTCATGCCATAGTATCCCAACAAATAAATGTTTGAAAAATGCCGTACATAAGTCACTGAGTACGTAGAACATTTGTTTATAACCTAGTTTAAGAAGCTGATTAGATAGGATAAAACATAACATTAGATGCAAAGGTTTAATATTGTTTTTTACATTCTAACTTTCATTGTGTAAACAATAATTTCCAGAGATAAATATTCACAGTAGAAATAGAAAGTCATCACATTGTTATGTGAAATTTTTTTATGCATTGTTTGGAGGAAATAGTATAGACCTACCTGCCCGTACACTAGCTGTTCAAGATCTTGGTGATGTGAGAGAGGCAAAATATATCTATCTTGTACACATTTTTCCTTGCAACCATCGTAGTAAGGATTGTTTTCTGAATGATTTATGCATTAATATTTGATATGCTATTATTATATATTTACTGAAAATGGTGACAGATAATGTAAAAGTCATGGTTAATTGGTCTAGGATTATATTTTAGTAAACAAACTACTTAAAACTTTATCGTATCTTTGAACTAGCCTGCCACAACACATTTTTGCGCTCTTTCAAGTGTAGATGAATTGAATCCAGAAATAGAAGATGGTCCACACCTGATACTGCCTCCGTACATACTACTGTCTAGTTAACATCGTTGAACACTGTTAATAAATATTAGTTTCTTATGTTATTATGCAAAACCAAAGCTAAAGATTAGTGTAAAGATATTGACGTTAGTACATGAGATTTTCGATTTGCTAAAGAAACTTCTGACATTTTGAAAATGTTGATCTCTTATCTATCTTGAGAGATACACACAAAATAATGAATGAATTAGTATTATTTAAATAGTGCAAGAAACATTATAATGACTCTTTTGATGCTAGTTTCTGGGTAATTGGTGGTATCAGAATCTCTCTATGAACGCGGAAATAAATTAATCGCAGTTTTCAGGCTGGAGAGCAGGTGCAGTAGCTAAACAATATTCGATGATTCCGAAAGAACATTACATGGGTAGGAGAGCAGATGTGAATATAAAATTGAACACAGACATTCAACTAAAGGTATTCTTTTACTTTTAAAATGAACAGTAACATAAGTAAAATGATTTGTGAAAGAAAAACGAAAGGCTGAGATCTGCAAAATTCGAGACTTGTTTGGCGCAGATATTCGAACATCTCGTCTAGTTGCCTCAATTAGACATTCACAATGAACGGATAATATCTAGAATATTAACATGACCAAGAAAATATTGATCGAATACATAAAATTTGTGTAAACTATTATTAAATGCGAAGTATTTGAAGTAAGTTAACAATAAATTTATGTGACTGATAATAACGATTAAAAAAAACATGAACTGATTTTTGTGGAATAAATTTATTTGGTTAAAAGTGGAAAAATGCAATACCCACAAATAGAATAACCTATCAGTACCTGGTAGCAAGGAAATATATTAGGGATACTTCTATTTTTAAGTCAAATAGATGAAATGTTATAATAACAGTTATAAAGGATACAACTGTTAGATATACCAAATACATAAACATAAACTGGGAATATGAGTAAAGCTACAAGAAGACAAGAAGATGCCGCGGGCATATCCATTCCTTCGGTGAATTAATAATGGCAGCTATACAGTAGTGTCTGGCTTGATAAAACACCAATTTTCTGTTTTTTAAATTACTAAACAATTGATATAGCTGTATTGAAGTGCGATGTTTTAAAATGTTATGATCAGTTATTACTGATGTATTGGACACCGAAAAATCAAACAGTGGAATGGAATATTTTTCTATTTATTAGAGCTCTTAGCTCTTATAACAAAAATTAGATTTAAAAGTTTAAATCTGACCAAAAATTTTTTAATAACTATAAGTGATGCTTATGAGTAGGCTTAAAACTGTCAAATATATCCTGAGTCAGTTATGATAACGAGGAATGGTGTGTAATTGAAACCACTCAATGAGTTACAGGATGAGCAAAATAGAACATCTAGGATTTCTCGTCGATACCACCACAACTACATGCAGATTAAATAAAAACAATTTTTTGCATACTTAGATGACAAGTATATACTTAGGCTATATGAAATCACAAATGAGATATAGTTTTGCTTTGCAAGAACTTGCGAAGTTATTTAACCGTTAAGTGCAAATATTTGAAGGTTCACGTCTATTATCATGTGCTTGTCCGTATTTAAAATCCACATAAAAATTTCCATTCTATAAACATCTATACTGTGTATTAATGAAGAATCATA
Organism: Heterorhabditis indica; assembly: GCA_020740425.3. Classification (NCBI taxonomy): domain Eukaryota; kingdom Metazoa; phylum Nematoda; class Chromadorea; order Rhabditida; family Heterorhabditidae; genus Heterorhabditis; species Heterorhabditis indica. The sequence goes on from JAJAVP010000326.1 coordinate 12,457, forward strand.
ATGCCCAATACATTCACTGAGCAGGTAGAATAATAAATATAAATAAATTCTCGAAGAGTAATTACTTGCATAAATAATCTCTAATCTAAATAGTCATTAATAGAAAGGGACTATTTTCTACGAATAAATGCAATTTATTGTTATCGGACTCTTGAATGGTTTGAATTGTGATTTTTAAATGTTCTAAAGTGTATTCAAGGGTTAGTCAAAGATATAGTTAATTGAAAAATCACAAATGCAAATCAAATCTGTAATAATGAGGCTTTCTAGTCAAGGAAACATGTCTGAGAAAGCATAGAAACAACATGAATATTTTAACGATATGTAATAGATTGGACATCATACCATTTCCTGTATGACTTCAACAAAAGGTTTTTCCGCTTCATTTAGAGTATTATGAAAGAATTATAAAGTCTACTACACGTGGTTACAAGTAGATATAGTCGAATAGTAGAGATTCAGAAATAATTAAATATTATATGAGTCGCTCTAATTGATTCAAAGAGTAGTCCTTGTTAAATACGATTTCATGCTTTAAGGCTCTCCACTTCACACGACAAGTGAACGCCGACTACGACAATCTCCTACAACGGTTCGGAGCTATTGTCTTCAAATAATTTTCAAAAATCTCAATAATCTTATTCATGTGTAACAATTAGGTTTATATTCCTAATATGCTGTGAAAATATTAAAGTTGGATATGAACTTGTTTAGTGACAAAGAAGGTCATAAAGAATGTATTATATAAGCCTATATATATCTAACACATATTACAGCGCATTTTTAGAAAATAATTTTGTATGAAATCAGAGTGAACTTGTTGCATTTATTATATAAAAATCGTAATACCGTTATGATGAAAAGTTCTTAGCGATACTTGAGTGACAAATTCAAGACGACTAGAATATTTTGGCAATCAGTTTGATAATGCTGGTTAATTTTCCAATCTAGCGCTGTAATAGCTGTTTGAGTTGATCTTAAACTTAAAGGTATATCCCTTTATGGTCTTTGAAGATGCTGAGAGATTAGTATCGTAAAGTACATTCTAGACAATATATTACCAGCTTGCTCTTATCAAAATAACATATAGCAAAATTTCGAATAATTATATATTTCTAAGTGGATAAATTTTACGAAAGTAGATAGTTTGATAATTAGGAAATTGAAATGAATAATGGAATATTTAAATACTAGTATAATAAACAAATATCATAGTTAAAGGTAAATTAGTAGATTTTAGTATTCAAAATGCATAATTTCATCCATTACCAATAGTTAGATTCAAAGTTTTACACAAGTGATCAAATACTTCTATTTACTTCATATATCAAACTAATCGGTCCTAGGTGATCAATGCAAGTGCGGTTTCCAATGTCCATGACTCTTAATCTTGATGAAAGAGACCTGCCTTTATTTCAGATATTGGTGGATAAGTGTACCACTAAATTCTCTTAGTAATAAATATGGGGAACACTTTTTTACTTCACAATGAAGTCAACAATTAGCCCTTGATATAGAAGGATTTTATCCCTATTCCTAAATCGAGGAGTGTCAAAGCCGATAACATGTTCCGAGAATACATATCCTTTTGGGAAGCTGGATAAATCATGGCTTATCATCTCAATCTCGAAATTGAGGATGAAAGAGGCCCGCGACGAGATGTTAAGTGGCCCTGAAAGAGTATGGAATGACGAACTCAATAATTCATAACTTCTCCTGGAATATGGATTGCTCACTTCCTAAGGGGTTAAATAAACTTAAGTTCGAAATAGTTTTTAGTCCAGATTTATGCTCTTTGCTTCTATATTACAAACTCAAGAATAAAATTTCTCTCAAGAAAATACTGTACGCCATATTTAACATATGTTCGTAGAAGCTAAAAGCGAAAAATAGTATCAAATTAAAATCTCAGTTACCATTTATTTTATCTTAATTGTTTTTAATAGTTTATAGGGTTACGATAAACAGTGGCGGCTATATTCTCAAGACAATCCTCATTCAAACTTAATAACGTATTTCGCGATCAACGTCACCAGTTTGTGATACAAAGTAGAGCAAAGAGGGGAGTGTAGCCTGTTCTAGTATCAATTGATTCAATATAAAAAGGTAAACAAGTTAATTTAGCGATTATACATAGCTTTAAGTAAATAATCTTTTTATATGAATAATTCAAGGTTTTTCTTTGCATTTTTACAACCTTAAGCAAGGCATAATTCACAAATTTGCATTTAACATAAACTGTCTCGTTCTTCCTTACATTATTATTATATGGATTAGGAAATTTATATCCAAGTATTGAATTCCAAATAAATATCATAACAAAATATTTATACTTTACCTAGTTATAATAACATAATTTTTTTGTGTCATACAACAATTCTAACTTGGTATTGCCGTGCGTGAATTATAATAAATAACTTCAATATTTAAGTTAGTTCTTAGGAAATTTATAATTTATAGGTCAATTCTATTTACTTATCAAATTAACTAGCGAAAATTTACCAAAAATAAGGTAGTAAGATGTAGAAATCTAAACGATAAATGAATAATATTGTTTTCGAAATATGTTACATAATATGGTATGGCTATGGGTTAGCTTTATAGATTTGAAGAAAAGCTAGTTTTGTGCTAGGCGAACCACTAATAGAAAATAATTTTTGTATCACCGTTGGAGTTTAAAATTCTTATACTACGTATTATATTACAATTATATATAGCATAGCTACTTGTATTCGGGCATATAAATATATCGATATAAAAGTTAGATTTGCTTACTTTGTGGGCTTCATGGTTAGTTTTTAAAAAAGTTATCAAATGCTAATGTTAACAACTTGTGAACATTCCCTATAGTTTGAGGGTTCACAAGAGAACAATAAAAAAATTACTTTGTCTATATGAGATCCGTTTGCTTAAAAAAACATCCATCGCAATACATTTATAAAATCTTAAGATGAAAAGAATAAAACCTTTAAACAATGTATGTAAGTTACGATTATGATAGTACAGAAGGCTTAAACTGTAACTATGTGAAAATTTTCAAAAATTTAATTTTAAAGTCAGTCAAATGTAACAATCATGCCGGTTTTGTCAGTATGTTTGTACTCTGAAAGCAGTAGACTGCAATAGATTATTTAGTCTAAAATAATACTCCAGACAGCCACCAAATTATCTATCCAAGAATAGACAAACAGAGTTTGAGTCTTTCCATTCTAAAGAAGCCGATTGCAAGAGTATTTGTTTAAAGCCAGCAGCGGTAGGACCCAAATCAAAGAGTAGTGGATTAGACTAGTGCATAATCAAATGAGGACAGAACAGAAAAGCGTCTGAGCGGAAATTATCTGCATATATAAAAGTATACCTTAGTATTTTACTGCATTGTGATAGTATCTGGGGACATGAGAATATTTAACAAGAAATGTTATATATGTTTGACCTTGAACTCATGAAGTTAATTTTTTGTTTTGCTCATTCTTTCATTGTTTTTTCATTTCTAGATCTAAAATTGTTGTAATTTAAAATAAGGAATTTAGAAAATTTGAGGAAGTCTCATCTAAGAGGGCAAGCAAATGTGCACTATAAATACATTTTTTCTGAAATTTTAAGTGTCAAGTACGTACTTTAAATATTAAAATATATACATGTAAAAACTTTATGGGACAAAACCTTCTGGCCACGTTTTATAGTAAATAATATTAATGAATGCACCCTAAATGTGTTCATGCATAAACAAATATTTTCACTAAATATCATCACCAAATAAGAAGAAAAAAGTAATGAATTAAATTTAGTAGCTCTACAAAATACTATGCGTCAGTGAATCAAACTGGAAAAGCTAAATATGACTAGAAAATATTCAAAGCCTAGAAGGGCACCTTTACGAATGATTTGAACTAAGGACAAAATATTAACAGAATATGAATTCAGAAACCAGCATAAATTACTAATCTGAATAGAACAGATGTACAACAAAATACATAATGGTCTAAAATAATTTATTAGAGTTGAAAAAATGGCCATGTTCAAATAAACTACTAATTCTTGTTTTAATTTCACTTAAAATTAATAATGATTTCGAGCACTATTCATGTTTTATAGCAAACCAACATGTATTAGCTTTTTCTTGTAATGTCAAGAGAATGACTGTCCTTTGCGATTATAGATTATGCATCTGTATTATATGTTCTAAAATAACTGGGTAACGATCTCACAGGATTTGAGACGTTTAATGGCTGCAAATTTCTTCAGGAACACAAGCAGTCTAATTGGTTGAAAACTATACCAACTCTAAAATGCTAAACGGCAATCCAAATGAAAGCCAAGCATACGTGGGCATTATAAAAAGTAATAATTTTATTAAGAAAATGACAGTTGTATTGCTTATAATTCGAACATCGCATTAAAGATGACACTTCTGGCAAATTCATTTTTATAAACAATGATGGTTTATCATTGAATTTGAGATTATGTGGTCTAAAGTTATAAACTGTTTTTCTGGTTTTAACTTGTTTCTTAAGTTTTTCTATTAAAAAATTATCTTGAACATCTACAAGAAACAGTTAAATTTTTGAGTCAAGATTTCAAAAACAATATTATTCAGTTGAGAGAACACATGGTCCACACTAGCAATCACAGTTAGATGCGAAAATTAAACTTCAGGAGAAGCGAGGCGTATAACAAGATGTAGTAGAGGAGAACATTCAAGAGTAGGGGATAGAAACTTTGCAAAAAAATGTGCTTTTGTTCGTAGAATGATGATAAGGGAGATAAAAAAATATCAGGAAGTGAGATGGACGACACGTGAAGGAGCATAGGAGAATTCGTGGGAATAATAAAGGTAGTATAAATCATTAAACAGAGAACCTTAAGAACAACACAACTAATTTAAAATATGGTAAAAAGAAAGAGAATAATGCAAAAATAAGGAACGAATAATCATAACGGTGTGGAACTCAATGATTGCATTATCGGTAATTCAAAGAAGTGGTAATTTTAGAGCAGTCCTATTTATGAAATAAAACATAATAATAGCGGTGAAAAGATTAGGCAATTTTTAACGCGTTTTTTTCTGAGTAAATTTTAAAAAATTTATTGTGCCTATCAAACTAGGAAAAATGTTAGTGAGAAGTGTTCTTTTGTTTCATTCAATCTCCGGTCTGTGAATCTTAATTATATGATTTATAGTACAAGACTTATATATGTATCCGCAGTCCAGGTTTGTATGCTTTATTGCCGTAACAAAACTACAATTTCGTATTCAAAGCAAAACAGTCAATCGATATTAAAACACTAGTGCAATGTATCGTCGTTTAGAGCATTAAAGCATAATTGGAAGTGACGATTATAATATCTAATTTCCAAGATTCCTCTTTGATGTTATAAAAGGGGGCATATATTTTTCAAATAATTAATTTACTTCCTATCAAATAAATAGAAAATGTTATGCATAAAATTATTCACTTTATAAAAAAAATTCCAGATGCTGAACCGTGTATATATTAATTTTAATTAAACCTGAAATTTCCTAGCCACAGTAAAATTCAATAATAGGCAACTAAACAACAAATAGTATGTTATTAGAGCAAACAAAATGTGCATAACATGATAAACAGTGTTAGTTTAGCTTTTCTGAGCACATTGTAATAAAATAAATAAACATTTTGCAAACTTTAACAAAGCAAATATGATTTGTACTGGAATAATGAAGAAACATGCTTAGATATTCACCTGCGACAGCGAAGAATTCTCTTCTCTTGTTTTCAGGCATAGTTTATTAATAGGTTTCATTTTTGAGCGAAACGAAACCTCATGTCTTATGAGGTACAAGACATTGACTGAAGTAAGTGTTTCAACAACAAAATCCACTTCAAATGCTAATGGCCCGTAATGGTTGTTGCATTGTCGATCAAAATATAGAACTAAACTAGGGATAGATGATATCACCATAGAAATATATGTACAATCCTGTATTTTGAAATTAAAATAACATACTTCCTTATAGAGTTATTAGTAAAGACTAAAATTTTTAGATCTCGAGGGATACCTATCTAATTAGTAAAAGATCACTTTGATTTTTTAAATTTATTACTATGTATATACAAAGAATCTGGCTTACTAATATGAATTGTCCCTCATATGTCTATTTCATCATCTGTGGTAAGAAGAATCTTTATATCAAAGAATTATCGGGAAATTGATATTTTTGAGCGCTAATTGGAAAAAAAAGCGTAAAGTAATATTATTCGAGGATTTAATTAGTTCGATTGATACTGCTTAATGGTATACACTTTTTCTAACTTTTTTATAACCTCTATGCAAGAATCCCAGAATCACATCCCATTATTCGTCCAAACAATCTTCATGTATATCAATATTAAATAATTAACGACTACCACAGTTCAGCTTTCAAGCACTTTTTATTCAAAACAATCCGATGCTATGATTTATGCTAAGTGGATTTCAAATAACGCTTTCAAATTTCATTTTAATGTATGCACTCACATATTTCTCTCCCTCATTTTGCATGAAACACTACATTGCAATATCTAAATTTGTTTAATTTAAATATGTCTTCAAATGTTCAGAAGAATATAAATTGAGTTAGATGAAGAGAAACAAATAGATGTGAAATATGAACACATCTGATCAACGCCATAAATAAATAATGCATTGAAATTAGTAGAATGGGATCAGTTTTTGAGAAGACCAATCCTGAAGACAGTGCTAAATGGAAAATAGCAGAACAAACGGGCCGTCATTAGCTGGCTTGATCGCATTTCAAATCCATTTATGGGCACCACTCGCAAGAGCAGTATGACCTGTTGTCTAATCATACATCAATCAATAATATAACATCTTTTGTTAGCATGGAATGTTCAAGAATTATGTCCTTTATGAGTAGAAGTAGTGAAATCAGTGGCAGGAAGACATCAAGTAAATAGTGAATTATGAACTTTTTGTGAGCTATTGTTAACTAAATGATAGTGAATATAAATTGTTATTAAAGGTGCAAGTGGCTCTGACATGTTTTCCATCGTAGTGCAAACTCCAGTGACGCAACATTGTAAGTGCTCAGAGAAAAGAAGTGGATATTCCAATAATGAGAGCTAAACTACATAGATTATTTAAACAGCGATTTATGTAAATAAATACTTCTGCTTGGAACAGTCTACCAAGTGATTATACGGTAATGGTAATATCGAAAATAGAGTGACACCAGTAATCCAAAAATAGAGATCACTCAGGTCACGAGAAGGAGTCTTTCAGAAGCTTACAAATAGAGAAGCTCATCTGAAGTTCTAAGCCCTACCAACATCAATCTTCCCACTACTGATGCCTGCTCTGTTTTTGCTTGTGCAACTTGATATCCTTCACTCTGTGTGCAATCAAGCTTATTAAGCCTCGGTGCTCCAATCATGCCAAAATAATAATATTCATAGTGCATAAGACAATAACATGGAAATACGAACATGTGAAGGCGTTCGCAACGTGGACTCGATTATTCCATGTTATTACTTATATTTATATTTATCTATAGACCCAAATAAGTTCACATTTTCTGCATTTCATGTAATCTAACAACTCTAGTTAGCTATATAATGTGCTTAAAAACTTAATAAAATATAGAATAATGACATTTTTAAAAGCTTGTTGACGTTCATTTTTAATTAACTAAATTTAAATTGGTAGTGCCATTAAACATGCTAACAAAAACTTTGGTGATTTCAATATTCCTCTTAATAAAATTGGTTCTAAATAGTCGTATATGTCTACCAGCCTTATTATAAACGCCTCTGTATGCTATTTCCAGTTATCCAGGGAGCTCCCGTATATATTTGAAACAAATACTAATATAAACGCAATATTTAAAATCTGGTCTGATCTAATCTACATTGGAATTGAAGAATAGTAAAAATGTTCTTTTCAAGTAATTTGTATCTGCATGTGATTAAAATACTGCTCTCCTCAGAATGTACTTGCAAATAAGTATAATATGGATATATATGAATTAATAGTGCAAACACATTAAGTGGTTTCGGTAATGCGGAAAAATGGATCAGAACATACTTTCGAATAGTAATATTTGTAATAGTTTAAATATATGAGATTTAATTAATATAATCTTAGTCATGCATATATTGTTAGCGAAAAACAACCATTTAATTGCTAAAAATATATCTACTTTGGACTCAAAATTACAATAATGTTATGGGATTTTAAAGATTCTATATCCAGTTTAGCATATATAATGTTGAATATTATTGTGTTAACTGAGTAGCAAATAAAGAGCAGCACAGATTACAATGAATGAAATACGGAAGTTATTCTTAATAAAACATGACAATTTCATAAATATCTAGTTTTAGATATACATGTTTTATACAAGCTAGTCAATAGTAAGTAGAGGATTCATATGCCCTAAAGCAGTTATTTATATAGAATTTCATTTTCTTTGGCTATTCACAAGGAAGAGCAGTTCACTGCCCCTGGGCATATCACAAGACTTTGATGGTAGCGATTTTGTCGCAACATACGCCATTTTATCAGGATAAGAAAAATTTGCCAACTATAAAACGTGAACAATTGCATAGAACATTCTCAGTGTTCTTCTTACTATTAAAACCTAGCATGGCTCATAAATTAGGTTTTTATTTGTTCTTTTCTCATCATTGTTTGTTTATGTCCAATTATCGAACCAATTAAAGTATAATTAAAATGTACCAAAACTTTTTGGTGAAATGCTTTAAAATTTATTAGAATGCGAATTTTCGGGAAGTTTTAGCTTTGTTAGATTATGATAGACATGAAAATCATAACATATTTAAAAGGTAAGGATACAAGCATAGAATTTGTCACTGAGAAAAAGATAATAAAATATTTCAGAACCAAAACTTGTTACTTTATAGGGGAGCCATAGAAGAAAAAGCAGAAAAACTATTCATCGTGGGTTCATGGAAAATATCAAAACCTTAATGACAATATAATCCTATTCTAACCTTTAACTAAGCTCTACGAAATACTAAGTGTTGAAAAAATCCATACCTCTAGCAAATGATATTTAATTGATATAATTCCTAATATTTGGTTAGTCTTTTCTATCACAAATATTATATTTTTTCAACTCATGTAGTAAAAAAATCTTGTATTTGACAAAATAAGAGTAAATTTTTATAGGAGTTAATTGAACTAATCGTATAATATTTAATATTGTATTGTTCTTCACCTACGGATTAAAATCTTCAAGTGAAAATCTTCACTTAAATTTTTGTATTTTCATTTAATTACTAATATGTCAGAACATTCAATATCTAAGCTAAGGTTTTAATACATCTATTATATACTACTGATGTAAACAAACAATGAGTATTGAACATTTGGGTGATTTTATTGTTAGAAAAAACAAGGTATCTCTAGTAAAATACTTATGCAATATAACCGTAGTAACACAAAAATTGATCTGGGTTTGTTCTATTTATCTCGCAATCTACCTTTTCAATATGATTCTATCCTCGTGTTATTTCCTCACCTAATTCACTTACATTATTCTAGTTTTGTAAGTTAAATACTAGTGAAAACTCTAAATATCACTACAACTGTAGTCTTAGAAACTTTGCCAGGGACCTATACCCTGCTTCACAATAGAATTACTTACTACATGCTCAACATTGATTACTTATTCTCTCTGATTATAGATTAGCAGCATACAATAAATATTAAGAAAAATTTTTCAAGTGTATTATTAAGTTTTTCTCTCCTGAATTAGGATGCGAAGTACTCTAGAATCTGCTTTAATAGATTACACGAAACCACACTTCAAATTCAAACACTTGTACTCGAACAGTAGCTGATATTGTATAAATCGTTTTTCGTGATAATTGGATTTTTTTTCAAAACTAAACTGATGCTATTAATAATATAATATAGTTTCTATTAGGTTTGAAGAAACTAAATGGCGTATGCCTAAGAGATTATTGAGAAAAATAAATTCTGTAAATTTTATTATTTTTATCATTGTTGAATTTATATTGATATATAAATTGAAAATAGTGACTATTAGGTAAAAAGTTCGTTGGCAAAGTTCATCAAAAGCGCAGTGTCTGACAACCTGTACATATCTAGAACTCTGGTCGGACATTTCTCTAGAGTAATTGAATGAGGTACAATTACTTATCCTCTTTACTTTGCTTCAAATCGTTGGAGCAGTGAATAGATTGTGTTGAATTGGAGACTACTTTTCAAATGAACTGGAACTACTGTAAGGGGCATACTCTAAATTTTATTTTTCAATATTCTACGTACTGAGAACATGATTTAAAATATCATATTTTCATTTTTCTTGCTTACTTTTTCGTACAAGCTCAAGTTGAAAGTTATCGACTACATTAACACAGTCTGTATGCTTTGCAGTTTCTATACGCGACACTGTTCAAAACCAGATAAGTGGATTGTGAACGGACACGTGATGTCGCATCGTTTCGTTGATGCGCGCTGCTCGCGCGACCAATCATTTCGTCGCCAGCACTCGCACTGCGTCGAAACTTGCGTCATGTTCCCCATCGCGTCGCTGCCGCTGAACTGATAGGACGCACTGAGTTTTTCTGTATGCCTCTGAAGTTATATAGTGGACATCCAATGGTAATATGATAATAAACGAATTATCGATATACTCAAGATGGTTATATGACTAAACAAAATACTAAAATGATAGTATTGAAAACGGCAGGATAACGTGATAGGACCATAAACTGAAACGAACATAGTTATATTGCCTGACTGCCCACTGCCCGTTTCGACGACATGCCCGTTTGGCCTTCTATTTAAGGGGCGATGATCGATGAGTATGGGTATCATCCCTACCTTGTTGATCATCAGAACATTAAATCATAAGATCTTTATCGAAATATTTATTATCAAGCAATATATTTATTTACATTTCATAATCGATATGTCTCGTTTATTCTATTGGGAACCCATATTAAGATACGATGTTTTCAGGCTTTCAAGCTCAGAGGCATGCCAAAAGTCATCGCCAAAAATTGCATATATGTACACAAGCGTGCTCCAGTGGCACTTATTTCTGATATGGTCACTCGGGATCAATATGAGATTAAAGGAATTGAATTATGAAAAATCCTAAGAAGGGATGATTGCTAACAAATGACACCTAGGCGAAATTAGGTTCCTATTGAAATTCTGAATAGCAGGAGAAAGATCGTGAAAAAATATATTTGAAATGAGATGTGGAGTTCAATCTGATTCACTATTTGATATATCACAACCTTCATCTGAAGATTCTACGGAATCAAAGCTTCCGTTATTTAGCCTTTTTTCACAAAAGTCGCGAATACGAACTGCAGCTTCCTCCATGAAATTATCAGAATAGGTGAGAACAAGGCGGATCCAACCAGGAACCGAAAAAGCAGAACCCGGTAAACAAAAGACAGATTCTTCCTAGAAATAAATCGAATCGAACTTTCATATTTAAAATCACTGTTCTAATTTCGAATGAGATTCTCTTAAAACTCAATATTTACATAACCAGAACAAAATAAAATAAAATAAAGAAGATACCCACTTGAATGAGTTGAGATACAAATTGCATATCATCTCCATAAATCGATTTATCAACACCGATCATCATGTACATAGCACCGTGTGGTTTCAGGCAGTGGATACCAGGCACATTCTATAATAATTCACGCAAGATGCTTGAATCTCACACTTAGTCAGATTTAGTCAACCAATGTTATAATATATGATTTTTAATAAGAAAGAATAAAACCAACTTTTAAGATGTTATAGCAGATGTTAGCATTCTTCGATATTGTGTGCCTGTTATATTCGAAATACTCTTCAGGAGTTTCGTTTAAGATCTTTGGAAGAGCTCCCTGTACCAGTGAACAAGGGCCAACTATTTTCTGAGAGAGAGCAATGATTCCTTTACGTACTTCACTGAGAACGCCAAATCGGTCATGAATTGTAAGCCAACCGAGGCGCCAACCGGGAACCATCCACCTTTTAGCGATTCCATCGCATGAGATTATGGGAACCTGAAACAAAGACAAATATAGAAAAATTATTCATATCGTATACTTGATAAAATTAATGTGAACTTGAGATAAGATATTGCAATAAAAAGTACTAAATTAAATAATTATTGATTTATAGGAAGATAATGATTCTTTCTTTCATGCGAACCTTGGGTGATAGAGTAGCTATCGGATAGAAAATGGCTCCATCATAGGTCAAATCACCATAGATCTCATCAGCAATTATTACGAGGCGATATCGGTTTGCCAACTGTAAGAATGGGTGCTAATGACAGGTTATCAGTCTACAGTGTTGTTCTATTACCTCTATAAACAAAGAGTGGTCAGAGTTTTCATCATAGAGACTACAAGTTATACCTACACTTTAGATTTTTAACAATAATTAAGACATTTATTAACAAGTAAGTTAAAAACCCATAAACGCATAAAAACTGACTGTTAGAATAGCCTCGAGATGATTTTTACTGAAGACAACACCGGTAGGATTACCGGGATTATTGATTACGATGGCTCTCGTTTTATCATCAATCAGAGTTTCTAAGTAATCGAGATCGATAATACCACCATTCTTCAGGTCAAGTTTATATGCTCTGTCCTGTAAATAATATCGCTTATATTACTATAAATCTATAGCTAAAAACACTACAAAAAGTGGACAGAGAATAAAACGAAATAGACCACTTACTTCAATGTTATGAGGTCTGCATAACGTGGAATAAAGCGGGAATCCTGGACTAGGAATGAGGATATTGTCACCAGGATCAGCAATTCCTTCTATTGCCATCTGCAAAGCATGTGAGCAACCGCTGGCCAATATTACATCATCTGCTGTTAGAGGTGCGTTCGGGTGTGTGTACAGTTTGGCAACTGCCTCTCTAGCGACGAGCTCTCCTACTGCAGGCCCATATCCATCGTGTCTATAAAAGCAAATAAAGAACAAAATTACACTGGAATTGGTTTGCCATAGCAATAATCCTTCAGAAAAAAATTACTTGTGAGAGTTCATGGATTCTTGTATGGCATCTATGGCCACCTGAGGTGGAGGAAGTTCTCCTGATAATGATGGATCACCCAAATGTAACTTTATCAGAGTTTTATTTGGATTAGGAGCAACAGAAACTGCATCGACTATTTTACGAATAGGATTCACAGTATTTTTTGCGTGAAGGGATTGTGACATAACACTCCAGTCCATACGTTCTTTGCGGGATTTTTTCTGAAAATATGACTTGTAAGAATACTACTGTTGGTTGGTTCTTTCAGGAAGATTTTCTTATCAATATCATTGTTGTTGCAACGGTGATAAGCATCTCAATTTTTATGTGATAACGATATGACCTTATAGACTGAAAGATTTGTAATGTGGTCTATGTTGTCGTACCCAGATTACAAAGTGAGTATGACTAAAGTGCGGAAAATGACGAATGAGCACTCCACGTTTGATCTACCCCATTTATTTAAAAAGAACATTGCTAGTCAAAGCTATTCTTGTAGGATACACAGCTTCAGATTCGTATTCTAGTTTGGATGGCACTACTATGATAGAAAATATATAGAGATACAAGTTTTACTAAAGGCGAGCAAAATATAAATAAATGTAATGGTAAGTACAAATATGCATAATATGCAAAAGCTGAAGAAGAGAGTAATCTACAACTGACCATGTTACGAACAACTTGTTGATGTAGATGTAGTTTACTGCTAATTTCTGCTCTTGTTAGTTGGTGATGTGTTTCGTGGACTGTGTCGAAAGTCTCGGGGTACATTCTTTTCTGAAATAAGTGCCAATTATTTGGAAATTATAGGTTGGAAAATTAGTAGTGTCGCAAAAACAGACCACAATTTCCCTATTTGCAATGTTAGTGTATATTAATTTAAATTAAAGTATATTAAACAGCTTGCCTCAGATCTAGATGGATAATCTGAGATCAATGGTTCTGGCTGCAATCGCACGCCCTTATATACGCCCCGGACTCCGCCCCTATCTACGTTTCAACGCCAAAGGACCACGCGGCAATGATGATGAAATTAGAACGTGACCAAAGACCGGTTTTCCCACGGTCGGACCAACATATTTTCCTAATTCGTCGTTGGTGGTCCCAGCATCACTCAGAATACCTTAACTGTATGTTATATGTTCAACTCTTATTTCATTAAATAAATTCTTTTCTAAACTTTTTCGTTAACAAATACCAAGCTAATTTTGCAGAAATTTTCATACAGTAGATGCATATAACCTAATATTTTATCTTTAAGTGGCACCTTTCTTACTTTTTCATGCAATAGTCTTCTAATTGCCGTATTAGTCACTATTCCAATAACAATATACTTCTTGCGATCAAGATCCGTTCAACCGTAGATAGATCTAATGATCGCATGAGACCTGATCTTCCAGATATACATCCGTTTCTTTCTCTCCACTCTCTTTCCTTATATACTATCTCACTTCCGACCTATGACGCTATTTATAGACCACGTGGATATTTTTGAAACATCAGCGCAACTGGTCTCACACATACTCAGCACAATAAGACCAAGTGTGACAACCAAAAAATGTTATTAAACTCTAAATTACCTTATTTTTTACTTATTCTTTGACTTTTTGTCGTGAGCGGTAAAGTTATTACTTCAGTCTTTTTGTATTTCGGAAGAATGCATCTAAGTTCAGCATTTAGCACTATTCCTGAACCGGTCGAATAGTAACTAGAGCCAAAGTAGGCAAACACTACCTATGATCACACCACACTATTCGTACGCATGGGCTATCAGTGTCAACAAGCTAGTAGTGATGCAGATAGTTTTGTAGACCAAATTAATTAGTTACCGTAATATTTAATCACTTTCTTATAATTATTGCGGGTTTTCGTAATTAGAGATAATTTATTTTATTTTAGGACGTTTTATGCTTAATAAATATACAAACAATATATAAGACATACACATTCGACCATTATGTTTCCGGTAATCATGAGCTAGCTGTGATCGTGAATATATAGAAACAACTGAATTGCTGCAAATGTATGATAAAAGCATGTTTGTTTGGTTCTTGTCAGTGAAATTTATTTATTTCAAAAATAGATTTCCGATTATGTAAACATATTGTTGTTTCTGTTGAGGTGAAAAGAACATGTTTATATATACATATATAATATTAAATATTAAGCAATAGTGATATTCATAAATTCGTGATAACGATCCACATATTTGCAATTTCGAATTATTTTAGTATCTAAAACAAAAAATTCTAGTGGATTTATTGCTTAGCTGACGAATTACAGTTTGCATATAACTACCGCTAGTATTATAAGAGGAAACAACATCATACTGAACTGATCTCATGTTTTCCTCTGAGCGCCAAGACACATTAGATTGCATCAGATCGTCTGCAGATTACGGTACATGATGAAACCTGAGCGGCGGGGGCCACAGATCTAAGACATTGCACTATGTAAAGGAATGGCACTAAAGAATTGCTTAAATAAATATAGAGATATTTTGTTATTGAACGAATTTAACTAAATATTACTATAATTTGCTAGAAATAATTGAAGATGAATAATCTACCAATGTAACAGCATTATTTCTTTCATTACTATGTTAGTTGCATTATTTCTCTTTTAGACTACATAATTTTAGATTGCAATACATATTTTATCCAGTATCTCGTTGATTTTCAGTAAATCATAAATTAACAGGAATTAATCTTTAAACTGTAGGCAAAACAAGTATTTATTGTAAATTAGAATAAATAATTTAAAATATTATTAACGCTGGGATAACTTTTCATCAAATCAAGTATTTAGGACTGTCTAGTCGCCTTTTTTTTGTTTATTTTCTTGAAACACAGGTTTTATCAATGAAACATTCATTGCGCATTAGCCATGAGTATTTCACCGAAATTTTCAATAAATTATTAAGGAATACACACGACAACTTCGTTTAACATACTGCGATGTTTTTACTACAGAAATCGATCCGAATTTTTAAACTTATATGCTTATTTTTAATAAATCCATAAATAAGACTTTTCTTCTTGTTCTAAACTGCTGTCTATATCGTATTTGAGTCTTAATATATTTCCAATACCAAAAAGAATGGTAATTTTTTAAAATTTGTGCATTAATTAATTTCTGCTTTTCCACAACTATTCATCAGTCACGCCTAGTTTGTACTACAAAGTGTTGATACAAATTGCTAAGGTATTTGACGAAATCTTCCATTTAAAGTCTATGAATATCACGCGGTAAGTCCATGCATATATTTTGTCACGTGGTCATGGTTTAAAAGTAGATAGTAGCAAATACCAAATTTTGAAAGTGATAACAGTAGAAAGCAATAACTAGCTTGTTATGAGAAGGGTAATGTTTCGCACTTTCAACGAAACAGAAACTCATACTTCGTTGAAAGAAAAGCAAGTTAATCAATAAACTCTGTAATTGAAATATGTGAGATAGAATATGCATTAACTAAGTATCTACACTATCTAATAAGTTTCCTGTTTTATCCACTAATGTTGTGTCGACAAAAACCAAAAGTTATTGAGACGTATAGGTAATGTAGGACTCTGAAAATGCAATTACCTAGCACAGTAATATATTTCTAAAATCAATAACACGCAATCCTTTGGATATTTATATATAATTTATCTTTCGATTTTTTTGAACTACTGTATAACTATCTAATCCCTATTAGCAAAGATGCGATAGTTCCGGATGATAATCCAGGTAAAACTTTGTATCTCTGATTATATGAGGCGTCAAAAATCCTTGAATACTCAAAAACAGTGAGAGATCACGATTTATCGAGACAGTCACGTATCTACAGTAACATTTTTTCTACTCTTGTAAAAATACATGTTAAAATAACTACTGAAAATATATCTGTATGATTTTTGGAATTAATTAAATGGAGTTTTATTTCCTACAATATGCTGATGTTTCTAAATTATGATTTAGCTATAAGCCTATGTTATGCTTATTGTTATATTAAGTGCATTCTTTTAAAGCTTTACTTACTGGTAATGAGCAAAAAATTAAATACTGAAGTATTAACTCTTATTCCTAAGTAGTACAAATAATTAGAAAACTCATAGTCATTAAGTTTAATATTTAAAAATATGTTATGCTAATTTCTACGAAATTTAGCCAATGATCTCTTTTTAGTGATGAAAATCTTAATCTTTTTTGTTTGACAGTAATTATTACTAACTCCAGCAAGGCTTTGAAACGTAATCAAAAATATTCTTCTATAATATTTTCTATACACATAAATATACCTGCCACGCGTCGCCACGAAAGGTAAATTTTTACGAAAATCACTCTATGTTCTCTCAGCTAACACAATCTTTTTGGGCGCTATTATAGGCAGACATAACTCGAGATCACCGTCCCGCACACGTGGTTCTTTGGCGTCGACCCAGCGTGTCAACGAAAGCCAGTACTGTGAGAGCGCGAGAAAGAACCCGATCGGAGAGACCCAGGGCTGTCAAGGATTTGTTGTGATTCAATAATGATATGAGAGAGCATTTCAGCGAAAAATAACGGTTATGAGAACAAAATTAAGACTACAATTCTTTAGAGACGCAGATTGTCAACGAAATGAAACAAGGCTGCATTGCACTATACTATTATTACGAATAGTATTCATATATCTATATTTCGTGTTTATTACTATTTTTACTTACCAAATCGTTCTAGGAAAATCAAAACAGTCGGACGAAATATATTATTATTTTCATTAAATCAGTATTTTAAAGAAATTGTTAATTTAAAATTGTTGCGATACAAGTCTAGTGTTCCGGATAATCACAAGATGGTGGTAGTTACCATATAGTAAATTTTTGATTTCCTGAACGGTGACGTATAGTCTTTTAAGTACGCCAAAACGTGTCTCTTATATTATATGACGACATAGATATGGTCAGCCTACATTCATTGTTGTGGTTGTGCAAGTCGAAAAGCTGTTGATTTATATGATTTGTGAGAGAATCATATAAGTAATTAATGATTGCCCCCTACCTATTTATTGTTGTTTTCTTCAATACGTATTCTAGCGGAAGATTTTTAAAAATCATTATTCTAGCTGTTATTGTATTCACTTGAGAAATATGAAAAACAAATTAATTGGATATTGATCAGAAAAACATTGCTTACATACCTAAATACTCAGAAATTTAACATATTTAGAGATTTATATGTTTAACATTTGAGCATTTTATGCTTATATGGAGAAGGAACTACAACTGCATAAATGCGCTGTCACATACATAAGATGCCTGCTGTTCAGGCTCAAGAACGTATTTTACTAACTACGCCACTAATTTAAATAAATACTAGGCAACGGACTAGACCTCCTTTCCTCTACGCTTGTGTTACTTAGATTAGTGAAGTAGTTTGTGACATACGCCACTGAGCCTGAACAAGGAATGTTTTAACAATATGGTCTCTTCTATATGTATTTAATAAGGCAAACTTTTTACATATATATCATTTTTCATTTGAGTTGATCTCATCAACAACGTTGCCAGACATTGCTTGATAGTCTACTGGAAAATAGTTTCGCAAGTAAAGAATCTGATCATACTTCAAGTTTTATTGGTGCAAAAAAGTAAATCGGTTGCTTTTTTGCATAAATATATGTTCTGTTTATGAATAATACTAACGTATATCGGTATATTTTCTAAACTGAAAATAACTCTATGATACAACTAGTCTCACAGTTGTTTATTTGATCTTAGTGTACAGTACCTTATACCAAAGGTGTCACATGACTACCTGTTCACAATTTTTCAGTTATCAAACTATTCAATCTACAGAATAAGATAACAAGCCTTAGGGATAGTTCAATGTGAATTCTAAGAAATCGCACAGAAATAAGTATTCTTGTTCTAAATAGCTTTGGTATGGAAAAGTCTTGAGTTGTGTAGCTGTAATCTTTTGGATAGTATCCTATTTAATCATAATCACAATATTCATAAGCCAGCTGTGAAATAAGCAAATATTAGAATAGTTTCTTTCTTTGTGACAATGTATGAAAACGTTGTTACTTAATGTGACTTGTGACCTTCCTCTCATTGAGTTTGGTGAAATGAACTCATTTCTTACGAGAATCACATTAAAGCAAGCAAGGATGGAAAGCATAAATTTGTTGATTTAATAGATAATTTGGGTGGAACCAATAACATACAAGACAATTAAGCCATGTTTCTGGTGTACTTTAGTTTACAACTGCGAACCACTTACACTTCTGCTTAGTGGTTGGGTACATCCCGACTAAAAGGCGTGTATCTTTGCTTTTTGTCACTTGCATCGATAAACATTCTTACTGGAAATGTATTAGAACATAAGTCCTCTGCAATTTTCCCACTACCCACCAATTATTAATCCGACAAATATTAGTAACTAACTAGAACTTGAGATTTTCTAACTTTTATTAATATAATAATACAAATTACAGAAATATATTATGTAAAATCAGCTTTTGTGCGGTACTTTTGAACTCAGCATATACATACATATATATTTTTATACTATTGTGAATTATTTTATAATAATACTCCAATAATTTATTTATTCCTATAAAAATCCAAATAAATATAAAACCTGATTTTAGTTTTTATTAGGTCATGTTTTCGGGACCGTCTGGTTAAATGTTGCATTAGTGCGAAATTTGATTTTCACAACGAAATTAGCAAACCATCTATCACAAACAAGATACCGATGGTGATGATTTTTAATAGTTTCACCTTACAAACAAAAAAGGATTATGAGATCACTCTTTGAATTGCGTTTCCTAAAAATATAATATTGGCGACATAATACGATAAACAACTCAACTTATCACCATAACTGATTTATTGTCTTGACAAGATAAAATAGGGATCAAATAATATCTGGAGCTTTTCTGATAGAAATCCTGATTTTTAATTAGTATGATAGTCAATAATCAGTTGTAAATTGTGATTCTCAGAGGTATTTCCATCTATAATATTACAGAAAGTTTGTTATATTTCTAGAGTTTTTAATCTCTATTTTTAGAACAAGTTTATAACGTTGGTTGGCCTATTGCGCCAAAACTATGACTCCAGCAGATCTCACATAGTTCAAATACGTCGTGCGCACAATGATCGACTTCACATCAGTCATGATTCGGCTTTGTCGGACGAATGAATAATATCCAAGTCCATGACAGATGATAACTGTGGAAGCTTCTCTACATCAACTGAAAATAAAAGCATATGTTACAAATGATAGATATTTTAGTTATTTTGCAGCATTTAACTGTTGGACTTCATTACATAGAACAATATGACTAGATATTAAAATTATCATAGCTAATTTAGCAAAATTCTCTAAAAATACCAATACGTGAAGCTTGTGAGTTTTATAAAAATTTAGCACCGTCATTTAAAAATAACATAAACATTGATTTGAATACTCATTAATATCTATTTTAAGTAAGAATGGGATTGTGAAAATGACATTCATAAAAATAATTAATACGATGCGCTGAGGACTAAATTATGAACAAAAAAACCATATTATAATAAAAATTTAAGGGCATAATTTGCTAATCCAATTTCTCTGTTACAAGTACGTCTGCCGATTCTCAGATTCGTCACTTCAATCTACTGTACTTCATAATTTGTTGTTTGTAATAATCTGGTAACCGTCTGTCGGCTTCTTTTGCTGATCAGTCGGTTCGCGCTTGATGGCTTGAACTCCCAAATTCGGTAAAACGTCCCGAGGAAATTTATGATGAACGCAGCATCAAAAAAGTGAAAAACGTGCTGGCATCCGACCAACAGAATTTCAAATGAAACATCGGCATAAATAGCTAGACTTCTTAAATTCTCTTTTATTTATACGATAATGGTAACAAATGATTGGTTACAATAAACAGCCAATATTAATTTTAAATGGTTATATCTAATTATTTAGTGGGTTTAAATTTCAAGGCGATAATATTATGTATTATTACTTCATTTTATCTTCAAAGGCAAAACGTTACATACATAATTCTCACAACACGAAATATACAATCAATAATATCGCAGAAAAATCATTCATATTTTTCTAAAATTATTAAAACTTCAAACAAGTACTCAACTTTCACTTATATTGGACATAACTCACGAAGTTTATATTGATTTAATCCAAGGAATTCTCATGTATATGAATAAGAAGCATTACTAGCCAGATAAAAAATGAGCACAGACGGTCAATATCCTATGAACATGTAGTATATATGATAATTTAAGCAAATTTTACTAAGGAATTCTGGAAGTTAGACGTCTATCTAAATGTTTTTGTATTCTTTATCCGTCAATAACTTCTTAGTGTCTGCTGTTTCAAATCTCGTTTCATTCAAATTAATGACTGATTAGATCAATATGACAACATATCCAGAGATCAATAAAGTTTTAATAATTGCCCAATTGAAAGAACCCATTTGCGAGGTGAATACTGTGAATGGTTAAAATATTAAACTTTTAGTATATTACGAACACTGTTTAGATGTATATGTATAAAATATGAATTATTATTGACTAGAATCTAATCTATGAGGTGTGGGATTTGTATATTAGGCAAGTCTTGTAGATGAATGGAGAGTTGCTGCGAAAGGATTCACTGCTCCAAATGGTGCAAAACCTTGAAAATACCGTATGTTAAAGAAATATGAGAAGAATTGAGAATGAAGAATAAATAAAACATTGCTTACAAGACATTTATGATATTTATAACTGATATGGGGCAAAAATTATATAATATTGTTAAAATAAGATTACTAGTAGATGTAGACTAACCAGCCTGAGCATTTAAAAAATTAGCCGCGGGGCTAGCAGAGACAGTCGGATAGTTTGAAGGGTAAACGGCTGAGGATAGTGACTGGGAGTTTGCTCCATACGGAAGCGATCGTGGTGAAGAATGAGCGCGAGATGAATAGTCTGACAGAGGTATCGATGCATCATAATATATTTCAATTACATTATAATAGAGACTAACATCTTCAGACTAATTCATTTTTTGTGTAACTAAATGACTTGTTAATGAATTTCAAATAACTATTAATATTTGTTTAAAGTAACATGTATAATTTTTCGTTCTCTACATTATTTAGGTATCACCTACCTTAGAATTGATCACGAGTAGAGGATACAAATAATGTACACAACATATAATAGAACACCAAGAACATCAGCATCGTCTCACACCTGAAGTGGAATCGAATCCTGCCGAATACACCGATGCATAATTGCTAAGTTGTTCCGCTTGAGTTCTGAAAATACTAAGCTCAACCACCAAGAAATATTTGCTATAATCTTAATGCTGTTTAGATTGGTAAATGAAAAAACTTTAAAGATCGATATTAATTGTTTAATCATCACACACCGGTTGTAGAGTGCCTCAGCGAGTTCCGCGGCACGTTTGAGGATGATTTCCTTAGGTAGACGTTCGGGATCACCAGGATATTTAGGAAGCAGTTTTTGGAGTCGTTGGAAACCAAAGTCTATGCTAGGCTCGGTTAGAGCTGTAAAATTAAGCTACTTCCTTATGTTGCCTTCATAATAGAGAGAAAAATATTAGTTAATAAAGTCGACAAAACGTTAAATAAAGTAACAAGCCATTCATTATTAACTCACATGCATATGTGAATCGAATTGGTGCCCCTCGACTGTATTGCTTGTTTTTGTATTGAAGAGTCACCTCTACAACTCCAGCGTTGTGACGAGGAGGACTTGTTACTCGCATAGCATGAGGAGATATAACTTGAACCAGCTAAACAAAGTTAGAAAAGTCTTCAATATCTTAACGTAAACATAGACTTTGTACAATATAAGCTAGAAGTATTTTGATTAAAAAATAACTTGTCATCTGATACAGACCTCACTCCAAACAGTCGTAGATCCAAAAGCAACCTGTAGTCCTTCAAAGAAATTTTCACCAATTATAATTACCTGAGAGAAATAAAATAATAACAGTGATATACTATATATAGAAATATATAATATAGTGTCTATTTTTAAGCACTAATAGTTCGCGTACTTAAAGCATTTAAATCACAATAATAATCGAATTAAATATAGAATTTACCTGTGTTCCTCCTTGTATCCAGCCTTCGCTGGGACAAAGTGCCTTAATAAGAGGTGTCGCTCCTACTGCCATTTCAGCAACTTCAGAGAATTCTATAAATAAATAATGTTTATCTAAATTGAATCAAATCCAGCAGAAAAATATTTCTCTCTTGTTTAATACTTAAGAAAAACAAACAATATTTATACATCCGCTATTATTCCAATAATTTATAAAATATTAAGCCACACTGTTGTATAAATAGATTACGAATTCATGCTTATGTTATAACTCACGTACTAAAAAATATTTTCATAATTTGTATCATGTTTATAAAGGCATTTATAATTTTCACTTAATATATCTACTAGTTTTTGGCGAATTACACTTTGTCTTTCCTTGTCGTCAAATAAAATCAGTTTTACAAAGTTGCTGAATGGATTTTTTGTTTCGATATTTTCTACCTTGAACTATCTTACAGAGTTAATGTTAAGTAATACATCCCTAATCTAGTAAGCATAACTTTAAAGTATAGGACTAGCCATACGCGCCAGCAAACGACATTTGCATATCTGACATTTTTATAGATGCGTCCAATTATGCTTATGATAGCGCAGCTGATGCCGGAAATCGAGATAAGCACAGACAATACTCCGCCATAAAGAAAGAGAAAGAGACGAGAATAAGAGAAAGAAGGGGGTGACATGATTAAGAGTTAGAGAAAGTATATGAAAGTTAAAGTAACATACTATTTGAGAAAACAAACACCATACATATATATAACATAAATGAAGCATATAGTTATATATTAATCAGTTAATTAAACAAAGGTAAGTTTGTCTTAAATTGTTCATATTGCTTTTCATTATTCACTTATTAGATCGCAGTGTTTATGGGTATCCAATGCTTTAATTACCAGTCATGCCTCTCTTTTAATAGCCTTAGAAGGCATTACATGCTTGTCCGTCTGCTTTGAATAATGACACCCGGTTCATTAAGAAGGTCACTGGTGGCTTTTCTTTTAAGTTTACTAAGTAGCTTTAAGAGCTATATTGAAATTATGTATATTGTAACTTGACATTTTTATCCGTAGAAGTTAAACAGTTACTTATAGACTTCAGAAAATAAGAAAATATGTTGGCTATAATATTCCAAAATAGAGATTTATGGATTCCTACATAAAGCAAGTCCCAAGGGAAGATAGTTATAGACGCTGTTATTATAAATAATAACAGTTAAGTGAAGAGTTGAGTAGATAACCCACCATCAGATGTGTCTGCTCGCTTAACTCGGCGACCATGCTTTGAATTGTTGTGCACAAACATGTTGTCAGACACAGCCAAGAGCGGACCGTCAATCCGAGCAGTTGTGCTTAATACCACCTACAAAATTCAGTTTCATAAATCATATCTCTACAACTACAATATAGTCTTGATTAATCCGTACTTTGCTAAATTTAAATAATTCCCAAGCTTCAAATACTTTTAGTAATATATTAATTTTTTAAACTGATTAATTTAAGTTGTTTTAATATAAGGGTTATCCTAACGTTAATACTTAGTTATATTCTGAAAATATGCAAAATTTGACTGTTACTCCATATTCGTTCCTAAAAGAATAAGAAAACGTCAAGACATAAATTAACATCTTCTTCTAGTCATAAGATCTGCTCTCCCTCGCATGATTAGTTGCAAGCTAGTCCAGTGGGTCAATTTATTAACAAAGAGCTGTGGTGACAAGCGAGACGCACCACCTGTTGGGCTTACACATGAAGAGAAACCGTATTGTGCTTATTTTCGCTCGATTAGTTTTGAATCATAAATACAGTAATAGGATTAAGAGGTTAAGATGAGAAAAGACTAGAAAGCACAAATTTTCAATATATCGACAATATTTTTCCTAGTTTGATATTTTGGTTGATATAATTTTACCAGAATTATTCTAGTCCCTTCGAACAGTTTTTAATAGGTGTTTAAAAAATTCAACTAATTTATAAAAAAATACAAACCTGAAACCTCCTCATATCTCTTGGGTTTCCAGCGTTCTTAAGACAATTTTGATTGCACTTCAAGAAGAATTTGAGAAAATATCTAAAAGAGAATTTAAAAGCACTAAGATCTAATGTTTTTTTTTTCAAATGGATCTAATTTTTTTTCATTTTTTGCGTCTTATGACATGAAAGTATTATGCAAAGCTTGAATTTTTGTATATATTGTTTTTATACTTTATAAAATCTTCATCAATTGTATACTCCAAAAAAATGAAATTAATTAGTGCTGTATGACGGTAAATTTTAAAGCTTTTGCAGTGAATTTTAGTAATACCACCATGGAAAAATTATCTGATCCTTAAAGTTACGACAATGTCACTGGGAAGTATCCACTTAAAAGTTATCAGTTCTCCATACTATCCCTACTAATATACATAATTATTTGTCATTAGTCTGTAATTTTGGCATCGAGTTAGCTTGAAAGATTCGGCCTAAGTAACCCACTATTACGTCATTATAGCTCATCTCCGCAGCTAATCCAATAGTCGGCATGCAGGCTTCTTGTAATTGTTTGTTACTCTCTAAAATGCAGCACTGCTAAAAATCCAATACGAAACAAGGCAAAAAGAACGTGTTTATTTTGCCATTGAAATAGAAAGCGATTACATTGTGAACTGAGAGGTATACAGAAGCTATATTCCTTTTAAAAACAAAGTTGTCAAGTAGTTATTTACTTGATGAGATTCAGGGTTTATGATAGTTTTATGGTAGCCAAACAGTTGTAATTGCGCAATCATGCGGGCTGGCAGACCAGCACACAGCTGTTGTTCTGAGATCATATCTTCTTAATTAGAAGGTGTGAGGTCATCGCAGGTTTATTTCTTACGTATAGAAATTTAGTAGTTATTCTCAAAATAGCATGATGGGAACTAGCACTTTCAATACTGGAGTTTTAATATACATATAGTACACATTGAAATTTTAATTTATAATTTTTCAATATTGTAATTTAGTGGAAACTCGAATAATTGTGTGATGTGAAAAAAATATACATGAAGATTATAATTATTAATAAATTTTGCGTATACCAATTTCTCAATTTGAAATATTTACTGCAGTTCAATATATTAATTTATCTTGCGAATAGTGTATTTTAACTTTTTTTGTAGAAATATTAAGCACTTACTTGTCAATTATAATGGGATCACTTGGCGTTTCGTTTCTATTTCCACAACTCTTCTTTTCACAGCATCGACTGAATTCATGCTTTTTCAAAATTTTATTATAAGTTATGATTTCAAACCAAACAAAATAAAATTCTTCTAGAGTTATGTTTTTTTCATTCTAATTGTTAGATTCAATTCCTTTGTCTTACTGCAGCTGAAAGAATTCAAGGCGGTGTAAATGAAATTGGTTTTAGAAGACTTAACCTTAATAATTAACTAAAGTGACGGAGGTTTTTAGTAAAACTTCTTTGAATTATTTGCCGTATTTATAAACTTTTTTGGTTCATCCAAGATAAAGATGCCATGAAGTAACTCTGACTAATAACTTGTTTTGAAATTCACTACATCTTATGCTGATTTGAAATCATATTCATCGTGTTTAGTGATATAAAAATATTCTATTTGATTAAGTTTAGGCGACTAACATTTTAGACCTAGTCCACAATTTCAAAACCTTACTGAGTACTGACCTGCACATAACTTCATGTGTGAGAAGTACACGACACATTTCTGGATTCTTGTCTTGACCTTCATATGCTATTGCCTGAGGTACAACAACATTTTAGATAGTACTCCCAATGCACTTAAGGTTTTGAATATAAGTATTCCTGAAGAATTATTTTATTCTTCATTTACTTTGCACAAGTTCTGAATATCGTTGTATCAATAACTATTTGACTCTTTTAACGTAAATATGATTTTCATTCCCTCGTGATATTTTAGTCCCGTGGATAAGTGATAAAAATAGGCTTCAGCTATATTCACAGTATTTCTCGGCAAAGGCAATTTAGCAAATTTCAAGACTGAGATAAAAATGATGTATAGCTGTGTCGGGCAACCATTGATTTTCTACCGTAGTCTAGCATGTTTGGATTAGCTTGGATTCGACATAATATCACTACTTTGACACTGCGAACCAAAAGTAAAGTGAAGTGTCAGAGTGACAACTATGTAGAGTTTAGTAAATAGAATCTTCAAACAAACCTATATAGCATGATTTCTCAATTATATATATATAATCTCATGTTAAATACAATTCAGTAACTTTTTAGAAGCACTGAGAAAGTTGTAATGATACTTTACTTTGGCACATTATTTTCAAAACATTTGAAAATAATCAAAAGTTGATCAGATGAGAAAAAACTATCAATATTTTTTTATTAGTAATAATTATGTCACAAATGCTTCTTTCCTACTAATTTTTCTCAACTAGAACAAAACTTCAAAAATTGCATATATATATAGGAAGTGAGGGAATATGAGAGAGTTATGTGCCGTTTAAGTAATGACTTAGTCACACACTTTACATTTAGTTTACCAGTTCTATAATTTATTTAAAATATCTCTTTTAAAATTGTTAAATTCTGAATGCTGTTTCGGAACGCGTTCAGTAGAGCAGTGAATGAGATAAGGTGACAGGTTCACTTATTTTCGTACTACTCGATGGCCATCTGTTGCCAGAAGGGCGGCTGGCCGTAAAACCGCGCCATGCCATGGAAAGTAATCAAGTGGCAGATCGATTCAAGGAAAGTGTCTCTCTAGGCGGAATATTAACTTTGTTAGGAATTAATATCAATACTGCACTATCAGTTTAATATTTCCATTTGAAACTGGGGTCAAATTAACAGTTTGAAAATTTAGGTAATTTATAGAGTTAAATGGTATTTTTAAGAATCCTTTAATAAACAAATAATAGAAAAAAAGATTATCTACTGAAATGTTGATGTTATTCTATAAATTTAATTACACACCTGCTTAGAAACGCTATCAATGAGTCTAACATAAAGATCTTGTTCGGCTCGAAGACCTAAAATATAGACTTGCACTTTAGCTTTCTTCAAAACATTAAAATAATGGCATAAATTAAGTATATCTAATACATCTCACCATTTTGAAAGAGGACGTACAACTTGTAGTGAATACCATTTTTAGTATCTTGTCCATCAATTTCGCGGTCTTTCTCAACAAATCCCGCAAATTGTGTTCGTTCAATCTCGATCGGTTGGCTGGCTCGGTCATAAAGAGCTACCACAAAGTGAAAGAAGTTTGACTTCCGAAGGTTGTTGGGTGGATGCTTTTCGAAGTGGGCCCTAGCAAGTTGTGCACTGAAGATGTATGATATTTAGATTAGAAGGAAAAGCAATATATATATTTTGTAAAAAAACCCTGTAGCACTCATAATTAATAAAAGTGACTATGGATAATTGACGAAATGGCTAAAATATCTAGTATAACTTTTAGCATTCAGTTAAATTCACTTATAGTTTATAAAATTAAAAAAAAACTGAATCGAAATATTGAAAACCCGTAAAAACCAATCCAGAGATTTATTTTTTCTTATTTTATGTAGTGTTGCAGCTACTTTTAGTTTCTAGCAAATAGTCCAAACATATTCTCTCCATATTTATTTTTAAAGACCTAATTACTTAATATACAATTTTTTGAAGTGATAGTCTGAATTTTCATATCTAAGGTTTCTTCAAAAGGGTAAACAAGGTAAGATTTTTTGTTAAATTTTACTTTAAATGCACACTGGAAAACTGGCAAGAAATTTTTTTTCCATAGCATGGTTATACAAAAAACAAGAAAAACGGAAATAAATCAAGACCGAACTCAGTGGCTAGCGGCTAGCTATGGACTGAACTCATTATGGTAGTGCTCGGTGTGAGACGCGCGTTCCCAGCACAGGGACCTGGGGACCTGCACCCGCGGGAGGCATATCAACTGCAGTCGCAGATTAAATATGCCTGTTCAGGGAGAACACACTTCGTCAGTTATTTTTATCCAATTTTATTTGCAAAATTTTTCCATAGGGCTTAATTTTATATAGCATATATGAGAATTATGCTGTTTCAGTAGATATATGAGAAAATTTGACATGGTTCTGATACCTGGATGGGGAAGGATCAATTAAAGTTGGTGCCCAAGGTGCCCGAAGGCCGTCATCTTTCATAGAACGCAGTAAGGTGGAGCCGTCGGAGAAGAACATAGCTGGCCCCTCGGGAGGTGCCTTCATTAGAGCCCAATCCGCTTCAATTGCCCTAGCTCCGCCTCTATTCTGGGCGGCCAATGAGCGCGTGAGAATACAGTAGGCACTTCCGATCGATGTAGTGTAATTACGAGGACCCATCCCGAGTTAATCAGCTGTCGTACAAGTTCATTTCGTTCCAAATGCTCCGCAAAATTTTGACTATTGGTGTGTTCTAATCACTTCATCGAATTAGGACGCAAGAGATATATTGTCTCGAACTATAAAATATTATCTAGCAGTAGTTGAAGGCAACACATTCATGATTCGTGGTGAAGAGGTTTTGCGTAAAACTCATTTCTATGGTTTTATGTGTACTTTACATCGGAAATAACATTCCTTTGCTATTTATCGAGTGAAAAAAAATGTACCTTTGAATATTATTTTTTAATTTTAATAATAATGAAAAAGGATATTCCTTCTATTAGAATAATTTCTATAAATTATTAAGTACATTTAACTCGCATCTTTTATATTGAATTCCATTATTTCTTTACATTGGAGTTTAAGAATTACAGCATATAAGGTAAATGCATGTACAAGTAACATAATTATTCTAATAGTTTAAAATTATTTTAAAAAGTATTTCACTGAGTGGCATAAAATATAAATGTCGTTTGAACTTAGTATTTTTTAATTAGCTAATTTTCATTCTAATAATAGGATTCTATTAAACAGTTTCTCTAAAAAAAATAAGGTCTACTCAAATAATAAGTATAGGGTTTACTTTTAAATTATGAATATATATATATATACATATCAATTTGATTCATTCCGGGAGTATGCAAATTTGCGTGAGGTTTGTCAGAACGAGTGACTTGAAATATTCAGACAGCTGCGGGCGTAGATATGCAAATCGTGTGCAATTTGTAACGGATATGTCTTTACAGATATGACACTAGCGTGTTGTTAAAAGGGATTTCGTAAATTAGGAAATAAAATGAATTTGCTAACTTATTTATGGAAATAAATGTAATAAAAAATTTGACTTCCTTAAATAGGAATTATTCATATAGCTTTAATTCTCGTAAGTTTTTTATAATTATATCAAAATATTATTAAAATAAATATACCTAAATAGACGAATTCAACTTAAACAAAGATAACAATAATTTAGTTATTACTTTATATTTTATGGATAAAAACTATTGACATTGATTTGAAATTGCATTTGTTTAATCTAGATTTTCACTTCAAGTTATAAATAATTATTTATTAATGTCTTACCTTACGTTAATTTTCTTTGAAAAGCACTTGACTTAAGTAGCAATTGGATGTGAACAATAATAAAACAAGAAGGATTACAAAATTTTTCTTTAAAATGATAAAGTGTTAATAACATACCATTCAGCAGTTTGTGTGAAACGAACATCAGTAGTCTGTTCCTCTTTCACCTCTCGCCGAGGAGCACTAAATATATTCTTTGTAAGTTAAAACTTCTGAATACAAAAAATATATTACCTTATACAGAAATTCTAAGGACCATTTTTATATCATACCTCTCATATTTTCTCTAATAAGGAAAATTAGTAGATTTCAAATAACTGTTGAAGATTATGTGCGCTCTTGTTACCCTATTCTTGTTTTTGAGGAAATAAGTTAAAAGATAATTTCAGTCACCATGGAATAAGTTTGTTGACACCAGGCAGCGAAAAATCGTGGTTGGAAGTGCCGATTCTAAGAAATTAATTAGCATTTATGCCTAAAATTTTAAGTTATAATATAAAGGTATTTTATTTTTTTTAAAAAACCAGTCCGGTGATGCTTAATTCATACAAAATCAAAAAAAATTTTTGACAATTATTTAATAGAATTAGCTCTGTCTGACGCCTGTAACTAGTACAAACTAAACTGAAAAAAGTCGAACTACAAAAAGTTTTGGATAACTTATGGAATTCCGCTTAATAAGACCCCCATACATAAAGTGAATCCATAATATTATTCTTCAATAAGTTAATATATTTCTATAAATAGCTCTAAACTTTTATCATATTAAGATAATACTAAGGTAGCGCATTTGCTTTATAAATGAAATGTTTATTTCGAAACAACTTGATTTAGATATTCACATTCTCGTTTCGTTGTACCATTTAGTGAATTACAAAATAAATACCATATTTTGGAAAATAGAGCATAAACCTACGTTGATTGATTGAAACCATTATCAGCAGCTGCAGCATTTAGAATGGCGGTAAAATCAACAGAAAAGTCATGTCGGTTCCTTTCATTCATAAACTGACTCATGGCTATCCTGGAAATGACCTCCAGTGGAACCTTCTTCATCCTGGAAATTTCAAGGTTTAGTCTAAATGGCTTTAGCAAATTCATATAATATGCTCATATTTGTATTTATTGTTCACCATAGCATAAACCTTTTAGTTCCCACGCTATTTTTTTCTAAACACTGAAATATTATAATACAGTACTGCTACAATTTCTTTTGAAAAAGCGAATTCTATACATTTCTGAGCCATATGAAGTTTTTTTCGATTTTGGTTATATCTAGGCTTATACTCAATATTCTACAGTAAAACGAGTGAGTTAGATTTATGAATTCCAAATCTATAATATAAGCTGCTTGTTGATATATCGCTTTCAAAAATATCCGTCGGTGAAACATTTTTAAACACTAGATCTAGTTTACTACCCAGATTTCTAGAAATGCTTAGACCATGTATTTTCTGTAGAGCAATGCATTTTCAGATATACATATTTTAAACCATACATCTGATTGAATCTAAGCAAATCATCCAATTCCTTAACATCTAACAAAATATTTTAAAATTCTATGACAAATAACAAATTATTTTTTAAGTTAATATAACCACATGGTTATTGTTATCTGCGAAGTACTATTAAAAGGAAATGACTAGAATATGTCTGAACAAGAATTTAAATTTTTCATTTAGAAGTAATGAGCTAAATATAGTTTTTAAATGAGGGTGGAGTACTGCATAACAATTGCCAAGACCTTAGCAATGTTAGAGAACGGCCGAGTCGAACTCACACCTAATCCGAGCAGTCACCTAGTCACGGGATCAATTATCTTATTAGACAATCACCGTTCACTAGTCCCGAGACGCTTACACGATTGATTTCAAAACGAACTCCAAACTCATAGGAGGTTTAGCAACAATAATTTGGAAAACACTCAAATTATGACCTACAGTTCACTAAAAGTTGAAGTTTTTTGAAGCTTCACCACATTTGTAGCTCTCTCTGTCGCATGTTTCTTGAGTTTTCTAAAACTATAAGTGATTTAGAGTCATAATCTACCACATAATGAAAGAACCAATGTGAACAGCTCATATTAGATCTGGATCTTGTTAAAGTGAATTTTTTAGTAGAAATAATACCTTTGGTGGAGTTATGAGGGGAAACAGAAACGGATGTCTACGATCGTATTTGATATGTTCACTATTGCAGATAATTAGAATGGATTAACCAGCTATGCGCTAATGAGGTACCGTATCTA
The DNA here is from genome assembly GCA_020740425.3 of Heterorhabditis indica. Taxonomy (NCBI): domain Eukaryota; kingdom Metazoa; phylum Nematoda; class Chromadorea; order Rhabditida; family Heterorhabditidae; genus Heterorhabditis; species Heterorhabditis indica. The sequence goes on from JAJAVP010000326.1 coordinate 45,295, forward strand.
CCACATAAACAGGTGAGATTCACGAGATACTGGGATGTTTTCAATGAAGAATTGATATGGGGATGTAAATTATGCTCCCGAGGGATGTAAGTATTTTGATTTCATTGTTATTCAGGGTAAGGTATTCTGTTCATGCACTACCACAAATGCTGGAAGTACATTTCTTGTATTAAAACATGTAAATAACTAATCCATATGAATATGTTAAGTTAAATAATATCTTTATGCTATGGAAGGATATCTAGCTTGACAAATAGGATTTCTACATTAAATTATTTAAAAATAAATACGATTAATCTATTTGTGTGTATCCTATGAAGGATTTTTTTGTTTATTCCAGCTAATTATACAGTTATCAAGTGGAATTTACTGATATTGTTATTAAATTGCATTATTAACAGCTAATTAGCAGGTAGGATTTGCTCTCATTAAATGTAGTCAACAGTTAAAACGGGAATTTCCAGGTGTTAGCCATTAATTCTTTTTAACTCCAAATTTAAGTTGTTACAAATAGTAACTGTTAATGTCATTTTAATAAGCAAAGCTTCTATATAATGTATTGATCTGTTTGATGTATTAATTTGCATGATTAGGACTAATATGTAAGATAACCATTTTCTTAAATTATAAAATGAATCAACTTTTTTCATTGGAAAATTAAGAATAGCTAAGCTAAATAAAAATCAGTAAAAATCTCTTACTATTGGTTTTTATTTTAGTTTTATGATTTTATAATACATATCATAACGGAAATACAGAAAAATGAAAGTGTAGCCACTACGTAACGAGCAACACTTCGAAAGTTATTGCAATAATATGTAATGATTACATCATCAGGGAGAACCTACGAAAAACATGTTCAGCTAGCAGATATATAGTACTTTAGTTTACACATAATAAATGACATGATCGCAGTTAAGTTTTACTGTTATGTTATTAATATTTAACTAACCTTTCACCTCCTTTAAACAACTGTTGAAAACTCTAAGTTAATTATATTTAGAGTAAATAACGTTTCTCGCATATACAACTTGTCGATAGTTGATTTTACTGTTTCACTTAAACGATCCCAATAATCCAAAAAAAATTTTTGAACATCTTGTAGTTAACTTTGAAGAAGGCCATATTTAAAAAAATTGTTTTTAGTTTGCCGTTAATTCGGAGTTGTTTAGGCTTAAGGAAAATACCAGTTCTGTATGGAGGCCAAAGTATATGGTTATTTCTTGGAACAGCTTCTGGTATTGTTTTTCCTATTCAACTAGTAAGAACAGCTCACAGTATTTGGGCATTGCATTAAATCATTTTAAGCTAAAATAATTTATAGTAAATCCATCCCTAAACGAGTTCAAGAGCAATTGGTAGTGACCATCAAGCTTATTTTCAAAAAACACTTTTTCAATTACTATTTTATCAAGAAACTACAAAAATAAAATATACCTAATCAAGAAAGTTAAAACACTATTTTTTCTTCATTACCTATTATATTTATTTTCCATATTAAGATAAAAGGGATAGACGGTTTTTTTCTGCGAACTAATGTGAATAATTAACTTTTAAAAACAAAGAAATAATATATGATTTATTTCGACAATTATAAGATCAATTACAATTAAAATTAAATTTGATTGAAATTTTAGTAGCTCAATTTTTATTATCGTCTATTTCATCGCTGTGAATCATCGTTCCAATTCTTTTCCAATAGCGAATCGAATAAAATGGGTTAGAAATAGATGGTTGAAGGATTGGATCCGGGAAAGTTATTGGAAAATCTGCAAGTTTTAAGCCTCATTTATTAGTTGTATTAAATAATTAAAAAGATAAATTAAATTCTGAAGCGGAATAGGATTATTTAAGTTATTGTCAAATCCTACCGTATCCGAGGGGATATCTAAATTTGTGATAGTGAGGGGCAGATCCATCAAAAACATCGTTGAAGGCGCTGTGGTCGTATCCTGGTCGAACATTCGGATTAGGTGGACTGTAATGCGTCGAAATTTAACTGCAAATAAAATTATTTGATGTGGTATCCCTAACTGTAAAAATATTCATTTTTAACCTTAAAAATGTAAGAGTCACTATAACAATGGTTCTACCTGTTGTGACGAGGAGGAATAAGAAGAGAAACGGTGCCGACAACAGGTTGAGGAAGAACGACTGGCAAAGAATCCCGCGCAATGCCGTATGGATGGGCAATAGCGCAACTTAGGAAGACTGAGAATNTAATACAAGACAGCAAAAGTGCTCTATTATCTGTAGATGACATGTAGGAGAAAGCAATCGTAGGAAGTTGCCTACCAGGCTTCGATTCCATTTTTATAAGGACCATGAGCTCATTAATTTCTTCTCGCCGTCATAACAAAACAATGCCTCTCCGTCTGTTTTCTCGGAAAACGAATGATTCTTACCGGCCCCGTCTGGAAGCTACAAATATATCTAATGTTCGTTATTTCAAATTGTATTAAGACTTTGAAATTTATGCAACCAAAAGAAAATTGCAAATGTTATAACAAAAAATTGTGAATGCCTAAAGTGCGTATATCTCATACGTTTTTCAAATAAATTTTTCTCAGGTGTAATACATCGTTGTTTTAACATGTTTATTTTTCCATATGGTACCGAGAAAAATGGTTTTAAATCAAAAACTCAGTTCAAAATCATGATTACTGTAGCAGATTTAAACGGCCACATGTCTTAACCATTCCACGTTGTTTGTTGTCATTTACACAACTTGCTTTGTAATAAATGCTTCACCATCCTAGTCTATGAACATTTATCAAATTCCTGACTAATTTATCAATAAACATTTCAGAAGCACATGTATATACATGGTAGTTTAAATATCACTGAAAATATCTTAACTTTTTCGTATCATTCCTATAGTACTGACTGTATTCCCATCCAAAGTAATCACTTATTGTAGATTTCACGTCGGAGTGAGAGGGTCAGCCATTAAAGCAAATAAGTTATGCATATAGGTAAGATAAACTCGTTTTCACCAGCAAGCCAAGAATCATATTCGAGTAGAAGGATGTGTGGTTCGAGAAAGACGGCGGTAGGCCGTAACATTCTCACTCGCTCATAATAATAAATAGTCCATACCCTATAGAGAACAAATTAAAAATTGATTACCTTGATCTTGGAAAATGAGCCTTCTCAAAAGTCATATTTAGACACGGCTATCAATTTCGCAATTTATGATATATATAGACGCCCTTATCTAGTTATTTGTGGCGCGGTTTAACTAATCATATAATATCGTATATTTTAGTTCTATTCATTTACATAGACTGCTAGCTGTAGAATTGGTTGCTAACTGAGAAAATCGCCGTCAT
>JAJAVP010000327.1:298-48587 GCA_020740425.3 Heterorhabditis indica
GGTAATCCGAAGGCGCCAAGTCGGGTGAATAAGCCGCGTGCAGGAGAACTTCGCAGCCCCAGTTCAAAATCGTCTGCTGAGTACTTAAAGCTACATGCAGCCTAGCGTTGTCATGCAGCTAAATGACCGTCCTACTTCCTTGTCCAGTAAATGGTCTTTTCTGTCCGATTAGGTCGGCCACATTAGTCAGTTGACGACGGTAGTGTTCGGCAGTAACCGTTCCACCCGGTTGGAGGAGCTCGTAAAGCAGCACACGCTTCATACCCCATCAGATGCACAGAAGAACCTTTTTGGCGNCTGATGGCTGGCCGGCGTCTGACCAAGAATGTGTGCGTTTAGGATTGTCGTGCCTGGTCCATTTTTCGTCGCCGGTAACAATTTTCCACAAGAAATCCTTCCGACATTGTTTAGAAAGCAACGAGATGCATGTGTTGAGACGACGGCCGATGCTGTTTTCGGAGAGTCCAGACGGTACCCACTTTCCGAGCTTCAAAATCTTTCCCATCTCAAGCAATCGTCTCGAAATTGTTGCTTGGTCGACTACCAGTTGTTCTTGTGTCAGCGACGGATTTTCATTCAGTAATGCTTTCAAAGCATCAATCTTCAACGNTCCGAGCTTCAAACTCTTTCCCATCTCAAGCAATCGTCTCGAAATTGTTGCTTCACCCACTCCCAGCTATTCCGCGAGTTCCTTTTGTCTTTGCGACTGATTTTCATCCATTAATGCTTTCAAGCATCAGTCTTCGCCGTTCGTGGCATTCCAGAGCGTTTTGGGTCACCGACTCTAAAACGTCGAAACCAATATCTGCTGTGAGAAACAGCATCTTCACCAGGAATAGAACGAATGGATTCGCACGCTTCGACACTGTTTTTCCTTTGTTGGAATTCGTAGAGAATACAGTGGCGAATATGCAGTTTTGGTGGCTCTTTGCACTCGTTACTGTCTTGTGAGGTTTTGTTTACGAATAATTCATGACATGTCACCTTCCAGAAACTGCGATACCAACACTATAAATAGGTAGAAAGACGGGAGTTTACTTAAGTTTTGAATAGTTATACCAGTGCTGAAAAAACAGCTACAACTCTTGCACACACCTAATGGAAGTAGTTTGTAATAGATGATGCCGATTCCCGACATATTCCATGTAAAGAAAAAGTGAACTAAATGCTGAATTATAACATTAAGTGTACAAAGTGGAGAGGTGCTTTTAGTTATGTTGTTGTCTTTGTATCATTTCATGATTTTAAGCGGATGGATTTGAATTCTGACGATGTCATTGATATAGAGGAAGTTGCTTTAGCAAAAAAGGAAAACGATGCAGGGTAAGTTAGACATATTTTATAGCTAGACAATGGAGAATATCTTTATATAACACTTCAAGAAATTATCAATTATTTATTTATTTAATCTCAAAATAGTATTCGTTTTGCTACTGTTTACAACATATTTATGTCCATATTCAAATCTTCCATTGTTACTTTAAAACTGTTGGGTAGCTATTTTATAGTAATAGAATATTGGTACAGTTCTACTACCACTACCATGTTGTTAAAATTGTCTATTTAAAATAATACTATTAGATGAAAGACATGGAGGGTATCCCTACAAGAAACCGTGTTATAGATGAATATTTGTACTTACTAGTTGAATCACCCTCTCTTTACATATTCATGACAATGAGTATTGAACACCAGTATAACAACATCTAGAAAGTCTAATGACGCAGTTAATCGACTAGAAAATTAACTTTTGTTGGAAATAATAAACATAAATTGTTTAGGTAATAGCGATTTTATATGCAAATATTTTGGAAATTATACTATATATTTGTATTTAAATTAGATTGCTATTTAAATATATTAGAAAAACTAAGGAATTCTTATAAAATCATATTATATAAAGCTACCAAATAATTTTAGAATAATCGATGGAGTTCTATCAATTGCCGATACAAATATGGATGGTAAACTAACGTACCAAGAATTCGTTGCTCAACTTAACTATAGTAAGCCAAAATCTCAGGTTAGGCGCCAAATTATTGAATAAATTAGTGCTGAAGATAATCAGATATACCAGGTGCGCTAGAAGTTCAAATTAAGAAGTGTATGTACAATTAAATTATTATATCTAATGTATCAATTCGAAACGCTAATGGCGATGTTGCTAGGTGTCTTCATCTTCCTCTGTTCCAAATTTAGTTCAATTCAGCCGATTGTTTTATATATAGTGTTAACTGTCTAGTGCTACCAACAAACAAAGGAAACTTGTTTAGCATCTCATATCTGTCGAGATAAATTTTTACGTCAAATACTGTTTTTATCATCAAATTATGCGGCTTGACATCCGTATCAGAACCTTTAGCGCACCTGTATGTATGCATATTGTAAATGATTATTTAACACAGCATTTTATAGGAAGAAGTTAACAAAGAGATGGCCTATCAACTGATGGCCTATATCGATGCAGATGGTGATAATAAAATTAATATCAATGAGATTAAAACATTTGCCAACCTCTATAGTCGGGTGATTATTCTTTATTGCTCTTAATAATTACGTTTTTGTATTAATTACACTAATTTTAGCCATCGGAAGCCGATCTTACCAAAATGTTTAATCACCTCGATACGGATGGCGATACGTTCTTGATAGTTTCAGAGTTGGATAACCTTCCTAGCAAAATAACTAGTCTACTTCATCTTCAACCTCCTCCAGTAGTTTAATAAACTAAGCTACCTATGCATTCTTAAGATCTAATGGAATGTTTGTAAATATATAATGAAGTATTTCCAAATAAAGCTTTTTTATAGTTTGAATGGAATTTTTGTTTTTCATGGAAAGTGTTCACAACAATAAGGTCTGCAAATCTGTCGGTGTCACTAATGCCATTTAAAAAAGTGATAGGTTATTCCTGTTTCATGTTATTAAATGCTTTTAGAGTAAAAATACAATGTTTCCATAATTATGACCCACGTTCATTCTTCATTTTAACTCAAGACCCAGTAGTTAAACGATATTAAAAAAGGAAAATTTCTGCGTTTAATGAGGCAGTATTGAAAAGTAGAAAACTGAAGTAAACCAGTTGCTATATGAGGATTTCCATCCTCAGAGCTTCTGATGAATACAGACCAAAAATAATAGAGGAAAGCAATTAAAGCTGGAGGAGCGAGAAAAAAGAAGAATTACGAAGATGGTCTCGTAGCCGCTATAGAAGTGTCCGCTTTCCAAGATTTTCAGAAACAACCATTTAGAGACTAATAGATTCATTAGATGAGAAGGAATAAAGAAGGATATTAATTTAACAGCAAATTTTTATTAACGAAACATTTTGAAGGCAGAAGCTTGGTAGTATGAGCTACAGTTTCATTCTCGATTTAGTTTCCGTCTTCAGTAAAATGAACAGCGCCGATTACCACAATGGCCTTGAAAACCAACCACTTTCTCGTTATAGCCAATTTGCTCAGAAAACTTCGTATTCCAATAATACAACAATGCTGACATATAGACTTTATGGATAAGTTTTCTGTTATCTTTGGGAAATACCAGTTCGTCAAGACTATCTCCATAATAGGCAGTTTTCCTCCATTGAGGACCTAAAGAAGGCAGATCAAAAAGAGTGAACCACGACTGGAACAGTCACCCTTAAAAATCTACCAACGAGTATGTTATGAAGTTTATTTTAGAAGAAAATCTGCATACACTAAAGATGAAATGTGCAGATGTTCTTGATAATGAGACAGAATGACTAAAAACTATACAAAATTTTTGAGTTAGAATGAGAAATAGGCATAGATAACAATTTCGAAACGCATATATCTAGTATTCCAACAATGAAAACAATGCGATTGTAAAACCTGTCGGGAAAATTATGCTACCACTCCTACAGTTTACTTTCCATTACATTACTTTTCTGAACATTTTCAAGAGTCCAGAAATGATGGACCACTTGTTTTAGGAGTTAGATTAATATGTAATAATATGTAAAACAATCACATAAATAGTAATTTTCACTGTTTTTTTATAAGATCACGAATTCTATTTGCTGTTACCAGTAAATTTTTGAAGAGTTCTGGTTTGATTTTTTTAAACTCATGGAACGATAAGCGCAGACTTTAAGTCAGAAATTAGTTTTGCTCAAATCTCAGTATAAATTAGTCGTATCCATTATATATTCAGCAACATACTTCTAAAAGTAATTAGTTTTATTTAACTATCGACGCTATAAAGTCATATATTTCATTTATTCTAATGAAAAAATTTTCTTATCGTTGTCCTCTCTTTCTGAGACTACGATATGGGGAACCACAATGTATCCTATAACGTGTTTACAAGATGATTAACAATCAGCTGTATGAATTTCTAAATCGGTTATTTTCCGTATATAAGTTACTCATTTTTATTCATATTATGTCTCAATATTTCAGCTGTTCATATTATTACTTGTTTAGAATTCAAAAATGACGACAGTAGGCGTGATTTCTGTATTCTGCATTTGATATCAAGAAAGCAGTAAATGCGCTCCAGTCTGAACCAATTGTGGTTTTCACACACTTTCACGTTTCCAATATCAAGTGCGTAGTATATGGGCCATGTAGTTTATAAATTGTCTATATTTAGGTTATATCATGGATGATTAGTGAAATTTTGGATATATTAAGAACGCATTTTAAAGGACTATTTACAAGTTATATGTCCATTGTTTTTTCATTTTAATTCGAAAATCATGTTATAGTTTAATACAGATTCTTTTTTTAGAGATGGTTATGGATAAGAGTCTGATGGCTTCAAATACTAATAATGTTACCATCCGGCGTATGTCATCGACTGCAGTACCTTCATCATCTACATTATTTCACAAAGATATGCATTTAAACAGTCATCCACTCAAGGTTATCATTACTATTATTACTATTATTATTATTATTATTATTATTATTATTATTATTATTATTACTAATCCTTTAGAATCTAAAACCTGAGACTAATAGTTTATATTATGGTAGTCATGCCAGGATATCATGAACACCATTCTTCCGTCTTTCTCGATGTATGGTTTTTTTGCGCTAATGGCTGTTTTAACGTAAACTGATGTTAATTATGAAGAGATATCATAGTAACAGAAATAAGTTTAATGTGTTTTATGCATTTGCTCATTAATAATTTATTGAGGGACGGGAGATTGTTCTCGATGTGGAAAATAGGAAACAATTTGAAGCACTTAGGAGTGATATTCGGAAGCTAGGTGGGACAATTGTAGACAATGTTTCGGATGACAAATTACCATTCGTTGTTGTCTCTGACCATCCTAGTGCCCGAAGGCTTGAACTACTGAAAGTTGGATCTAATCTTGATAGTGCGGTATGTTCTTTATCTTGAAAAGTGTATTCGTAGCTATATTCCGCTTTAAATCCATTATAGCGTTCATCTATATTATTTTTTAAATCTACCTTAAGCATTTCAGCATTTGAAGTCTATACCATTACTTTTAAAAGATGCCGTTAGAAATAGGGTGAAAATACGCTCCTATGCAACGTTTCAATCCCACTTAGTTCGTGTTAAATCTCGTATTAAATCAACAAAATTGTTCGTCAACGCCCCACACAAGTCTTCAAAAACAAGTGTAAGTGTTACTAATATTTAGTTAATAGTACTGGGACATGTTTAAATAGTTTGTTTCCATTTCCATCGTTCTAAGGATACTGTAAGAGACCTACAAGCTCCATATATTAAGTTTGAGGATGATTCGGGGTTGTTCGCACCATTCTACAAGGTTTGAGTTCGATTTCAAAGGGATTTTTGCGTAAAAACCCCATTGAAAATATTACAGTCTTATATTAAGGAATTTTCTGTATCATCGAACTACAGGCCAGTATATGTAGGGAAATACTTTGGTCAGTCCATGTTTCATAAGGCTTCTGTTGAACAACAACAGAGAAGGTTTGTCATCCGAGAAATTTTTTAATGGAATCCATGTTTTCCTATCCACTGTAATAATCAATTGCATTTGCCTAACTGCACTTTTTTTTGTTATATTAAATATGCTTCGACCAACTTTTAGAGAACGCGAGAAGAATAATTTACTAACGCCCCAACAAGTTCCACGACCCCCTAAGGTGTATTTTCTCATGTATTTTACAGTTGATACCAATGTTAAGCTGATTATTTATGTAAAAATCGAAGGGATTTTAGATAAATCGCACCCCAAAGAGTGGTTTTTGCGAAATATGCTCGAAGCAGTGTGATAGTCTCAAGGCTGTAAGTATCTATTATACGTTATTTTTGTTAATGTTAAAAATGAAGCACATTTAGCACTATGCATCGCGAGAGCATATTTCTCTCGTTAATCGACCAGGATTCTATGATGAAGTTGATTCATTGCTCGGGTCATCTGTAGACTACATACACGTACGTTCAGTCTTTCTTATAGATTAACAGTAAACCTATTGAACTAATGTTGCAGTGCCCAAACTTACCAATCATTAGCCGTCCCTCTCCCTGCCCACAACCTTCTCCTATTCAAGACGATTATCAATACAGCGAGGGTCATCGACGGTGGGAGTAATTGAATGTAGCCTATTGGATCTCAGTATTTTAGTCGGAATGAAAAATGTCTTGTATTTGCAGTTTTGTGCCTTTCATTATTCCTATAGAATTTACCTCGTTCCCCTCAACGAAATATCATTCATGTGGAAACCCATCGTAAAAATTACTTACATAATTCCTATCTACCATTATGCACGTGTATGCAATGTAATTTTCAATGCAAAACATGATAATTTTCCAAATCTCCCATAATATATAAAAGTCTATAATCTTCGATGTATAATTATTGTTAGGAAATTGTAAAGCTTCATTTTCCACTCAATTTTATTTAGCACGAAACTAATTAAAGAGATAAAAGATTCACAAACACTTAATACAAAGAAATGTTACGAATAATGGATATATATTACAATAATAGTTAAGATGCACATCTGTCTTCTTATTTGTGATGCTAAATGTGAGACCTCCAGATAATAGATTGATCAACAACAAATAAGTAGCATAGACAGATTACTTTAATTATGACGTAAAGAGATTGCCCTACTAATCATGAGTAGAAGCTGTTAATTGATGGAGGCTTTCCTCTTCAGGTAGCGGATGACGTTTCCAACGGGGATTCGCTACTAGTACTAGCACACATATGCTGTAGAGGAAAACAAACACACCAACAAAGTTGCTAACTGCCTGTTGAGTACAGAGCTCACGCATTTTCGTCCAGCATCTAGATGTAGTTATTTATTTCCTTAATTAGAATTTCTTTCAAGAAATATTGGGATTTTAGCTTACGTATGTTTCCAAGCAGCTCGCTCCGAGATACCCATTCCCACAGTGACAGAGACGGCTATGAATATAAGCATACCAAATAGTTGGTGAAACGGCATTACTAATTGTCGAACATAAATCGAGAACCCAGGTGCGAAAAATGTTATAAACCCAATGAAATACTGTAAGATCCAAATATTAGAACTAATAAAATATTATAAATTCTACTTTTCAATAGACTTTACGAACCCATTGTTTATTACCTGACTACAGAAAGCAACGACGACCATGAGTCCAATCCATGAATGTAGAGAAATAAGATTAGGTATTGGATCAATCATTCCTATAAATGTTTACTAGGCTTACCATATAATTTGTGAGGTCTTCTTTCGATTTTTCCTTTCAAGAGATGAGACATAGGTTAATAAGTAATGCAAAAACATATTTTAAGAAAGATATCCTTAATAGTGGATATAACTTATATTTTAGATACCTTTAGTGTCTTTATGAAGGTCATGTGAATCCCATACAGCCTTCAGAGCAATAATCATAAATATCAAAACCATTGTATGGAGACAAACATGTAGTGTTTTACTAAATTTCTTACGCTCATTGCGAAAAACACGGTAGACAAGTAGAGATTCACCATATAAGAAGACCTGTAAAATAGAATAATTATGTTGACGAGTTTATGGTACACTGCAAATAGAAATACCATTCCCATGACCATAAAGGTCGGATGATAGTGGAATTCCCTCTCAGGATCATCGTTCCATGAAAAACCATCCTCATATCCACCCATCCATATGGCAACTAAGAGAATTGCCAGCCCACCTGAATTTTATTATTCCCACCCCTTACTTTTTAGCTCATATATAGCCTAAAAAATAGTTATATGGCCTTATGTCATCATTAATATATGTTAAAATATCCCTAAGCTACTATTAAATACAGCAAAAATAATCTTGATACAATCTTATAGAAATCAGTGTTACGGTTATTTAGTCCATACATTTCCTTCATTCTAAATAGTACTATATATTTATGAAGAAATAAAAGAATTGTTTGTTGTACTAGTCGTTCATAACATCAACTAATTAAACTGACCACAGGCCTGTGAAACAACGAGGAAAATATTGAAGACCTTCGTACTTTGGTCTTCCCTTAAAAGTGTAAATTGGGGATCAAATAGAATTGACATCTATCGCCTCTTCTTAACTGTAAAACTAAATTGAAGTTAGCAGATAATTGATGTATCTCGTAATGGCAAACTGATCAAGACTTGTAACAGTGAATAAAATATATCAGTGGTACCAAAGGAAAATGCAAATGATAATAATATGCAGCAAAGTCCTTATTTATAGCCAGAGACCTGAAACCTCCTGGTAAAACCACAATTGTTAGGCGTAATACTGTCATCAGATGCTGCGTTCAAATATCGCTATACTTCACTTATTGGCATCACATTTACATGCATCCCATTATAAAATACGGTATAAATACACTTTCAGATACTGACAAAACAAAACAGCTTTAAGTATGTGGTGTCCCAAGCACAAACGTGCGTTTAATTCTAAAAATTTCATGAAGTAGGTTAGCGCTCTGAGAAGAAGAGTGCAGGCGGGCACAGCGCGGTCGATAGTTAGCAAGCCCATGACAAGAAGCTGGGCAAATTGCACGAATAGTAAAAACAACTGGACTTATGGAATGATGTATTCTGGATTTTATATAAATCCAGACCAGTTTAGCTAGAAACCTAACCTTAATATACAGAGCGCATTCATCCAAGCGGATTCTGCTCTAAAAGCCTTTCCCAATTGTCCAAAATATGAACGGAAAGCACACCAGTTACCATAACCACATTTCAAATGTTCCGTCACTATGAACCATTACTATAATAGAACAGATACCCAACTTATTAAAAAAAACTCATCGATATGTATGCAAAATCTTCATAAGGTTATACCATGAAAGTCACTACTCATGTGCTTGTATCTCCCTTGTTAATCATACCAGATTAACGTCTAAAGACGAACATTTCTCCAAAAAGAAATTTTAGTGGGGAATAAATAATCGAAATTAGCTAAATATTATTCGAAAGTAATATAAACAATGTTATATCACAAGGAATATTATAAAATCAAGCTTAGCATTCTAAACAGTGCGAATACCATTGAAGTCACTGACTGACTAGTGCCGATATGAAATAATAAGCCAAACACATAATTTAAAATATTTGTGCAAAGCAACAGCTCAGTTAAATAGAATTGGTAAATCATCATCGCTAGTCAGCAAATTTTTCGGGTGTGTATTCTCTGCTTCCTCGATAGCACCAGCTGCAATTTTACTAGCAGTTTCTACCTCTCTCTGCTTCTTCTTATTAGCTTGGATCTTCTTCATCCTGAATAATTAGATGATTTCTACAGGAGAACTCTAGTTCATATGCTTATAATGATACTACCTGAAGAACTCCTCTCGTTCCATTTCATCAAGCTCAGTAACAATATAAGCCAGTGTATTCTCAATACGAGGAATGATTACTACAATAAAATATTAAAGAAAAGTATCATATATGGTTTGCTAGTAATCGATATTAAATTCTTTATAATAAATATTTTTGTTTATTTAGACTCAAATAATGATATATGATGCAGTTTGCACTAAAACTCACCGTGTTCAATAGCATTAACACGTCTGTTAGTAACTTTAATAGCCTCATCGAGAGTAATGAAGCCTGTTTGAAATGTAGCTAGTTCAACCAAGAGCTCAGTGGCCTGTAAAATTCTTACTTTAAACGAATGAAACCTTTTGGAATTTAATAATTCCTACCAAGAAACTTGTATCCTAAATTAATTCCATAACCCCACCCACTATTGGCTGGGTACCTAAATTGCACTAAATATTAGCATAGTGTTCTACCTTTAAATTAATTTTTTGCTTGTGTAAATCTCGAAATTATTTTCCTGTCAAATTTCCAATGTTACTGCTTTTAGGCATTGAATCTATTTATGAAGCGGATTTTGTTAATATTTAAATTGTTTGAGATATAGTAGAACTTTTATCTCGTTTACAAATCTATTAGATATTTATTTCTCCTCTGGGTTAAGGCAATATAACCTCAAGAAATTTGTTGTGCTTACAAGGTGAAAGTAGTCTAACACCGCTCACTAGACGCTATTGTACCATAAAATTCCCATTATTACACTTAATTAGCGATTGATACTTATCTTCATATTTACAGTCACTAAATTATCTCAAGTATTTTATTCTCGCGACACAAAGTATTAAAATCTTATTCTACTCTTTAAAAAATAAGACTAAAACACAGAAAAAAACATCTAATAAACGCTACTACACTACCTATACAAATGAAATATCTTTATTTTTCTAAATAGTTGGAAATTAAATCCATAGTAATCATACCTTATTGTAGTTCTTCTTAATACGGGCAATGTTTGAGCCTCCTTTTCCCAGGCCTGTTAGATCATATGCATCAGGACCATCTTGATAGAGATCGTATACGCGAAGCATAACACCTAAAACAGTATTTTTAATATTCCTTCGATTACATATCAAATGAGGGAAATACATATATCCGAAAAAAGGTAAATATAGCACTACAGAATATGCTGCAAGTTTTACAATTACTTGAGAAAGATAAGAAGATAAACCCAACCTACAACGTTTTCCCTTTTAGTTCTTGTTTTGAACTGTGCTTGGGACACATTTTGTGTCACAGTGTGCGAAAAATCTCCAGCTGTGAATTTTCCTTCAGTTAAAGAGAAAGAAGCTTCCTTCATTAGTTCACCGATGAGAATTTTGTTCTATAAATATAATAACAATGTATATCATGTATATGAAACTGGTAAAACCCATAACAAAGTAACTTTTTTTACTAAAAGAATCTCACTTAACTTAAATACCAACAGCAAATGGCAACATTAGTTATAAACATTTATAAAGTACTAGACGACAATGGAACAGTGATGATCACGTATTAATTGTAAGTTTTACATAGTTATATGATTAAAGAGCGTAAGTTTCATAGCAGCTGGATACTAAAAATATTTTGAGATACATATGATAAATAATCACAAAACAAGCATCCAATGAATCTACCTCAACTATTTTCCGTAAGATGTCACGGAATCGCATATTGAGAGCGTCTGCTTTCTTTTTAAGTAATGAATGACCTTTCTGAGCTCCTTTGAGTCGAGTTTTCATTACTGTTTGAGCCCTACGAAATACAGGTAAAAAATGACTACCATTACACGTCTTAAAAAATAATTTACAAAATAAAATGCAACTCATCAATATAACATACGCACATCCGTGATGGAAATACAGCAATTCTATCCTTGCCACCACCAGACATTGCCGACCTAAAATGGAATGTCCCTAATTCTAGACACTAAAACAATAAAACGTTGAAACAATGGCACTTATAATGCTACTTATATTACATAATAGACAATGCAAGGTTGTCGTTTTCCATGGATCAAAATTAACTCCAGTGGAATCATGCAGTCACTGATAAGTAACTGAGAGAATCAATAAATCAGTAAAAGATCATACAGAAACCATTAAACTCCGCCTACTTGACGAGAGCATTGATCAAATTTCTTCGTTACCCTGAATCTATAGCGCGGCGGTTGCGATGCGGAATCTTTGGCGATATAGCAAGTCTACAAATAATATTTCATATTATTAAGTGTCTATATTCAGGTTGTGATGAATTTGCATTAATTACAAACCAAAGTGTTTGAAACTTTGCAGGTCGATGGCTATTAAAGTTTTGTGTTTCTGAGATATAATTCAAGAACTTGGGTGATTTAAAAAGATGTAGTACTAAATTACAAGCACGCCTTATTTAATTTTTCAACTAATGATTCAGTGCATTGTACAGATTAATCAAAGGTACAACCGGGTACGAACAGTCACTTCTAACTAAGTTATTTTTAATGAGGAAGGATGTGTCTGTTTGAAATAAGCTGCAAAAGGTACAACGTAATTTAAAGGGGATTTTTGGGAATTATTTGTAGTATTTGACGTAAGTCTTAAAAGCTCTAGAAATAGAGATATAATTTAATTAAATCACTTTTACTAATAATATCCCAGTTTTATTTTATATTTACTTGTTATACAGTGGTTATATTAAGCGACATTAAACGTGTCTAGTATGATCATGTCCATGATATCAAAACTTTGTTCGTAAATGTGTATGTCTATGTAATATTTTTATAAAAGTAGTTAGAATGACTGCAGGTTTACTACATTTAGTACACTGTATTTACCTAGCATAGGTTTTAATATTGTTAGCTGAACACTTATTTTTCTAAAAACTACGTCTCTTTTAAAGTAAGCAAAAAAAATATCAATATAGTGATTATTAGGTGACAATCAATTTATTCACTGCTAAATATTTTTTATGTTCATCAAATATAGTTAATATAAATAACAGTTTCGTATATATTCAAGTGGGATTGAACAGTAAAAGTGGAATTATGGCTACAACAGCATCTTCATCATCAACGGTCTATGAGAATATATCGGATACTCAATCAATGACGAGTCATCTAAATGGTTTGAAGTTTGCAGATTCGGACAGATTCGATGTAGAATCATGTAATTCTTTCGAAAAGGTAAATTATTGTCGTCATTACCAATGTAGTGTACGATAACTGCATAATTATTTTTTATACCTAAAATTACAGGTTAATGCTTTTTTTTAAACATATTTTAGTAATATGTAAACACTACTACTGTTTAAGCTTTGCGAGCCGCTGTCATCTTCAAGGTTTCCATTGAATGAGGAAAACGAACATATTTACACAAATGTCCGTGAAATGGATGAGATGAACGGTCGACAGCACCCACCAGTTCCTGATGTTACTGATATACCCAAGCGTAACTTAAATAATGGGTGGATGGAATTTGCAACGGAAGCAGGAAGGTATGTTTGCTACTGACAAGTCATGAAAATCATTGAATGATTAATATTCTTAATGAAATTTGCCTAATTGCTGGTAATTAAGATTTTATTAGTTATTTCTCTTAGTATATAGGGGGTATCCTACTGTATTAAACAGTATTATATATTCACTATTAAAATATTTCTTATGCTTTCCAATAACTTAATTCATAAAAATAAGGCGTTTAGGGTTATAATTACTAGCTTTTTCTAGGACATTCTTTTACAATTTTGAGTCTGGCAAAAGTCAGTGGATCCCACCACGTTTTCTTCGTACACCCGCTCAAATTCAGGTATGAATACTAACATTATAAGATAACTCGTATTCTCATTTCTCACTATATTAATATTTTTATTTTTATTTGCCATAATTTCGTTTTCAAAACTAGGACTTAAATTTCATTCAGCATAGATCTAGTATTTCTTGTTATAAGTAGGTTACATGCATATATATTTCAAAAAAGTTGTTTTCTTTAAGTGGTTCTATAAAATTTGTATAGCATATACAGGCAATGTTTAAAGCTGCAAGAACAGAAGCTGATGAAACTGACTCGTCTGATGTTCTCACATACAATTCCGAAAAAATCCCTGCAGTAGCATCAGAAACATTTAGCAAAGATCAAGGGTTATCCAAAGAATTATGTAGTAATAGCATCTATGGAAATATTCTGGAGTCAGATCATAATCATAAACGGTTTATTGTGGAACCTATTTTGAGAGATCATGAGCAGGCAAGATTTCTTTATTTCAGTTAATTATTTGTTTTGAAGTTGCATTAAAACAAAGTGATATATACTAGAAAATCCACTTTCATTAGTTGAACCTGACTTATTAGTAGATTGTTTATTTTAAGTCACAAGAAGTTTCCATAATTACGACAATTTTCAGCAAATATATGAGGATATACGTCAGTCTTCATCTCATGGAAAACATACTAGCGATGATCTTATAATATCTAACGTTGATGCTATGGTTGTTGGTTCATTGGAATCTAATAAGATTAATGTAATATAGCAATATATAAGTTGTAGTTTTTGTGTAATATTTTATTTCTTTCGAGTGATTTTTAGAATTGTAATTGACAATTTTATTCAGAAGACACAGAATTCTGCAGGGCCTGCAACTATTATTCCTAGGAGGCGATCTTCATTGATTAAATCTGCTCCTCTGCAGCAGGTAAAAAAAGACTGAGCGTTTATTTATCCAGTTCTTAATGTGTAGTGCTCATGTAAACGCTACAAATAACATGTTATTTAAAAAAAATAGTTTTAGATCCTACCAGTAGTCAGTGGTGATGACCATTATTTAACTATGAGTGATAATCACTCGCGAATATCTGATAAACTTGGGTCAAAAGGCGACTTTGAAAGCGGAAGAGGTAAGTGTTTTTATCCTAATCTCTTAACTACATTGAAGTTCTAATATTTTTTCACCAGAATCGTTGGATAGTCGTGGGGGAAGTAACGTAGAATTACGTGAACCAGTAAAGACTATAAAATGTGGGAATATGGAACGCTTAGAAGCTTTGGAACAAGTAAGAAAAAGTGCTAACAAAATTGCGAGAAGTGAAATTTCATGTTTACGATGTCTGTTACTCTCTTTAATCCGAAGGGTTTTACAGTTTGCAGGTTAACTTGTTATAGGCATATAACTTTTCAGGCTAGATTACGTAAGAGAGAATGGACGGTTAGTTTCATGTATCTGACTTCAGCTCACCTGATACTGTATAAAGACGAAAAGAGTGCCGAAGTAAAGTATTTATATTATAGACTAGGTTGTATATCAAAATGACGGAAGCTTAATATTTATTAAACGTTAGAAAGCGTTTTTTTAGAAGCACGGTAATCACTATGCAGCACCTTTGGGTGTTTGTGATCTCAAAGGAGCAAATGTAAGTTGGATAACTGGTGACAAAAAGAAGCGAAAAGTGATACAGGTTTTTAATATCTTTTTGTTTGCTTATTGAAATTTATATTTCAAACTTATTGATTAATTTAGTCCATATTAGTTTGATATATTGGTTAAGCTGGAACTATGTACGGGCTGTCGCTATTTTCTCCGTACATCAAGTGACTCTGAGACACAACTTTGGTTCGACTCCTTGCGAGATGTTATAGGAAAATTGGTTAGATTAGTCGGATTTTTGTTCTAATTTAGGAATAGTTTTCCTTGTTTGTATTTTCCGTTCTAGTTTAGTTTTTGTCTATGCTTTTTGTGCAGAGAAGTAATAATTTTAAAAAGTTGCGAAGATCTTAGCCATGCATAAATAGAAATACATCTTTTTAAAATCTGAAATATTTGGTGATTAAAGAAGAAAATGTACAGTTATAATACAGTTAAAAAACAAAATACTACATAAGATTTATTCATAGCACAAAGAATTTATCCAAAAGGAAATATTTCTTAAAATACCAAGTAACGGAACTTATCTTTATCATATCTTAATGAAAAAAGTGGGAATAAATAACTTTCAAGAAAATTTAAATAATTCACTCCCCTTATCTCCTATTATTTTCCATTTTTTTGCAGAATAATTATATTAATAAATTAATATACTATTAAGTAGTAATCACTAAAGCATGTGCAAAAAATATTAGTGCTTTCACTTACATTTTTATGTTCTCATTTACAGCCAATCGCCTCACATTCATCAGGTCTTCCCATACAGCCAGCAGTGCTTGATTCGTCTTGTGCCATCGTAAGAAATCCATCTATACTTTCAAATAGGCCTCATTCGGTTTCGACAACGAAGTGAGGCATAGATACATAATAATAATAGCATACTTATATATGAACTTCGGGTACATAATCTATGGTTTTAATAGTTTAAAGCTTTATATTTATTGTTGTACTTTTGTAAACCGTAGTCGGTTCACCCATCGGCCTGACGTTACGACTAATTCGGCACTTGAATCTTCAAATTGTAATGAGTTGCGTCCATCGAGAGAATCAATATTAGAGAAATTACGAAGGTTTTTTCGAACGAGACCTTCGGTAGAAAGTCTTAAGGAAAAAGGAATTTATAAACGTAAGTGCAAATTTACCAATAGTACTTCACTTGAATTTCTTGCGGTGAGATCTTCTTAATTTTTTTGGTGTTGGTGTTAGTGACAAACTCCATGTTTGCTAATACCTCTCTTTTTTAAAACAAATACGGATACAATTTTATGAAAGTTTAGTAACAAGTTATGTATCTATTTTAGCTGAACCAGTATTTGGTAGTACTTTGACAGCTATTTGCCAACTAGAGAATAGTCTTGTACCGAAATTTATTCGCACGGTGACAGAATTAATTGAAAGTCGCGGTTTGGAAGTTGATGGTTTATATAGGTGCGTCTTGTATAAGTTTTTTTTAGTTAATAATCAGTATTTTTGATTTGTTTTCTCATGTTTTTAAAATAATATGTCTGATTAAATCTTTGGTATTTTTCCAGAGTTAGTGGTAATTTATCTGCTGTTCAACGAATTAGATGTCAAGTTGATCAAGGTTCATACCATTTTTATTTGTTTGCTTTTTTATGACAATTAATAATAAAGTAATAACTTCAAATTATATGTCAAGTCAATCAAGATTAGAGGTAGTTAATGAAATTTATTTATTTATTTATGTATTGAACATTTTTATTTGGTTTTATTCTTTAAAATCTTTATAGATAAATATACATCGTTGGTTAACGAAGAGGATGTGCAT
Organism: Heterorhabditis indica; assembly: GCA_020740425.3. NCBI lineage: Eukaryota > Metazoa > Nematoda > Chromadorea > Rhabditida > Heterorhabditidae > Heterorhabditis > Heterorhabditis indica. The sequence goes on from JAJAVP010000327.1 coordinate 17,266, forward strand.
GTCTTGACGGGCGCACTAAAATTATTTTTTCGAGAACTTGTTGAGCCAGTTTTTCCACTAAGTAGTACTAAAGACTACCTCAATGCAATTAGTGAGTTATAACTCTTATTGCTTCAAAACTACTACATATTAATTACCTAATCTACAATTTTTAACAATTATTTAATTCCAGAATTGCAAAACCAAAAACAAAGATTTAAACGATTTGATGAACTACTGAAGGCATTACCATCAGAGAATCGTGAGACACTTAAAATGCTTTTGAGGCATCTACATAGGTACCAAAAAAAAAATTATTACTACTAATTGCATAAATTAATATGGAAGAGATCACAAAGTGATGTGCTGTATACTTGATAATTAGCACCATTTGTTTAGGTAGCTTACGGATTTTAATGAAATTGGTTATATCCTATTTAAGTAGTTTTATAAAAAAAAACTATGTGATGTTAATTGAAAGTTAACCTTATTCAGGGTTGCCACCCACTCTTATAAAAACAGAATGCAAATTCATAATCTCGCATTAATGTTTGGTCCTACACTTTTCAATAGTGGAGAAGAAAGAACAGGATTCAAGAAAAAGGATGTTAATAAAAAAAAGAAAGATCCAAAGAAGGTGTGGTTTATTCCGTGCTTACACTTGGTATTTAATATAATTTATTTCATACATTTGAGTTTATTTTATCCTAATTTTTCTATTTTCACCTTTTTGTTCGTAGTGGTATTTCTTCACCTTTACTGATTTCAGGATGAACCCATTCATTCGAATTCACATTTGGCGTTTAATATGATTATGCAAGGTCAGATAGTAGAATACTTGCTTACAGAGCATAACAAATTTGAAGCTCTACAGGGACCGATTCAAACATATCCAACTTGAAAGTATCAATTGTGAGAAAAGAATTATAAATTTTCATTATAGTCATATTTTCCACTTTTCTGTGGCTGTAATTAATTGATTTTATAATCCGTGATTTATACTGTATAAATTAACAAAATAGTGCAACAGATTTAGTGATTTTTAGAAGGGGAAAGTTCAAATTCCTTGGATGTTTTCTTATTGGTCTTATTGTTTTTTAAAATCCATTTTAATGGTGATAGTTTACTGTTCATTAACTATGTTTGTTTACATAATCTTATTCGATCTCTCGTGTTGATTCTTTTTTACATGTACATTACTTTTGTGGCAGGTTATAGCGCTATTTTGTTTTACTATCTTAAAGAAATGTTACTAAATGAACCTAAGGAACATGATCTTTCACTGCTAAAGCTTACACCATTAAAGTAAATATGAGAAAGATTTCCCGTCATCGTTCGGTGCCTCATGCAATCATGTTTTGTTGTCATTCTTATACTTATAAAGACTATCACTTTAATCATCTCCATTCTGTACTATTATAATTTTGTCCTTAAAGATTACTAATTTAGTGTGTACGAACTACTTGTTAAATCAGTGTTATATCTCAAAAACTCGATATTTGCCACCAGTAAAAACACGGAGTACTTATTTTTAAATATATGAGCAATGCTATTTGATATTGACAGAATCATGAAACTAAAAAAACTAGAATGCGTACTTTCAAGATTGAGTGGGTTCCGTAACCCTAAGATAAAGTTTGAACAGTATGCAACTTCTTCAGAAATGGCAGGTTATTTCTTTTACTATTTCCTCATCTAGTATGTATTTACAGATTTTGCACCATTCTTATGAAGCACGGTGTGAAGTAGTTAAAACATAATTAGGTATGGTGTGATATAACTAACAAGTTTAATAACAACATTATAGTTTCAATTGTTGATATGATTGACTCATTAGTTAGTCTGGAGGGTTCGTTTGTTGCTGATCTCGGTTGTGGTAGTGGAATGTTGATGACTACAATAGCTGCAGCTTACAATCCATCATTTGTTTTGGGTAAGTCATTATTCCGCTAGTGGTTGGAATTACTACGTATTTTAGTACATATTTATAGGGATTGATATCGACAGAGACGCTCTTTCTATTTGCAAAGAAAATTTGGCTACTGCAGAGGTAGAAGAGAGGTGTGGTTTCAACGCTCCTATTTAAGTAGTATCTATGTAACTAATAAACAGATAACCCTAAATTTAAAATGTCTCGTAATAAAAGGTATCTTATGACAGTAACAGAAAACTGTTGAATATTAGTAAACATATTTCCAGATGTAGTTTGTTGAATAGCGACGTCATAGGTATCACCGATATACTGCAAGATAAATTTGATGTAATTGTCACAAATCCACCATTTGGGACGAAAAACAACAGTGGTAAGCATTCACAACTGGCAGAAAGTTTTGGATTGTTTTTAAAGACAAATTCTCTTAGGACTCGATATCGCCTTTGTCCAAGCAGGGCTCTCCATCCTAAATAAGGGTGGTAGTCTGTTTTCCTTACATAAGTCATCCACAAGGAATTACATTTTAAAAAAATCAGAATGGAGAGATATGGGTGTAGAGGTAAGACTTCAATTACATAAACCACTGCATTGCATATATAGTCCTTTATAGGTCGAGTGTATTGCTCAGATGCGATGGGGCTTGCCAGCTACATACAACTTTCACAAAAGAAAATCAGTGGACATTGATGTTGATCTTATTCATTACAAAAAAACATAATACAAGTATAACGTTAATCATCTTCACCAGCAGGCATATTGTCTCTAAGAATCTGTTCAAACTTGATTCGGATTTCTGTACTAGTTGGATTGTCAATTACGCTAGCATAAACCTAAAATAGTGCTCAATGATATTACTTCTTGAAGTTTATAATACTCACCTTGATGTGCAATGCTTCCAATCCCCCCCGAATAGCTCCAGCAATTATCTGTGAATAGTTAAGTGCGGAAAGTGAAGAGGGTATTTCGACAAGATCCATCAGAGGATTATTTTCAATTAATAAGGAGAATTCTTTTTCGCCAGCACCCCAGTTAGATATAGTAACAGGAACACCTGTGGTAAAGAGTACTCATATAAACCATGAACTTCACTAGCATGCATTTCTTGTTTTTCAAATTACATGGCATAAGGAGATTCTAAATCATCATCAGATATCAAAATTTGAAATAGATAACATTTGCGACATAAATTACTAGACTTCTATTATTAAACCAATTAGCGCTGCACTGGTAGCGAGATTTCAAGCAAAACCACTTTCTATGTAGAAAAAGTTCTAATAATCCAAATCGTATATACCATATCAAGTTGGCATAGATATGATGTATTTCCACTGCTTAAAACATATGCATCTTTTTTGTTTCTTAATAAAGATTTCTTAGAAATGGCGACCAACCCAAATAGCTCGGAATGACGTTCTTGCTCAAAACTTCCGCTATTTGACGGCAGTCTATGCACTTTGGTACGTGCATATTTTTGGCCAAGAAATCATCTGCCAATCGTGTTCCCATATTGAAGCCAATCTCAAGAATATAGAAATTGGATACAAATTTTTTTATACTTTTTCAAAATCATAATTTCGAAACTCAGGTGATCATGTTGTTTTCAATAGATGATATTTAAAAAACCGTTAAATACCAACCACTAACGAAAAATAAAATATTCCCACTAATAACTAATTTTATTTACTACTACTATATAGTTCAATATAGTTCAATCAAGTTGTATAAATAGTATCCCACCTTATCTAGTTGAATGTTAACTTGTTTAGGATCTTCATAGTCCTTTAGCATTTCCGATACTAGAGCGCCATAAGTTAGAGAGAATAATTCAGCACCCATCTTGGAATAGAATTCTTTAAAATAATCCAGTGAAAAAAATTGTATTACAATACACAACTAAAGCCAACAAACTACGATTAACATTAGCGGATCCACTTAAAATAAACCCTTAAGAAGAGGACTTCCATGTGAATCAGCAGATCGATTAAGCTTTAATAAAACAAAGAACAGTGACACTTACCTTTTTATATTCTGGAACACCAGACTTCGAGGACTTTGACATCTGCCTATAGGCATACAACTTCAATACTTATCAACACTAGGGTAATGTAATTAAATAAATATTGCAAATAAAAACATGTTTAAACATAGGGGACGAAAAATATTGGAAATAGAGAGACATATTTATTCACATTAGTTTAAATAACAGATTATGATTTACTTAGAATAAGGAATAACAAGAAAAAATATTATTAGCGATGAATACTGAGGAAATTACTAAATCGAAGCCTTAGTCTGATTCAGATTCGTCCTGCAATAATATATTATGTTTGAATTATTGAATTAACAAGATAATCATATAATGTAAATAGGAATTCACCTTTCTTTTTTTTTCATCACCACTACGTGAGCTAGAATGAGATCTAGAGCGTTTGCGAGACTTCTTTTTTCGAGAACGATCTTTATAGATAGAATTTTAACAAAGCCAATTAATTGATTTTAAGTGGAGCTTAAAGCAAGTAATGGCATAATAATAGCTCTTGTCTAACCTCTGTCATCGTCACTATCACGATCATCCTTAGAATGTTTCTTTTTCTTTTTTCGTTCCTTATCCTTATCGCGTATTTCGCCATCAGATTCTGAATCTCTCTAAAAATAAAAAAAACATAAAATAGCTATATGAGCTGAGGCATGGCTCATAATATGAATAACCCACATCGCTTCTACGTCCTTTCTTCTTCTTATCTTTTTTTTTTTTTTTTGAAGTCGAATGATGATGACCGCATGCCTCTGTCAGCGATTCTTTGTAATCTTCAAAATATTTTCTACGAATTTCTTCTGATTCGATCTAAACCATATTTTAAATATTACTCGTGGCACTATTACTGGTTATATTTCCAGAAAAGCACAATAACTAACCTGTTATTTTTAATGGAGACGTAAAGATAAGTTATAAACAATCATAAGTTATACTGACCACTTCAAAAGCCTTTTCTTTCTCAATCTTTAGACGTATATTGCTCCACTCAGCATTAATATCTACAGCTGGTTGTAGCGCACGCAACAAATTCCGAAATTCACTCTCTTGGCGACGCTTCTTCCTCGCCTCTTCTCGTTCTGCTTCTTTTTCTTTAGATTCTGCCTTTAATGTTACAATAAAATAACTGAATCAAAAACGAATAATTGGTTTACCTTCATTTTAAATGAGGCTAAACAAAAACACTACCTTTTCAACAAGTGAATTGTAGCAAAGCTTCATATTACCATGATCGACTAACACTCCTTTCTCAGTACAAGTGACCCATTTCGAGAATTCGTCAAATGGAGTATCCACCGGAAATATAAATTAATGAGCAAAAATAAAGTACTATACTTTCTTTGCACCACAAATAAAAGTATATTAAATTATAAAAATTATAAGGCATCACACCTTAACCGATTTCTTTAAATCAGCTAGGATATCCTTTATTACCCTTCGATCTTGCCCATATTGTTCTTTTAAGTCTTCAACGTAAAATTTAAAGAGATCTAGTGGTGTGGAACCTGTAAAATAGATTACACCTTTTGTGTAGTTACTTTCTTAATACACAGAATACCTGTTTGTGTAAGCATGGCATCAAAGCGAGGATCTGTTGAAATCAGAGGGTAGAGTGATGACCAAAGAGAAATAGACGTTAGTTCACCTATAATATTTTATACTAGATATTAAGAAAAACCAATTGGTTACATCGAGCAATATAACCTTTTTTGTGGAGTTCTTGCAAAAATTTTTGGAATGCTTCGCGCACTTTCCTCTCTTGACGTTTTATTCGACGATCCTTAAAAAGCAAATTCTTATTAAGAACAGATATTATTTCCTACCCACATAGAAACATGGCTAACCTCAACTTCCTTAACATCAGCATGCTCTTTCTCCGCCTGACGAATATGCTCTTCGAAAACAATCAGAGCATCCTCTTTATCCATGCCTAGAATATATATTTACTACGTCAGAGAACAATGGGAAAAAACAAAGAAAACAAGAACATTACTTTGTAGAGTTGTATCATCAGCAAACTGTGGATTTTCAATAAGAAGTCTTTGCGCCTGAGCCCAGGTAGTTTTATAAGTGATCTGTTCCATGCTTTCCAAAATCTCAGCTAAAGCTTTTATGTTTCTTTTACGTGTTTCACGTTGTATTTCTGCATCTCGTTTAGTAACATACGCCTGAAAATTATAGAATGTATCCAACACATATTTACAAAAGTAAAAACTTACTTGGGCCTCTCTAAAAATCTCTTGTCGATCGTCATCATGTACTGCTTGCCATATACTTTCTTTAGAAAAAAGCTCATGAGCCTTATTATATTTTAAAGATGGTCTCATTTTTGGATGCTCTTGCAGCCATTTTTCTAATTCTTCTTTCGCTTTTTTAATTGCCAACCGCTTTTCATCCTAAAAAAATTGATAAGAAATACAAACACCGAATTAAATCAAAGTTTATAAAAGAAGACATCTATCTCATATTTTTAAAAATGAAAAATAAAATAACAACGCATTTATTTTTAGAATAGTAAGAGCGCTCCATTCGAAAAATCAATAACACAGTAATACGGGCGGCATAACAACTGAATACCACACATGTCAAGCAATCCATGAAAAAGCTGCAATTATGACCTCATTCATTACACGTTCTGAGCGCTCGGGTAATATATTTTTTCGTATAACGGGCTTAATACGATCCAAGCAACTACTTTGGTCTGATAGGCCTCTTTGGTGAGTAAATTGCAATTTATTTACACATTATTTGAAACATTAAACAAGGCCCGTATTACTCCTAATAAAATATTTGCCAATTTTAAAAGCTAAAATAATTACTCTCATAATGTTTAAGCAATTGTATTATTCTATGTAGTTGAAAAAAAATCAGTAGTTTACGTATATCAAAATAAGTGGTACGACTTATTATTGTACTTAGGTATGATGTATATGCTTCATCGCCTCCGCTGTCTATTCCTTCATGGAATGTAAAGCTACCAAAGTTCGATGAGACTGTTCGAAAAATATTTTACGAAGAGGATAATGTTAGAGCGTAAGTATATCCTGAAGAAATTTGCACATAAAGCTAATTATGGCATTACAGAATGTTCTACAAAAAGTATAAGAACACAGGAATTATTAACGTGGAAAGCACAAGTGAGAGTTTGTCTCAGGTACGCACTTTATTGCCTTTGAATTACGTGATAATTCACTTTCTCTTTAGATTTTCATCAAAGAATATTATGGCCTGGTTGAAAAATCAACAGAAAAATTGTCCGATTCCGAAATTTTCACAAAAGTCGAGCAACAAATGAGGAACTCTGGTGTGCGATTGACACAAGCGTGAAATATAAATACAACCCCTTATTTGTATCTAATTTTTGTTAAGATAAATGTTTTCAAGTATATCATAAAAACAGTTTCTCACCCTTTCTTCTTTTTGTCTTTGCACTTTCCAGGCATTGAACAGCTGTTTCTTTTCAGAGACCTTTAAGAAAAGCGTTTAAAAAGGAGTTCACAATAAATTGGTACTGAACATACTTTCGTAAGAATTCTAAACCGAGCATCGCTTTGGATGTGCTTCACCGCATGTTCCCAGTTGCAAGTGGATGAGATCTTGCCTGCAATAAGTGATGTTAATTCTATTTTTAAGATATTGGTAGTAATATTGGTATTCATACCTTCATTATACTTATCTCTTAACAGTTCACGGAAGCGTTCGGCCTGACGCTTTTTGAGATCTTGCTCGTTATCATCAACTGGTGTTTCCTACAATCTATTTGGTTGAATCCTGTTTGCTTTACAAGTATACGAACTCATTCATTTTATGTATATTTATACTGATTGTACATATTAGTTTCTAATGACTAGCTCAGTTCAAAGTAACATTCATAACATTCTAATATTCATTGCAATTTCTTCACTTAATTCAAATACTTCTATAGCAACTAATTTATCTAATATCTTCTATATTTAAAAAGAACTTGATATATACAACTCCAAAAATATCCTAGCTCAATGTTAATCAAATGGACACAGAACTTACAGCCGTCTCTACTGCTTCTTTCTTTGATTCCATTGGGGGTATGGCTGTCATTGAAGCAAGTGTTGCTTTCATGGCTTTTTCCATTTCAGTTTCTTCTTTTGGTTCATTTTTTTGCGTTAAAGAAGAATCATCAGCTTTTGTTTCAGCTAAATAGGAAAAATCCTATTAACAAAATCCTAAGATAAATGTTTTAGTTATTGCCTGGTAAACAGAAATTTTCGTACCCTGTTCATTAGCACAAGCGATGGAAGTTGGAACAACCAGATTCTCTGGTTTAGTCCAAGTTGTTTCCTTAGTAATTGTATTGTAGTAATATGGTCTGCCTTCTGGGGTTTTGTATTCTTTCCAAGTACTGATACAGGAAGTAGGCGTCAAACTTGAGCGCTAAAACATTAAACATAAGTATATCTATGCTATTAATAGAATTCATGTGCAAATATTATTTGATAATCAACCTCTTGACGTTCTTGTGGCGTTAATAACTCGTCTGGTTTATTCCATGATGATTCCTTTGTGACTTTGTTATAGTAGTACACCCTTCCATCAGCTGTCTCATGCTTCGTCCAGGAAGTTATATCCGACTAGATATAATGACATTAGTAAACAAATAAATTGGTATTTAAATCCAGAAGACTGATAAACAATAAAAACTTCGAAAGCTATAGTACACAATAATACTTTTTTGTACCTGACTCTGAGGTGCTTGTTGGGATTTAGGACTATCACCGGCATCATCAGCAGCCATACCTGGAGGTACTAGCATTGGAGCAGGTCGCCCGACAGGTAGTGGGACATTAACAATTGACGTTGGTGTTGATACCATAACTATAATTGATATAGAAGTTTAAATGTTAGTCATAAAAACACTTTAGAAATTAGTTACTATATTTCCTTTATTCTCCATGATATTAGAAATCAGACTGCTCCAAGCACTAGTAATAGTGAAGAATATTTTTTATTTAAATGCAAGTTGCTACACTTATTAAAATTTAAAATAAACTCACCTCTCTGCATATTTGCAGCATTTATCAAAAGTTGTTGGCCTGCTACTAGTCCAGGATTAAGAATGTTGAATCCAAAGCCAGGTAACATACTGTAAACAAAGAGGATGTTTAAAAATCGTTTTAAGTAAAACAAACAATTTTATTTAAAAAGTCACAGAAACAATAACGGTAGTTCTAGTGTACATACACACATGTACGTCTGCATATATGACGATGGCTTTATCCATAAACAAGTATTAGGACAAGTGGTAACATTATTACCAGATTTTAGTGATATTTATAAACATTTAACGTAAATTCATATGTATATATATATCAACATTTGAAAATATAAAATAACAACAGAATTTAAAATCTCAGTGCAAATGACAATGACTTAAAGTACTTATTTCACCGAAAACTTCATAATAGAGTAACAAGCAATCCGATAGCCGAGATCCATTCACCCATTCTCAGAAAGGATAATATTTTAGAGCAAAATTGAATTAAATTGTGAAAGAATTATGATCTATAACACCAATAAAATATATCTACATGTTCCAACTTTGCAACAACACTACACCATGAATCCAATAAAAATATTGTAATAATAAGTGAACAAATTTGTTTATTCTTATTGTGTAGAAGAGATAGGACCTTTCTCTACGTCAATATAGTCTTGATCATCATTATCACCATGGTAGATGTACGTAAGATTAGCTAAATACTTATTTAAAGTGATATCATATTTCTTCAGAGCGCGAAGATTCGACTTTGACTGAAATCACATATTGTAAGATACAATATACATAGCTTAGTACAATAATTTAATTTTTAAAAATTGCATATATAATTTAACCTGCTCCTTTTGCCAGACTGTATTAACTCCTGTAAGGGGTTCATCATCATCTTCTTGGTATAATAGACCATCATCAACAAGCGTACGAAGAGCTGACTCTAACTGAATAATAAACAACGAAAGAATGTTAGACATTTTATATAATCTCTTCATACATAAATCAATAATTATTCACTTCTGTCTATATCATTTATCCAATCTTCTAATATTTTTAGGCGAATTTCCATCGCTACCAAATAATATAATAATAACACTTAACTTTACTATAACACTTGTTACTATTCTGGGTTTATTTGTGGAAATTTCTATATTAATAGATAAGTATTCCTGTCAGTAATACTAAAACTGTTTTTAAAATTTTAGGAATCAATATTTAAGTCGAAAACTTCTTGCATTAACACCAGAAATAATACCGGTTTTTATCATCAAAAAATTGAAAAAAATAACATTTCACCATAACTTCCAGGAAATACTGTATATACGTAAAAATAAACTAACCACTTTCTTATTAGCATCTTTAACGGGAGAAGGTGCCGTTTTCATGTAATCACCCCAGGTAAATTCGCTACCGCTGTATAGCAACAAAGAACGGATAACTAATTTTTTTAATGATGATGAGTCACCAATAACTGACAATTTTGATGCCTTTAAATAATAGTTTAATTATATGATGAACTATTAAATACTACAATAAAAAGACCTAAGCAGTACCTTAACACCCACATATTTCGTAGAGAATAAGCTGCTAACAAGATTAGCAGGATTATTACACGTCTCTTCTTGGTCACATTTCGATTTTGAAACCACGTTGGTATTAATTTTCTTAGTGAATGGTAACGACACTGACGGCTTAGTGCGAGGTCCCGTTTTTATATTTTTTATTAGCGGATTGAGTGCCTCAGTATTAGATATTGCTGAAGGGTAACAAACAACCCTTGAAGAGTCCAAAGGTAAAGGTAGAATTCTAGAAAAATGTCATATAATTAAGCCAAGACTATATGACGCTAGCTACACTTAAGTAGTTGTGATAATACATATATCTTACTTCCTTTTAGTTTTACCATGGAGATCCTTTCCTAACTGAAGAGCTTGCCGATTGATGCTAGGCGTACATGTCGGAATGTTAGAAACACACTGCAAAACTTTCCTCAATATCCATATCTACTTTTTAAAGAGAAAAAATGTCTTTTTAAAGACAAATAGTACAAGTGCCAACTTGAAAAATAAATTCATAAAAGTCATTAAATAATTTGAATGAAAAATTGCCAATTAAAGTAAGGTATTTTACATTCCACTGTCTACCAATAGGTAGCGATTTTGGACTGGATATTTTTGAGCCTTCAGTAACATTAGAACTTTTCCAATTCAGCAATGGTGTTGAATTTTTAGAAGCATCCAAATATTCAAATTGAGAACAAGTTGACTGAGCCGAACTGACAGTTTGACTACGAGCAATTAGCGACCGAACCATAGTAACCATTGTATCAAGACGAGATTCGAGACGACCGAGACTTCTTAATTAGAATCTATATTTAAGAAAAAACAAAATCCGCTCACTATATTATAAAAATTGATTTAAATCAAATTTTAAAAATATGAGCACCTAAAAAACTCACTTTCTGATAGTTGGTAAATGAGACATACACTGCTCACATGACGTTTCTGTTACCCTTCCCTTTACATTGGGTAGTTGCATGTTATCTTTAGTCAAAAATGATGGTTGTATTATTTCAGAATTTGTCGCTGCTATTGATTCCTCTTCCTTCTACAATTATTTACGATAATATTTGACTATTTAGCATTATATCTGATTATTCTTAAAATATTAATAACAAAAAACCCCTTCTGGTAGAAATTATTATAACAATCAATACTCTCTAAAATATATTTTAAGATCTTGACTGGACCTGCAGACCCGCTAATAAGTTATCAAGAGTTTGAACAGGCTTTTCATCAATTCCACTATCCATTGAAACGCTAGGTAACACGGGAAAAGGAATCTCTATTTCCCCTGTCTGTATACGTTTTGATTTATCATCATCAACCACTGGAGATGCGCATCCAGATGTAGATGCAGATATAGAACCAAGAAATGATTCCAGATCTAGAGGCTCTGAAATTCCACATTGGTAGATCACAAAAATAATAGAAAAATAATAAATAGTAGTCCAATATTTACTTGAAGAAACAGTAACGGTAGCAGTAGCAGACGATTTTTCTGTATTGAAAATAATATCACTTGTACCATTTTTTCCTGTTGCCCCCAATATTTTCTCTTTTTCCTCCATTGGCTGATCAGATGGTTTCAACTAAATAAAGAAAAACCCTAAAAACCATCTAGTACTCATGAAAGTAGAATTTTCAAAAAATTTCAACCTTAGTGACCAGACGTGCCAGTTTCCCATTAGCCAACCTTATAAATTTTGCTGGCTGCGTTGTCACAGCACTACTACTTTTCATAGAAACTAATTTACCACTAGGGGTTCTCCACGTGGGAACCAAAGCTGAAACTAAAACCTTTTACGTCTTATTACTCAAAGTATAAAATAAACATCCAACGTTACACAAGATAAATAAAACTATCCAACCTGTATTAACATCACTTTCTGATATACTGCGATTTGTTTTACTTTCTATCATGCTCCTCAGTTCAAGTACTGGAATCTTTTTAGAGACTGGCTGTAGCTTTGTCGAATTCAACTCATTACAAGAGTTTAACGTACAACATACACTGTTATCGGCATCACTATCTTTCCTCTTCCTCTTCGAAAAATCCACTAAGAAATAAGTTTTCTAATGATAAACTGTCTCGTAACAAACTTATTAAGCATCAAACACCTACATTCCTCAGAAATTTTCCGTTTAGATAATGGTTTTATTGTGGGTGATTTCAGCATTAGCGTCGGAATTGGATTTTCGGAAGTAGGCTTGTCATCAACGAAATGAACCCGACACACCTGGATATATGTACTCAATGCTTAACTAGAGACAAAAACTATTTTAACGATTAAATTGAACTCTATATGGATCTCAAGCACATTAGACCAATACAAGCAATGCATAACAGAATCTACACAGATGTCATAAAAGTATATCACGCTCTTAAACCTATTTTTAACCACAGAACATATCAACTTAACCTATATTTGTTGCGAGAACAAACTATGCAAAAAGCTACTTTTGGAAAGTAAAACATTTGACTTATCAAAAAGCAACGGAAAAACTTCTTCACTATGTAAAAAAAAAAGTTAATGAAAATGTGATATTTGCTTACACGTTACAGAGTACAAGCAAATGAAAAATCTGAACGCCCATAATAAAATCACTGATTATAAATATAATTTAATGTCATCTATAAAGTAATTAATTCGTTAGTAATAATACTTAAATGAAGAGACGTAAGAACATGAAGGAAAATACTAAGGCTCTTTCTTAATCGTCCATATGTACGAAACACTTCTCCGGAAGTCTCAATCCTGATTCGTTGTCAAGCAGTACTTTAGTACTTTGAATGTACTTGGTCCCTTAGAATAATGGAAAATGTCATTTTTTTAAAGACCATTTTTATATGGTAGAATATTTGGTAAAAAAGAATATGGGGAAAGTCTGCGTTTAGTTGATCCAATAAAATGAAAATTCCTGCATTAATGACCTTCATTCTCTAAACTCCAGAGTTAATTTCGATTTAATCTATACATTTCAAATCGATATCATAGTTTTCACTTTCACCGTTTTTCCACGACTACATTGAAATAGTGAAATGGCGAGTCTCTCTAGATTCAACATTACTAAAATCATCTGAGGAAACACTCATAACTGTAAATTTCCACAACATCATGCCTCCTAACCGTCAGTTACATCAGCACTACACTAATTATCCATGACGAATGGCTACTGATGTTCATCTTGCGATTTTCAGTCTATAGGGCCACCTGTTCTGGAATAGTAATTTCTTGATTCCATTATTCCATCGGTGATATCATCATCAACCTTGCCACTTTGGATATGTTAAAGTACGTACGAAGATGATTTTACTATCTAATGACTTTGATAACTATAAATGGTTCTACACTAAATGCATACAAACTTTCCCTTAGTAACTAGTCAACTTCTTTTTTTCATAGGCCAAAATCAAAAGATTGTTTTTGAAAAGGTACGTACACTACGATAAAAAATAGAATTTAAGCATATTAAGTAATATATAACGCACATTTCTTAGTCAAATGCTACCCACATTTAAAAAAGTATAAATTACAACAATTATTTTAAAATATGTAAACCCTATATCATTGTGCAATGTAGTATTGCTCATTATATCAATAGTGACCTAAATTAATCTAAAATATATTTCATTAAAGAAGTTATATATTTATATATTCCACAGTCAAATTTTCTTAGAAAATCTAAATACAACTAACGTACCTGCAAAGCTTTAATCTCAAAACTCTATGGTAAAGATTATTTTCCACTCGAAGTCCAAAAAATCAATTCCTCGAAATATCAAACAACAAAAACGTTAATTACGTTGCGATGAATTCTTCTAAAGTAGAAAGCTAGTGCTCACCAAAAAAATTTTTGTACTAGATATACTATTCCTGCTTGTTCTAAAATATCACATTTTGTTGTCTTCTGTAATTCTTAACATCTGAATACCTATTCATGAATTATCGAAAATAGTTCCATCACCTCTTCATTCCAACATTAGCACAGATAATTCTTGAATTATTCAGTAACCTACCCCACCTTAAATTCCACTAAAATTAATACCCCCAACTGTTACTGCATAAAAGCTCCTAAATTACGTTATTTTTGGAGTACAATATTATTAAATATTAAAACTTCTGCTATGATTGTTACTTTTTCAACTTATAATTAAATAGTTACTCTATTAATAAAAAAAATAGTTTCGAACAAGAATAAATGTAATGAACTAACAAAACATGTAGAATAAAACGAATAGTAACTCTAAGAGTAAGTTCTAAATTAAAGTGGAGTTAACCAGTAATTTGTATTTTAATTAATCGTAGCTCTTCCACACAACGTATGACATAGCAAAAAACTTTATATAAAATTGTAAGAGTTGGGAGACAGACAGAGTCATCGTTACGAATACATCACATATTTTTCTAATTTACGATAAGTTTATATAGCCATATATTTCCACTAGTAGATGTGATATTGATTTTTTTAAATATTAAAACTATATTACTCCTACCTTCCTATTAGAAGCCGATATAGATAGAAGCTCTGGAACAGCATCTAACCATGCCTTCCGATTCAGTCTATCTTTTCCTGATGGAAGATCAAAAAACTGGAGCGATCTTCCTTGAACTATCATAGTATTATCATTATTGCAACCAGGCACAGCACACACGAGCTGGAAAACACCGTAATATTATTCCATTTTTCGTACTTCTTAATAAAGAAAAATAACATTAGAATAGTACTTAAAAACCTATATAATTTACCCTTGTAACGCGACCCGATTTCCTCGTAATATGGTTATCCGCCAGCACATCTGAATATATTTTTGTCGGAATGTCGTCTTGGTAATAACCTTGTTCGCTTTTTCTGAAACAGGTACTCAAGGTATCATACCGGTGTCCAGTTTTTGCGAAATAAAAATGGCTTGTAAAATATTGAAGATTTTTGATTTTAATGCCTATAACTATACCACTACATAAGTGGTAAACTAACCTCACTTTCTCCTCTATATTCAGAATCTCTGCAGAATCACTAGTTGTCATCTCTTTTAAAAATTATGAGATTACTATATCAATTAATATTTTATATGATTGGTCGCTTAGCGCTCTAATAAAACAATCTTGCAACTAACAGCTAAATCTCTTAGAGTCCATGTGGGAATAGCGTATTCGTCCTAGGACCATTTCAGAAACATCTAATTACTGTATATTATAAAATTGTAGCTATTAAAACTGATTCTATCGGTTAGCCGGATAATACAGATAGTAGATATTGTTAACTGAATTATAAGAGTTTCGAGTCAAGCATTGTGATTTGTGAAACTACGTATTTACAAGTAATTTTACAACATTTACCCCGCAGAGAACTATCAAGGAATTAAGTATAGTAATCATAACAGACCTAAACTACTTACAGTACTACCTATCCATTTAAAAACTGCTCATACATAAATTTTATTAAATACGTTACCAAAATATGAAGCTAAACCAAGCCAAATTCAGTACTTCCCTTTTTGACATAGATCATATTTTTATAATTATATTCAACATTTTCCCTCATAATTCATATACATTAACTACATTGCATACAACATGGATTTTACTCTGATCATTTTTAAACTCTACAAGCAGTCAAACGAATTATTTGGCGCGTTTTATAGATCTTTGGCCCCGATGTAGTGTCAGCCTTTAATAGTTTTTTATCGTTTATGAATTTCTAATGATGCATATTTAATTATCCTCTATTGTCAAGTTATATCGGGAGTATCCTAAACTCTATTCGATTGTTTTTTATACTAAGACAAATGCTGTATATCTTGACTGAATGAGCTAAACCAATTAAAAGGGCTCCTGCCACCTTTGTTAGTGTTCACGTATGTGTTTCGGCTTATTATCCTTAATGGTTGATCCGAGTATAAAATGTATTAATTAAGGTTTCAAATTGTGGGGGTAGGTTTTTTTGTTACACATATTAGTAACTTTTCTTAGGCGCGTACCTGATTATGTTACTGAAAAGGGAAATTATGGGTTTATCTAGAATACTGGTTATACGGTTCAAATCAATTGACATGTTTTCACAGATCTAGGACAAATAACTTGATTTTCAAGTTTTGATTAACACTCTTGAACGACAATTTTTGTTTGCTTTAGAAAGTTATAGGACTTCATATCGGTCTTTTTAAGCGGGAAACGTGTAAGAGAATACTAGTTTTATAGTTCTGATCAAATGATAATATATATAGTAATGTGTTTGAATCATCTAACAATGAAGTTTTTTCGTTAAGAATGTCGTTGATAAACATTTGGATCCCATTTTACACTCAGTCCTCTTGGATAACGGCAATAGCCACGAGAATGCCCTACTATGCTATAGTGTAATCGATTACTAGGATAATCATTGTTTAGCATTATCTAAGGATGTATTGACGTCAGTTGTACGTATATTTATTATGGAAACTTGGATAATTCTTACAGCATTAATTTTTTATGTAAATATATATATATACATAGAATTATTTAGATCACATTATTATAGTCATGACTTTGGGTGAAATGGAGGCACAGCTCCTTGGGGTTACTGAAAAGGCACATGTAGAATTCCAACTGAGTGACTCAGGTCATGACTCGGTTAGCGCATCTCCAGATAGTGATTGTCCATCTACTCCAGGTAGATTATTTCCCTCATGAATATATATTTTTCATTATTGTTTTAAACTTGATTTAGACGGAAATACGGAGCGCGTACCTACTGTGTGTATTCCCAATACGCTACATCAAGAGACTATTTATAAACTCGCAATTCAGTCTACTGGCGGAGATTCGTTTGATCTTCAGGTTGTGTATTATTGAGCTAATAAGCAACATTCTTTTTCTACGACCTTTTACTGCGTATGCACTTTTATCCAGTATTTTAGGTGAGTAGTGCTGAGATGATACAGGAGTTGCACCAAGTCCTTCTGGAACGTGATTCTACATGTCATAGGACTTGTTTCACTTTACAACTGAATGGGTGTCCTTTAGACAATTTCACTGAGATTAGAAATATTCCTGATCTCACGGATGGAAGCGTTTTGCAAGTGGTTGAAGGTTAGTAGTATTTTTGTGTACAAGAATTTATAGTACAATAATTAATGATTTTAGAACCGTACACAGTGCGCGAAGCACGCATACATGTTCGTCATGTGCGTGAGCTACTGCGCGCAAACGACAATGTTGATTCAGCGGGGGCTGTTGATGGAAATTCTTTATCATATTTGTCTACTATTAGTCTCCAAGAAAGGAAGGATAAGGATAAGTCGTTTGATGGACATCCTCCTGACTATGTTTTACCAGGAACAAAGGTGCCTTTAAATTACTAAATCATAATAACGTAATCATATTTTGCATCCAAATTAAAAGTTCTTTTGACAGGAGCGTTCACTAAGTCACCTACTTCCACCTATCCAGAAATCTCCTCAAGCTCTTAAAAATCTTGCCATTTCATATTTTAATCCACCTCCTGGTCCTAGAAAGATGAAAGGAGATGTACTTTATATAATTGCAGATACATTAGAAAAACGACGATTACATATTACTTGCTGTACTAAGGTGAATATAGTAGATTTATATTATCAAAAGTAGTTGCATTAGTTAAATATATAAGAATTAAAGTGTTTGTCGTCCGTCCATTAAATATAAATTTCCATATTTCCTACACCATAAATTACCTTCATACCTGTGAAATTATTTTACGGAACGACTTGATTTTGTGCTTTATCAGAAATTGGTAGGATTTATTCACTGAATAGAATCACTAGGAATAATTGTATAGTCGTTTTACAGGGGTTCTTTGTCAATTCTTCAAATGACGATGCATTTAATGCTCAGCCTAGTAACCAACACAGAGCAGTGTACCATAGTTTAGTCGATCTTCTAAGTGTTGTCAGTCCTACATTTAAAAAAGTGTGTATCCATGGTATACTTAACTGAACATTTATTAGTAATTGTTTTCATGTTTTCCTACGAATTTGACTGTTAAGTACTTTTTTAGGTTTACCCCTTATTGATCAAGAAACGTAGCGATCGTCATGTGCTGGATCGTCTTCCTACGCCGTATCCTGTACATTTTTGGGTTGCTCCTAGTGCAGAAGTGTCAGAAGATGCCATACGTGCAGAGGATTTAACACAACCACACAGAGTTGGATTTGAAGGTCTATAAAACATTTTGTTGAATAGCAAATTCTGGTCAGAGTTCACCTCCCATTTAGTGAGTGCTAGATTCTAATGTCCATAAGTAGCACGTGATAATATCACTACTAGAACTTTGTCGATACTTAAAAGAGAATATTTAAAGATCATCTTCCTGGACAAATTCGCGATTGGAACGAAGAATTACAAACAACTCACGAAATGCCAAGAGTAACTTTGACTGAAAGGGTTATAAGAGATAGAAGTATATTCAAGATTCATGGTGATTTTGTTGGAGCTGCAGTGAAGGTTGGTATGGACCTATTAGAAATTTACAAGCGTTCAATATGCTTGGTAAATATATAGTGACTTTGTCTATAATACTTTAGGGGGCTATGGCTGTAATTGACGGTAATGTAATGGCAATAAATCCTGCCGATGAGCCAAAGACGCATATGTTTATATGGAATAATATATTTTTTAGTCTTGGATTTGATGTCAAAGATCATTATAAGGTTAGTGTACTGCTGCTCAAAACGGTAAAGGCTTATAATCATGTTTTAAAGGATATTTTAAATAGTTTAAGTTATACTTACAAGCTTGTTGTTTATGGCTAAAATCCACCTATTCTCTTCAGCTCACAGTTTTTATGTTTTCTAAATTTAGGACCTAGGTGGAGATGCTGCAGCCTTTGCAGCTACATCTGCTGATCTACAAGGGGTTAAAGCTTATTCTTCACTTGATGATGCGAAAGTGTGTACTTTGGGAATGGCTATAATAGACTACAGAGGATTTAGAGTAACAGCACAAAGTATTATTCCTGGTATTTTGGATAAAGAACAGGTGTAACCTAATTGTTCTTCTTGTTATTTACATATATTGTTCTCACTAGAGTATAATTTCTCCCTTCACTTAGTGTAAACAGTTTAGAATAAATAAATTCCTTAATTTACGAACTTTTTTAAGGAGCAGTCGGTTGTTTATGGTTCTGTTGACTTTGGAAAAACTGTAATGTCATCTGAAGTTTATCATGGATTACTGGAAAGTTCAGCAAAGGAACTAAAGATTCTTCCTCATGAGGTATTGTCTGGAGAGGATGGAAAAATAGCACGACTTTACACAAGTTATGAAACCAAGGTTAGGAATTTGCCATTACTGTGACAGTTATTGATCTGAGGTGGGTTCGTGGATAACAGTTGAAACATTTAGGGAATTATTGGAAATGATGGCCGCCACTACGTTCTAGATTTGTTGCGCACAATGCCACCAGATGTGCACTTCTTGGAAGATGCTGGAGTTTGTTAATCTGAAATGTTATATTAAAATTAAACCTTAAAAATAACTTACAGGTATCGGATAGAGCCAAGGCGCTTGGTTTTCCTCGGAGTTTTCCTCATAAATTAGCATCACTTCGCCAGGAATTAATTGAAATTTTCCACGAGTATGTAATACATTTTTATATACTTCAAAGTATGCTATTATGTAATTAATTTAAAATTGCATACTTTAGAGCCAAATGCATGCAGTTTATTAAAGTTGCTGCTCAACATATTAGACAATATCTCAGTGAGAATATAGAAGGAAAAGATGCAGATAGTCTTGGTTAGTTTCCTTATATGTATTACATGTAAATTTAATAAGATGGGAATTACTCAATTACTCAATTTTTAGCGCAAACCGAAAACGAGGTAACAAGAATGCTTGTAGAAGTTAGTGAAGGACGTGAACCAAATGCAGACAGTGATATAACCAAGGAGGCCTTTGCAAAAGTATGTCGTTTATAGTTTTAGAAAACTACGCCTATCGAAATTGTATGGATGTTCCGATTGTCCTCATTACAGGCTGCCGAGGTAGTACACTCTCTTCAGAAGCATACATTTGATATTCGATTCAATCCAGATTGTTTCTCGACTAGTGTAAAGCATTCACCTAATGAATGTATTGAAAAACAGAAAAGATTAGTAATAGAGGTACTGTAAAACTATTTTTTCTTTATTTGGTCTTATGATTTTGGTAACTTCAAGTTTTACTTTAAATTAACTTGAGAAATGCTTTCAATTAGTACACATGTAGAACAACAGTGATATCGTCTATCATTCTGTTATCTTTATCTTTACTTTGGTTAACAAATGTTTCAAGGAATACCACTTATTTATAGTTGAATATTGTTCTTTAAAAGCAATTCTATCAATTCTTGTTTTAGGCCGCTGACTTCATTTTAACAAGTCAGCTACCTGAATTCGTGCAGAGTTGTTTAGACTGTAGTATAACCCCAGTTGATGGAGAAGGACTTTGTGAACTTTTACATTCCCGAGGCATTAATATCCGGTACCTAGGAGAAGTTTTCAAGATGGTTAGTATTAACGTGTGCTCTGGGCTTTTTTTTTAAAAATATATATATTAGTATTTCGAGCATATTTGTGAACTTTTCAGGTTGTTAATTCACAGTCTTTTATAAAGTCATTAACTATGTGCGAGCTAATCGCAAGAAGTACTAAACATGTTCTCAAGAACTACATTAATAATCTTCCACAGGTTTGTCACCTTTTTTTCATGTCGTATCTATGGTAGGTTAGTTTTGTATACTTAATTGTTTTTATTAAGGATCAATTAGCACCGGCAATTTCACATTTATTGAACGCTGTATTTGGTACTGTTGGACATGATACGCAATCAGTCTATATAAGCGATAAAAACACTAAAAAGGTGAGTCCAAATTATAACTAATACACAGTTAGGTTTATTCCTTTGATACGGTCATATTTACAGAATAACAGGAAGATGAAGAAAACGTCGGCTAGTGGGGAATGGTCAGCAGTTACTGTGAAACATATATGGAAAGTGATTTGTGATGATGTCCATTCTTACTACGGATATGAAGTTAAGGTACATATGAATTTGGTCCTATATTCGATTAATATATTTCTTAGGGTTTCCCTATTACTTTTATTTATTTTATTTGTAAGTGTTACTTTCTAATTCATGTTTAGATTGATAGTGCTGATTCTTTATCAGAGCACTTTGGGGTACAGAAAACTTCTTTGCTCAGAAGACTTTGTCGAACTCTTGGAGTACAATTAATCAACAAGGTTGTTTTATTTTAATAGTTCCCTAATAAGCCTTTTTTGCTACTTTTAAAAATATTATCCCAGGACTTCCAACTGGATACTGTTAAATTGCGAACACCATTTATCGAAGATGATGTTCAGAACGTTTTTCCGGTTTTGAAGCACAGACAAGTTTGCATTTCTTACTATTGCACTAGAATATATGATACGTAACCTGGTTTTCAGCCCTATGCAACTGATGCAAAAAAATTGTTCATTAGAGGTCAACAAGCAATGCAAACAGGACATTTGAGAGATGCATACGAATGCATTGCTGAGGCTGTAAGTGTCTAAATCTCCTTATCTCAACAAATGACAACCGTTCTTGAGTCTCATCATCGATGTTGTTTCTAAGGTTAATCTGATGACATCCGTATATGGTGCTATGCATTCTGAATTAGCCCAAGCTATGCGAATGCTTGCTCGTCTGTCATATATTCTTGGTGATCCTACTGAGGCTTTGGCTCAGCAGCATAAAGCTACTCTCATGAGCGAGCGTTGTAATGGACTTGACCATGGTTATACGATTATTGAATATGTAAGCCATTTGTTATTACAAAGGATAAGCATTTCTTGCAGAAACTATATTTTTATTAATATTTGAAAATTAAGATTAATCTTGCTCACTTTGCCTTTGCTAACCTATTTATCTCTGCATCCTTACGACTTCTATATCGTGCAAGATATCTTCTGCTACTTGCTCATGGAGAAAGACATCCTTTGATGGCACAGATTGATGTAATTGTTTTCAAACATTTTTTAAAGATAGTATGAGGAAAATTTTTCAACTATATAGGCTTAAAGTTTTTATTCAGGGCAATATTGGTGTAATATTGTTCGCTGTGCAAGAATTCGATTCTGCTTTGAAGTTCCTTCAGTCTGCTGAGTCTGGTTCCGTTGCAAATGGCGAGCCAAAACGGTTAAAGGTATTATGCTACATTAAATCCATATTAAATTACTGTTATAACATTTTTTTGGGTACATTGATCTATATTTTTTAGTCTGCATTGTTGCGACATATGGTAGCGCGTGTGCACTCATCACGTGGGGATTTTCGATCTGCATTAGCAGCTGAGAAAGAAACATATGCGATATATAACAATATTTTCGGAGCTGATCATGAGAAGACTAAGGCATATACCCATATACCTATTTTTTAACAATCAAGTTGCTTTGTTTTGCAATATGCTACTTTCGATGTTTCGTTTTAGGAATCCAGTGAGTGCTTGAAACAACTAACTCAACAAGCTGTAAGTTTCCAAAGAAAAATGATGGATGCCAGCAAAGGAAATTCTATAGCCCAACTACTGCCGATGCAGGTAAATAGTTTGATAGAATTACTTATTTATCCTAGTATACAGATGAAATTGCTGCTTATGTTTAGGTATCTATTATAGATTCAACAACCATCTCTTTCATCTATCCTTGATGTTCTTAACATTCTTAATGGCATCATAATTATTTCAATGACACCGTCAATGGTGGACTTTGGGACAGACTCAACTGAGACAAACTCTGGAACCCATAAATCAGTTCTCACAGAAGAAGCTCTTGATTAGATACCCAACGATTACACCATTGTAGTTACCGTTAGTTTAGGTCATCGTTTAGTCATTGCTGTGATAACCATGGCTCATACCCATATCGTCACCAATTTCTGCTCAATTTACAAGAGAAGTGAATCTAGTTAATGTCATGTTAAAGGATTTATAGCTGTTACGACTTATTTTAAAAGTTATCTTCGTAGGTAGATTAGGAGTTCACTGTTTTTAGTTGATAGCGACTGCGTGAAAATGCTCATGGTCCATTGTTACTGTTTTTGTGATTATATGATAATAAACAAATGTTAGGTCCTCGATACGAGGTATTTTTTAGAAGAAACCAGTAAAAATTAATTTACAGCGATGTAACAGAACATTGGTTTGTGCACAGCTACTCAATTAACAGTACAAAGCATTATATGCTATTTTAAAATATCCAAAATTTCTCTTCAAAAGAATCTTCTTCGCTACCCGAGGAAAGTGAAGCTTCGCGTCTACTAGTAGGAACACCAACCAAGGATACTAAAATATTGATGGTAATCAGCATAACTACCGGTGACAAGAAAAACTAGGATAGTATGGGTTGTTCAAAATAGTGAAGAGATTACCATTTGAAGTAACACCTATATTTGGTGAGATTTGTTTCCTGCTTCCCGCTGTTTCTTCTTCTGATAGTGTGGGAGTCAATATTCTAAAATATTGACCGATTACTTTACCATCTGTGTAAAACTTACTTTTAGCAAGATTATTAGGTTAGCACTTCAAAATTTCGGCTTCTCTAGCCTCTCTATCCAACTTCATTAGCGTGTGTCGCAGAGGATCTAGTAAATGAATGTTTAAGATTTTATGACCATTTTTATATCTTAAATATGGATGGAAACTCACAAACAGCATGATATGCAGCAAGCCTAGCCTTCTTTATTTTCAATAATCTTTCGACTTGGTGAAACCGTTTTTCTTCCTCATATACTGCTAAGCTTTCTTCTGTTAAATCTTGTTGCCTTTAAAAATGACTATATCTAAATGATCAAATGCAACCTATTATTAAATATAATAAGCAATAATGATAAATACCAGTCGCTTTTAGCTACAGATAGTTGCCACCTAGTCTGATGCAATCTTAGTGAGTTTTTTAGCAGTTCTGGTGCATACTGAAATGTAATTAATCAATTATCACATAAGACCTAAAGCCCGTGAAGTGTCCAGGTGGCCCATTATTAAGATATAAAATATCCGACAGTATAACTAACGTTCACTATTTCATTCACTGAGTGTCCATTCGTGAAATCGAAAGACCGTAAAATTTCATCTCCACTATAAAACATTAACACTTAATACAAAAATTAAGAAAAATTTGCATTTCCCACATTAAAAATCTAAAGTAGCATTACCAGCTCAATAAAAGTATAAAAACAATACAATTACAATGCTCACTTTTTTGTCAGACACTCTGCATACTTCTTAACTTCATAGAAAGAACGACATTTTATGTCCATAAAACCAACATTTTTATCCAATCGTTTTAGTTTTGGTCTAAGTGCATTTATTGCAGAAACTGAGGCTAAATGTAATGAGCTTACGATCCATTACTATATTTGAAATATAGACAAGTAATTATAAATAAACCTAAATTACATAATTATATAAGTTATATGAGGCAGAATACATATTTAAATATAATCACAATTTTTCCACCTATATTCTCACGTGTTTTTGCCATTTTCAATAAACTATAACAAAAACAATATGCGAAATTATCTAACCATCAATGCCTTGAAGCTTATCTCGGAAACCTCGTATAAATCGTCGACGACATGCACCTAAAATGAATCTCAATTCATGAACTAGCTCCAAACCTTATGAATGTAGTTGTCATATAATTACGTGGTTAGATGGATGTAGTACCGGTATTATAGATTCTCTAACTTCAACAATTCTAAAGGAACAAATTAATTACTGCCTATTACTCGAATCATACTTTTCCAAGCATAAGTATATACAATTCATAAATAACCAACCATAATCACTACTGAATTTATCCCAGCTTAGCTTATTACTTAGACCACATTGTGCAAACGGGGTGAATCCACGTCCGCCTGATTTACGAGATACACTTGTGGTCGAAATAGTTTTCATCAGTATTTCTTTGATATTATGCAAATGTTATATATATATATATATATAGTAAAACTGAAAATATGATTTCGAGAATCTGACGAAGACTTATGAACTGAAAATTTCAATGCAATTTAAAAATATCATTCAGTTATTGAGTGTTGAATAATTGGGTAAACGTGCAGATAATTTTAATTTGAAAAAAAGACATTCTCCAAATCATACTTAAATATTGTTATGTTAGTTTCTTTGTACCAAAAAACATAAGAAGAAAATTAGTCTAAACACCCGTATTAGAATGGAACTCAAATTATCTTGGCTGTTAATTAAATAGATCCACTGAACGCTAGTAACAACATTATACAAATTTTAAGTATAATATTTTAACTATAAAAAACTACAAAACTAAATTTATTTAATTTGCAAGCTACCAAATGATGGGATTTAGTGACTCCTAATTGTCTAGTAAATGTTTTCGAGGAAATGAACTTAAACACTTTTGATAGCCATCTCCTAAAATCTGAAGTAAAGGAGAGAAAAAGAAACATATTAGAACGCAATTCTTAGAAGAGGAAATTAGACGAAAAATTTCTAGTAAATAATTGTTATACTACAGACTTACTCCTATAAACTCTAGTAACTAAATATTATTCCAAATAATTTGGAAGTACAGTAAACTATTTCCTAATGAAAATTCTTTTTTTTATTTATTCTAAGTAAAATATAATGAATTTTTCCTAAAATAATTGTTGTAATAACATGCTAGAAATAGTTGTTCAGGTTTATCATTCATTTCTCGTAAGCCCGCGAATTATTTTAAATAAGATTCACCATGTTCACTATTTTGGACCTCACATTTTGAAATTAAAAAATGGTCATTTGACTATATAAAGTGGAGCAATCTCACTCTTCTTGATCTAAATTTCTAATTTTTTTCGTTTATATTTTATTTTAAGCACTTTTGTTAGTGAAGACTACTGTTATGTGAGATAGATTAGTTAAAACATTATTGTAGTATTAAATGTAATACTTAACATGTTTTGATTAATGAAATGTACTAGTGTATTTTATTATACGTCTTATTATGTTTACAAGACCTGTGTATTTATTAACTTTATTTCCTGCCACTTTGTAGATAAAAGAAAATTTGTGAATGTCTCAATAGAGGAATATTTTTGGGAGATAAGTTTTTACCATCTTATCATTAAACTAAATCACTTAAAATCATTAGGCAAGTGGGTCTTTTAACATATACCATTATATTACATAGTAAATTAGTTTGTGTAATTATAGCATTTTGTTTTCTGGTGTGTCATTATACTAGAATTTTTAAAACTCATTTTATACATATAATAAGTACGGGAACTGTGTTGATTTGCCGTATTTATACATATTTTTAACTGTTCTAATTTCATAGTTGCTATAAGCTACGATTTCCAACTGATTCAACCGATGTGGTCTCCACTTGATGTATTTAACGGTTTGTTGCCAACGTGTGCAGGCTGCGGTGCTTCATTTGATATTCGCTTATGTGCACCCCATATATTGCCATGTTCTCATACATTCTGTCTCATGTGTCTCACTAAAGAGGAACAAAAGAAGAAAACGAGGTAAGTCTGTTAATTTGTCATTTTGCAACAATTAAATAGTCTAATACATATAATAAGCCCAAATTGAATAATAATTGGATCATGTTGTTTTAGCAATAATAAGTTACTTTCAAACTATTTTCAGATGTCTTTCTTGCAAGAAAAAGTACACTACGTACACATTTAATGTATCATTTGCTGGTATGTAATCTCTCATTTTCATATTATTTTATACTACTTCTCCTATTATAGAAGTGGTCGAACGTGTAAGGCAGCGTCGAAATTGGATCGAATCTCAGTTATTTAGATGTGATGAATGTGACTTGCGTCAACCAAAATTCACTATGCGACGTTGTATGTCATGCGTTCAAAACATTAGTCTCCATGTATCCAATGGTGTAGAAATGGTGAATAGCGAAAGTGAAAGCTAATTTTATCTGTTAAATATGATTTTAGTAATATTGTAGGACTGTGCGATTTGTTTGGAATGCTGTGTTGATAAACACAATGGACATGAGATAACACGAATGGTTTATCCATCGCTTGAATTACCTTCTACTCTTTGTTGTACAACTCAGTCGTCATCTGTTCTGAGTGTACCTTTAATATCACCACGTGGTTGTTCAACACCTAAATTAAGAACAACACTGCCAAGTTTAGAACAAATACCATCATCACAAATGTTTTCTAATTTTCCAAGGACTAGTAGTCATGAAGAGAACAGTTGGTTGTTTTTTTAATCAAATTTAAAATTATGGTGCCCTTTTTCTTTAAATATATTATTTTCCGTCTCAAGAATATTTTCATTTGTCTTCAACTTGTGGACGTATAGAAGATTATATACTTCGGGAACAGAAAAATCCAGTATACTGTATGTTTTTATCTATTTATGTTTTATCCAGTATAGTTATAATGCAAATACAGATGGGGAGACACTGATGTTTATCGATCTGGTGCTCCTGTTATTTATCATCTTCAAAAGCCCGACTTCAAATCCTTGTGAAAACGGCGTCTGCATTGTTGTTTCCTCATCGCATTACTAATTTTCGCGAAATATAAGGTTGACATAATGATAACTGCATTGCTTTATTTTGGATTAGCTAAAAGCTTAAGACGCTTACTTTCATGCTATTGGTACTTCGCTCTATAGATCGTGGTGGCCAATTTCTTAGAGAACACAGGGGTAACATCAAATTCATGAATAT
This sequence comes from Heterorhabditis indica, assembly GCA_020740425.3. Classification (NCBI taxonomy): domain Eukaryota; kingdom Metazoa; phylum Nematoda; class Chromadorea; order Rhabditida; family Heterorhabditidae; genus Heterorhabditis; species Heterorhabditis indica. The sequence goes on from JAJAVP010000327.1 coordinate 45,508, forward strand.
CGTAATTGCGTGCTAGTGAAGTTAATGTAATTATTAACAATACTTTAGTTCAAAAACGAGTTGTTCACTATTTCGATTTTCTAAGAATGACTATTGTTTTTCATTGCAGATCAAACTTCTACGTTCCATTCGCAACGTGTTAGTCGATGGTGGATGGAACTTATCCATCGTTTGTTTAGTATTATTAAGCAGTGCTCAAATACTGATGATGATGATGGCAGTCGTAAACAACCTGAAAAGAAAAAGAAACGACGATGCTTCAGTGCTACTAGCCCTGAAAGCAGTAGCTTTAGACTTGGCGACTCCGTTAAAGGATTATGTTTATGTAGTAAGTTATCACATTAAAATAAATTTGCTGTGTATATTTACCTGAAATATTTGTGTTTAGCCAAATGAATGTGAATTTCTGTTACAAACCAAATATGTGGTTTGGATCGATTTTTTCTGACATTATTACAGTAATGTTAGGGAAATGGATGCCATGCAATAAATAAATGCATTGCCTTTGTGGGAAGGTATATTTTGGTACTATAAATTTACTAGTGTAAAAAAATTTTATGATGTAGATTTCAAACTAGTTTTTGTGGTTTGACTTATCCGCAGTTTTCATGATATTTCAACACATCAATTAACAACCAAGTTCCTAATACATTATCAATGGCAATTTTTTTGTTCATATAATTTCCGTATTAGTGAATTTAATTTTTTTTAGTTCAATTGCCCACTATTTTTGTTTTTAGAGACTCGATTTCCCTGTTGTTTTCTCAAATATTTTGTATAATTGCAATTTCAGAAAGTTTTTTAATGTTTGGATAGTATCATGAGACAGATGTCATTGCTATTCGACTGATACATTTTGTATCATTCGTGAGGAGCAAAACTTTAAACTAGAAAAATTATGCTAAAACTATTCAAAAATAATACCATCAAAAAGCCTGTATAACTAAGCACTATCTGAGGTGTTTTCTTTGAAAAGAAATAGTTTATTTATTTCTTAGAATTTGTCTGATATGCTGAGGCAAAATTTTGTATTGATAACCACTTAATTATACGAATATAGTTTTATTTTTTTCATAAAATGAAGTGGAAACAGTACCTCTTTGGATATAATGGTAATTGTGGATTTGTTTATTCCAATAACTACTGTCAATTTAATTAAATTTACATTAATTATCTTCAGCCAACGAAAAGTGTACCACACGAACCATGGAACCTCGCTCAAAATCCTTTTCGTGGATAGTTGATTTTATGTCTTAGTGAAAATGGATTATCTTTTATCTTCTTATTTTAAATCCTTGACCTATGGTCACATTAATATTGATTGGATCCATAGGATTTCATGTCTAGGTGGGTCCAATGTCTTCTGCATCTAAATGAAGATGAAAGATTACACTCGTTATTAGATCCTTGGAATTTGTATTCAGCCAGAAACTATAAGAATGAATATAATGCTACATTTATGTGAGCAGTTTTTACGCTTTTAAAAATTTCCTTAAACTCATTAAAGTTGTTAAATATACCTCATTTATAATAGAACACTACTGCAATAGTTGTTGATTTTTAGTTGGTTAAATTGTATGCTCCAGTCACTTTGCTCTTCTTCTTTACCAATGTTACCTAATTTTTATATAAAGAAACATGAAATACTGTTAATATCAGTGAAAAAAAACTTAACTGAATGATGATAACATTTCCATAACTATGTATTCCTTTTTAAGCCTTAAAATTTAATTAACTGATTATACGCCACTCTTAATACTAAGGTCTGTCAAAATTGATTGACTTTTGCTGTTGTTATATTAAGTAGTTGAAATATTCCTTTATTAGTAATACCGCTGCACATTAAAATATACTTTCGTAAGGTTTGAAATATAATGTTATACATCTTGTACCAAGAAAATATTTTTCTGTTTCAAAAGTAGCACATTTCGTTCTTTTGTTAAATTTCAGTTTCTTTAATGGTTGGTTATTAAAAATGCTATTTTTTTAAAATAATTATGTTTGCTAGTTTGTGTGAATACTGTATATTGTAATATGAATAAAGTAAGCCAAATAGATTATTAAATGTTTGAAGTAATGTGCGAAACGACATTCCCGTAGTACAAGGTTTTCAAATATGGCTATTATTAAATACTTAAGATTAAAATTTAAAATTAATTACCAAATCGCCTGACTGTCCACCTCGCATCATTACTGGATTGCGGATCGTTATCAGCGGTCTCAAATTAACCGTTCTAAACGATGGTTTCAAAAACTTAATCAAATCAAGATCCACAAAAATTGCGAATTTATTTGCTTGATTTTTCATCGAGAATTTTCTAGCTCTCTTCTACATTGTAATGATCTTTCAATGCTAACAAAATATCCATTCATGGTTGGTATAGTTTTCATAGGATATCAAGACCTAATAATCGTGTACTAATCAGTTCAGATACGTTTGACAGTTTTAACCACCGAAAAATACTCATTGACTGAGTGGATATGTAGTCTAGTGTGTGTAAAATTCATGTATTCATGAAATCAGTAGAATTGGAAATTATACATCGATCACACGATGAGCTTAAATCCTTAAGTCAGTTATTATAGTTCATTAGGTATATGCAAAAGCTTGTCTTTACTCATTTTAGGTCTTCTAAATACCAGAATAAATGCGTTTAGGATTGTCGTGCCTGGTCCATTTTTCGTCGCCGGTAACAATTTTCCGCAAGAAATCCTTCCGACATTGTTTAGAAAGCANTCTTTCCCATCTCAAGCAATCGTCTCGAAATTGTTGCTTCACCCACTCCCAGCTATTCCGCGAGTTCCTTTTGCCTTTGCGACTGATTTTCATCCAGTAATGCTTTCAAGCATCAGTCTTCGACGTTCGTGGCATTCCAGAGCGTTTTGGGTCACCGACACCAAAATCACCGGCTTTAAAACGTTAAAGCCAATATCTGTAAGTACTGTGGGAAACAACATCTTCACCACGAATAGAGCGAATGGATTTACATGCCTCAGTAGCGGTTTTTCCTAGCTGGAACTCGTAGAGAATACAGTGGTAAATTGGTAGACAACTTTCCAGAAACTACACGGCTAACACT
>JAJAVP010000328.1:1649-13762 GCA_020740425.3 Heterorhabditis indica
TGATGTGGGACTAATATTGAGGTCATTAGCATAACGGATTGCTACGTCATATATGCTAATTCAACAGCACTTAAGCTTTGTATCAGAGCTTTTGGTGCACCTTGTATATACATTGCTATACTATGGCTACCTACCTCATCAAAACATTTGTATTAATATCGATAGGAGTACCAACTGGAACCAAATATCCACTAAGTATAAGATCTTTTTGAGATATTCGCGATATCTCAGTACCAATAGGAAATAGACGAAATGTTTCCTTAATACAAGCACGTAAATATGGTAGTCGACTTAGAATCTCAGCAGTTATCTCTGAAAGTCTACAAAAGCTTAACACTTTAAACCATGGATATTTGAAAAGAAAGAAAGATAGCTCATCTTTTGTACTGTTAGTTTTACTTATTACTAAACCTAACCTAATTTTATTCCTTACCCGTGTCTGGTCCTATAGCCTTATTTATTTCAGCGCGAAGTCTGTATTGAACATCAGGGTGCTTTGCGATGTTGAAAAGGTTATAAATCAGCATAGGAGCAGTCTTAAAAATTTCTAAAGAATTAAATGTATATAGAAAGTTTTCCATGGGGAGAAAATTATATGATTTCAAAGAAGAATCCTCCTATGTAAACTACAGAAAGTATAATAAAGGCGGTATAGAAGAAAATGGATAACTGTGCTTAGCCCATCAGAAAACAGTGACAATAGTATGACTTTCACGTCGGATGTACTTAGCTCCCTTTTGTTGATTAAATCACTCGCAAACATAGTTTTGGGTTCCAATTCTCCTCCACGTTGCAGTTTTGCGATAGTTTCATTAATAAGTGTATTAGCTTCACTGAAATATGAACTCTCAAGACAGCTCACTTAAGAACATAACAAAGGATCTAAGAAAGTGATCATATTATATCCAAAAATAGTAAAGTTTAAATATTAATAAATAATCCAGTTTCTCACTTATAAAATATATCCTCAAGATCCACAAGTTTTTTCCATTTTGCAGTGCTGATGTAATGATATATTGGCAGAGAAAACTTAAGCCTAAAGTGTAAATTTATAGTATCTCTCCAAAAGTGGCATTAAATTAATGTAGCTTAAAATATAAATAGTTATTTCGATGTTTTCTAGGCAATCAATTATTTTAAACAGTGAACCAGCATTTACTTTGCTGAAAGCCTAAAAATTTCTCTATTTAAATCAATAAGGAAGTCAGCCCAAGAAGTATTGTCAGATAAAGCACCCAATCGTTTTCCAAAAACGACGGAACCAGAAGACTCTAACGACCACCTGTAAATGTGTGAAATATTATAATTCATTCTGTCTCATTCGCTCATATGATGAAAATTTATCTAAGGACATCTTTCTAATATTGTGCTTATAACTTTATCAAGGCATATGCAATCATAAAATCATACCGTCCTGAAATTCGGGACATATCGATTTGCTCATTCTTGTTAATGTTTTCACTTATACAATCCACCAGATGTACAGCTACTTGATCGGCATGTGGAATATATCTGAGTAATATATATTTAGCGAGATGTAAAATCAATTAATGAATATTTTTGAGCTGTTCACCATTAATTTGTTAATTCTTAATAATAGTATAATTACCTCTACCCCACTAATCTTACCGATTACGATATTATACAATCATGCAAATAATCCTTGCTCTTGTTCTTAAAGCCATTTCCTCTACTATTTCTATTATCAGGATTCCAAAAATGTTCAATAATGGAAAGAGTATTATTTAGTACGATATACCTCTGCACCGATTGGGGTCTCATCATATTTTGCTGAACGGCTGATCGTAGGCGGTACCATTCGCAACCATTGCTGTAAAAAATTAGAAAAAGTGGATAAAATACTACATTTCGATAGTGGCTTTATTTACAGATTTCCCAATCCAAGATTCATGTTTCTCATCTGACGGTATTTTTGAGTGGTCTCCTGAAGTGGAACGATAAGTGGGTGCCGGCCATCCGCAGAAAACACTGTTCTTGCATCTTCTAAAGTTAAGGTACTTTAAATTGATTCTTTTCCTATTTTGATTTTTAATGGCGATATTTAAAAGCTATATGAAAGATACCATAATAAGACCTATCGATGCTATAAGTAGTAGAGGAAAAAATATATATTATTTGTGATAAGCACTAAAATTATATAGAATTTTTCAACTAACCTGGATCAAATAAATGAATAACAAATCCTCTGCCAAAGCCAAGATTCATTTTCACGATACTGCCAAACTTATCATGAAGACTAACTAGGAAATCATAGTAGTTTTCAATATTCTCCTCTTCTGTAACAAAAGAGTATTTTTAATTCTGACTGAAGAATGATTTACATTTATGGTGGATGGGTGTGAAATATGGGGTTTATATAAGTTTAAATCAACTACTGAAAGTATATAAATGAAACCTTAAAGAATAGAATATTTAATTTTAGGAATAAAATTCTTTATCTCAAAATACTTTATCTGTATACTCATTATGATCAAGATCAACAGACTTTTAAATGTACCAATATAAAGTGGAACTTTCAAAATAAAAGAAACGAATTAGACGGTAAATAAAATAGTGTAATACTTTAGGATTAGAAGAGCTGAAAATTACGAATTCAAGTACTTTTTAGAAATGAATGGTAGGCTCCAAATCCAGGGATTGAAAGAGGTCCAGGGATGTCGCGAAATGGCCTTGGTGTGGCAGAATAACACTGCCTGGCATTTAGGTACGAAGTAGGAGGCTGTGGCGTAGCTTTCCGGCAGCTCGCAACATGCAGACGCGATGCTGCGTTTCGAAAACATTGGTGCATACTAGAGCACTTGGTCTGATTAGCAATAGGAATGTTTTCTGCAAACAACTGAGTAGTAACTGGAATTCAAAAAAGTGTTATTCAGACACCAGAGACTAGATCACTAAACTTTAGTATCGGAAAATAACGATCTACAGGAGATTCGCAGAGTAAACTATATGGCCACAGATGGGATGTAATAAGCATTAAAGTGCATGTCTAATTAAAAGAGTAATCAACAATAATCATTTGCGGCAAATACAGGCAGGTGAAAACTAGCACAGGAATCGATAACACGTCCGAAATAGGAATGTTTATGAGTGACCCAAAACAAATATAATGATCTGATAACGGAAAATGACAATGAAACACCCAATTTCCATTATTTATTAATCTAAAAATGCTTGAAGTTTTCCAAAGATACTTAAAATTAGAGTCGCTCTACTTTTAAACTGATATTGCCATTACCTTGTGACAAACTAGTTTTAAGTTTCGATACATTTCCCAACAACTTATGTTAATCTATCCATTCTTAGTTAGAGGATATACATTATCTCGTACTCATGATTTTCTGCCCATTTGTTTTTGGAAAATTAGCTCATGTCATCTTTCGTATTTCAAGTACTTTTATCTATTAAATGTAGACCACACAAAATTTAAAGAGAACTGTTTTTATTGGGATGTACGAATACCACAATATGTTTACTACTACAGATTTAGTGAGTAGGTCATAAATAATAACCTTATTGTTTTCATGTCTAAGCCTTAAATAAAATTGTGCACAAGAAAGCTGAACTAAGGAAACATTCTATTTTAATTTGTTTATTTAATTCGAAAATCTCATTGATAATTATGCAATGACCCATTGGAATAGATCATTTTCTTCTATAGATATACACTAAGACATACCTTAATTTACTAATTTTAGTTAAGTGAACTTGATACTCATAACTTAACATTCAAATGAATTCTTTAAAAAAAATTATTTTAGTTAAATTTACAGGTGTCACATAAGAGTTAAATTATTCCCAAATATTATCTGGTAATTCTAAGATGAATTTTCCGTAAAGTTCATATGGTGTCCATGAACTTACACCTGCGATGACACCAAAAATGTTACTCCTGTGTACAATTTTAGGTTGGTAGTAAGAACAGTATTGTAAACGAATAGTATTTTAATGTAGTCCGAATAACATCATTAAAGCAACTAGTTTTTATAAGTGCGTTCGGCAAACTTTCCTTCCGCAGCTAGAAAAAATTATAACATATGTTCTAGCAAAAATGGTTTTCCACCCCTATAGAGAACCAGTTAAAGGAATTTGGTAAAAATACAGCCTTATATTGTTATGTCCTGTTGTGTAAACTGTGTGTAGAAAAGATGTCTATATAAGTAATAGCGGAATTAGTTTCGGATATTACACAATAGTCGTTAATAAAAAGAAATATTCTAAGAGACTCTAAGCCAAAATGTTGTTGTTTTCTAATCATATATTAATTCAAAAAGTGAAGGGATAAGTGGTCTGCCCTTTGCTTTATATTTTGTTCTTTCGGTCACTGGCGTTTACCGATGTTCACGGCATCGTAGTAAAACGTAGTATTCGGCAAAAACTCTTCAGTCAACTTTTGTTCAGCGAACAGAAAATACTAAAGTGCAGAATTGCTCGTATATATAATGTATCTCAACACATCTAAATCAGTTCGTCTTGTAATGCATTCCCTCACCACTCTTTCCTTGTTAGTCCTCGTAGCTCTACTGTCTGCCTCACCAGTTATCACTGAAAGGGGAGAGTCCAACCCCAATATACAAATTGAACAAGAGTACCCCGAGTGAGTATTATCATCTGGACTTGTTTATTGTGCTTTCTTATTTTCTAGTTCTAATCACCTATTTGTTTCATCATACATAACTAGTGCAAAACATTGCCATTGTTAAGTTAGATCTTTTGTTAACCTTTTGTACACTTAAATTGCGTAATATCTTTAAATAATTTCTAAATATTTTAGACTACACCGATTTAAACGATATGGTGGATATGGTTATGGTGGATATGGTTATGGCGCTTACCCAAGATTTGGGCCTTATGGCTATGGCTTTGGTTATCCTGCCTGGGGTGGAAGCTTTGGTCGATCATGGGGTCTCAGCTCTAGCATCAGTCTAAACGGGTACAACAATGGATTTTACAGCGGATTTGGAAAATAAATATTTTGATCTGAATAAGAATTGCTTAAAATTTAATGAATTGAAATGTCGCATAATTGACATTATAAAAATAAATTTCATTTTTAATATATTAAAATTTGTGCTACTTTTGAAAACAACACCGAACATACACCTGTGCTGGTACAAAAATAGAGTCAAAGTCGCATACGTGGACGAGGCTAAGAAAAGGCCAGCATGCAACATTTAACAATTCTTAAATAAAACAAATATTACATTTTCTAATTTATCATAAAAGCGCGCATAATCTATTATTGAGATGCTTTTAAGCCTATTCTTTAACTAAAATTTGAGCTGAGAAATTAATATATGCAGATGCTTCAAACATGTGTAAGTAATGAAAGCTTTATTACAAATAAAAATAAATTTAATTATGAATTATTACATTTTCTGCCAAAATAAACAGTACTTCTTTGAAGTAACTAGACTGATTAAAGATTGCACAAGTGGAAAAAGTAGAATAAATTTTCTTGTTTATTGGAATTTTAAACTAAATAAAGTCTACTAATGTTTTTTCACTCGGTGACAAAAAATTGTATAAAAGATGCTGGTTAAAACTAACATGCATACAATCATAATCATAATTGATATAACTGAAATTGTCATGCAAATGCTGCTGGTAGACAAGTCGAGCTGAATCGACCGTGCAGAATTCGATAGGTCCGGCAACTTTAAAAGTATAAAGAATATAAATAATAGTGTGTCAATTGACTTTGTTCTAGTTGATTCTACTGCTTATTAACTATTGACACAATTCCTTATAATATGCGGAGTATTGTATTATTTTTTATGCCAGTATTACTCATATAAAATGTGGTAATTACACCAACCTCTTCATTGAAGACTTCTACGGTGTTAAGTTCGGTACGTACATCGACTACGTTTTCGAACGTAGTCGAACGCTTTCTAAGTACTCGGAAGAACTGAGTTTGCTGTTTGAGAGCACCGAAACCTTGTGGTTCCTTGCATTCAGGACGAGGGCACTCGCTGTTGGGTTCCTCAAAGCTTAAGCTTTCTGCACAACTATAGCTTTTTGTTATACTTTTATTTTCTATCTTCTATTTTGATTTTGTTTTAGAGTTTTATTACAGAGTAGATTAGAAATGGCGTGCCATAAATTCTATGCAGTTGTTGGCAGTATTAAACTATTTGATTTTAATAAAATTCTATTTTATTGTAACTTTTAAAGAAATATTCCTTCTCACCTTAATAGAGATACTAATTTGACACTGATAAAAGAGTTGGCTTCGATCTGCATATTTGTAAACCTGCGCTTCCTTAATGTGCTATATGTATACATATATAGTAAAAGTGTTAACTAAAAAAGTAAAACTAGTTACTTCCTACGATGGAGGTAGGCCTAGAAAAATACTCACCTGTCCAGCCATAAGATCAGTAGGGTATTCCAAATTATTCAGCAGGAATTTATCGAGTGCGCAGCCTTGTTCATCGAGTATCTGAATGAAACAACTGCTATTTTTGAGTGGTTGTAGGTGGACTAATACGTCATTTACTGTACATTCATGAGTGACAGTTATTTTAGAACTAACGACGATTATGAGTGAGAACTACTTTTACGAATATGTAACAATACTAAAAAGAAGATAGTTTTTAAATGAGAGAAATTAATAATAAAGAAACTAAATTTAAAAGATTCATTGGTTGACTATAAGTATATAAAGATTAATGATGTAATTATACCTGTACTCTATCACCATTACCATCATCGACGGTACATGAATGAACAACAGCACAAAAAGTGTCAATGGTTTCAGAATCGCAAGTCCATTTGTGATATACCTATAAGAAAATAATTATGAAGGAACATAGTTGCATTGAATTCAATAAATTATACAAAAACCGCTAGATTTAAGTAATTACATACTTGTTGTCCTATGGTGGCAAATTTAACCGATTCTCCCGTTGGCCCGCCATTAAGAATATCATACTTGCATACTGGCATCGGAACCACCTAGAAAATTTTTTTATTCCACTGTATTTTACGATTCTATTGTTATATAAATGGAATATAAGGTCTATGGAAATGGGGCCAATCTAAATCAGAAGAAAAGTTAAAATAATTTATAAATAAACTCATCAACGGATGCACACTAAATACCTGAGTTTGAAATTCACTGGTTAATTCTGAAACTTCAATATCAGAAGAGACAGTTTTATCTGCCTCCATATAAAAACATTGAATACGATATGCTCTGTAAGTTATTACATTTTATCCATACATTTAATATTCAAAAGAACAAACCAGTTGTTTAAAAAAAACTAAAACTCTTCCTAGTTAATATAATTATTAATCTAGATACCTGTCAACTTTTGTTATGAATTGAGGGTGAAATGAGACAACTACAGTAGTCGATACGAAGACGCCTCGAGGGTTCAATGAGCGACTACGAGCCACATTACAGAAGTCGAATGAAAGTTCAATACCCGCAACCTGCAAAAAGATATTCTTGGTACTTCAATGTTCTACAGAAACATTCCAAGTTAAAACTGTGCATAGCTCCCATTTTATGACTTCCTTAACCTGTCGACCACCTTCGTCGTTCCTGCATTCCTGTTGCTCAAATAGACCCTTCACGTAAACATGGCCTTGGAAAGGATTTCTGAATGAATTAACATAGTGCAACACCAAACAGCTGTTAATATGTGAACATTACGAATTATGTTTACAATCGTTGCAATAGACTCAGATATAAATTACTCTTGCTGCCTTACGTTAGCTATTCGATTTCCCTTAAATCGGAATACGAGGTGTCTATCTTTGTCACGTAAATATAATCTTCTTGATTTAGGTACATTTTAATGGCATTTATAATTTTTCATAAATATTAGAGGCGGTTTAGCCAAAAATATCCTAAATTAAATGCACTACCATACCCCTTGAAAGCTTGTTTTAAAGCACTGTTTTACAATAACGCTAAATTTCTAATTGTAGCTTCCCGTAGGTGTGGTTAATACAACCTAGTGCTTCTGCGTAATTTCTTTTTTCATTATATTATATTTCAAGTATAATGAATGTTTCCGGGATAGTGAGTTCGTTGAAACCTCGTATTGAAGTTAACAGTAATTGAAGTGGGTCCACATTCGATCTCAGGCTCCCCTTCTACTCCATTATCGATGGGTATGGTATGCACAAAGATAAGAAGGTAGCTGACGAGTAATAAGCAAAACATCTGAATAATAAAGACTGGTAAGTGCAAAAAATATATCGATAAAAATTATTCATTAGGTGAAACACAGCAGATAAAATATATGTACTAATGCTGTAATAATTCAAATAGTTAGCCAGTACACAGACGTTAGGGGTATCGGGTTGTCTCTTATGGCCAGAGGAGCAAATGGACTCTGCTTTATACCCGCGCTTTATCTCAGAACTCCCACCTAACCCGGTCTCGTCCAGCCATGTTATTAACCGCTCGAAAAAGTGTGATGGGAGAGTTTCTTGACTTTTTCGAAGAATATGGCGCTCGTAAATCGAATGTCATACATAGGAACAAGGTTCGAATAGAAAACATAAAACAAATGCCTCGGTTCTAAGCCTTTGGAACGTTTAAAAATAATAGTTATGACAATGGAACCATTAATGGCGTGTCTGATTGTTTTAACAGCTACGACCTTTTATTCATCACTAAATGGCTTCCAGTTATTGTGAATTCTCGCGTAGAATAAAAACCATCGGAAGGTTATTCTCCAATGCAATACCACTGAAAACTAATCAAATCTCGAGTTGTGTGTTTAAAGGTTTGTAAGGTATTTTATGTCCGAAAATGGAAGATTAGCATGAAAACTGAAATTTTAGGTTGATTTCTTTAACAAATTACTATTTTGTGATTAAACAGTTACCTATGAATTATTGTCAAGTATATATTTTTAAGAGCTATAACTATACAACCGCACTTAATAGTTTTTTTACGTCTTTATTTTTCCTCCTTACCTTTGAAAATTCGCCTCAGTATATTAAAGTTATATTATATAATTTAACAGGGAGTCTTATATCTCTCGATTTCATCGTTTAGATTGTTGGCGTTTCCGCATTACCCTTCATTTTCCCGATAAATATCTCTAGAACAGGCTCCTCACTAATGTTTATTTTATTGAATATATGTTTAAAATATCGCAGTCAAACAAGTATTCGCCAAGTCATATATAATTGCTTCGATTAAGATTAAGGTAACATTTAGGGATAGTCTCGTTTACTAGCTTTATTAAAAACCGAAATAGTATTTAAAAAAGTTTCCATTAAAAGTTAAAAGTAGTTTTCTTCAAATATTAGTTTTCAGATATTGAATCACCATTATAAATGGAGCCATGTGATATTCATTCGTTCTACAAAATAGAACATAATTATAGCAGCAGTTAGAGGTTAATTTATTATGGACATACGCATAGTTTACAAAGTGCCTTTTAATTTAACTTTCATGTACCAACTGTCGTTGTCGATTACGCTAGTGACAGCCTGTTGTATATCCACATATAGCACAAGAAAATCTAATAATCAAATAAAGTTAGTTTCTTATTTTATATAACTCTTGATAATCATAAAATGGCTTAGGTTAATTATTTACATAGCCTCCATCAAACTTCGATATATAAAATACTAGACACCGAATTTCCTGGAAGAAAAGACGGATGGATCCGTGACCTATTAAAAAGTGCTTCGCGATTACCGCCTCGGTTAAGTGGAGATTTCCCACTGGAGATTTATGGCTAATTTATAGTTTGTAAGTATTTAGAAAGAAACTAATTGAAAAGTCGTATGCTGTGGAACCGAACTCTAATGTTGTGAATTACTGTTGATCAATTTGCTGCAAAGACAATGAAACTGAAATGCAGAAATAAGCAAAGTTGTTCATGGGGCATGGCTTGATAGTACTTTATCTTGTTAATGCGTCAATATTTTTCTTCCATTATTTCATACATTATATTCTAAACATGTATTTAATAAAAAGAAATATAAAAAAACATTCATAGTTTTAGGTAAACTTCGTTTCTGGTATTTTATACAGGTATACATCATGATCTTATATATCCGAGAATTTTTAAAGGCAATACAGTCCACTAGAACTGAGGTAGTTGTTGATTCTATCATAAATTACCTTGGCCAAATGAAGTTACGGAAAATCCATATATATTATATTTTGATAATAACAAGTGAAAGTCACATTCACGGTGCTTTTTCCGAGTCCAGTTATGCTGCTGGTTTTTTTAAACAGTCATCACGTGAATTTTTGTTATATACGGCAGTGCAAAACTCGACTTTCCAGAGCAGGAATGGAGATTCGCGCAATCAATTTCTGCTGATTAATTATAGGCTTAGCGGCGAACAGAGTGAGGTAAGAGTGCATACTTCAAGCCTGTTGGTTCTGTTCCGTTTCCACTTGTTAAATAAGGCTAATTTTATCTTTGTGAAGCATAAAATATTTTTGGACACTCTAAGATCAGTTCACCACTTATTTATATTAAGGAACAGTTATGCTAAATATTTTGCTTAGTTGTGCTTAGGTTAGAGCTGCCAAAAAATCCTAAAAACAGGATGATCCACTCATCCCATTTCCCAATTTATGTTTTATGCGATACCGTAGCAAAATGGTAGTGTGTGTTTTAAAAATGCTAACAAGAAATGGAAGACAACCAAGATAGATGTACTGATGTATCATCGCAGAAACGCTTATCACTGATGCTATGGCTTAGCGAACGTCAAATTAAGAATAATCTTATAACAGCAAGCGTCTCTGCTGTTATTGTGTTGTCCCGGTCTTTTTTGTGTAACGAGGTTAGGCTGTTAGAGCTTTTAGTGTGTGAACCTCAGACTTGGGTAATTAAAGATTTATTATGTATAGAGTGATAGCAATAGATCACGTATATTACACTATACGATATAAACAAAGTATTCTTACAAACGATACGGGAGAGTATAAGTGATTACACGAGTATACGTAGATATAATGCAAAGTGTAATTTTTCATAACTTTTACTATCTGTTATCTAAAAACTTTGTCAAATGCAAATTTACGAGAAGTACACAGCTGCAAAATTCGACCTGTATTGGACGATAGGTGGGAGTAATTTTATGGTTAGTTTAGCTGTGGAGTTCTTAGTTTTATTTTACGTTCTTAAGAGCATTTGACCTATATTTTGAAGGTTAAATGTAAAGTGTTCAAACTAAACCACATACCTATGACGAAGAGTTATGTAAAAAGAGTGGGTGAACTCAACTTCTTTTAACAATTAATTTCTTTTGAGGTTGATATCAATATTTTAAGAGTCAATTAGGGTGGATGAGTGAGTGTTATAAATGACACTTCAAAGTGTGTAGGGTAAAGTTCAGAGTGGCGACTTTTTTATCCCTACTTTAATTGCTTAACTGTTTATATAAGAGCATTGTCAAATGGATATCTGATTAAGCACGCAGCTCTAAAGCACATTAGCAGAAAACCCATTATAAATCTACGCAATAGACTTTGGGGGGTATAGAGAAAATGAACACGACTAATAACGAGACTGTGGATGGTTACGGAACCGGAAAGTACTTTACTGTTCACAAGGTGAGGGTTTGGACGTCCCTTGGTGCTATCTAATCTAAATAAATGCTCCATTAGGAATAAACGTCAAGCTACAATCACCTTGCTTTTGCCTTTTAAAACAACAGACCCAGCCTTCTCACTGTTTTTTGTTCTTCCCGTTCACACTCACAGGGTACTTTATGATACAATGCTGAAATAGTATTTTCGTCAAGTTTAAGAGGCTTCGTAAATCTCATATAGGCCCATTTTGCCACCCTTTGGAAATACTGATTTATAGTTAGGTAGTACTTGAGTAGAAACTGTATCTCCTAAAAACTTTCTAGTTTTTTCGCTATTTCGTTAACTTGGATTCTATCGTGGTACGAGTTCACTATGCACCGGAGCAAGCGGAGCTTAGAGTA
The DNA here is from genome assembly GCA_020740425.3 of Heterorhabditis indica. NCBI lineage: Eukaryota > Metazoa > Nematoda > Chromadorea > Rhabditida > Heterorhabditidae > Heterorhabditis > Heterorhabditis indica. Next base: position 13,599 of record JAJAVP010000328.1, read on the forward strand.
GATAGAAATACGAGGTTCTTGGAGATTGCGGGGCTTTTTGGGTAGGTTGTATATAGTTATGGTATAGATTACTGTAACAAAAAGAGGTAATTTCTAAGAAATGATTTTCTTCCCAAGGAAAATTGCATGCCTATTTTTCCCCCTCATGGAATTTGGTTGGTTGT
>JAJAVP010000328.1:18084-66025 GCA_020740425.3 Heterorhabditis indica
ACAACCAACCAAATTCCATGAGGGGGAAAAATAGGCATGCAATTTTCCTTGGGAAGAAAATCATTTCTTAGAAATTACCTCTTTTTGGCACGGTAAGCCAATAGATACATGGTTATTCTCATGAGCTGATTGTCTGAACTTTTCCCGAAGACATCCAACAACCACTCCTTCTAACACTGATTGCGCGTACTGGTCCATGTTAATCTTTTCCATTTCACTAGGGCAACTAAAATTATGTTCTTAGAAAATAAGAAAATAAAAACATTACCGGTATGCATAACGACTTGCACTGGGAACTATGCAACAAAACAAGTTCGAGCTTACTATGTTTCTGCTTCTTTTTTACAAGCTAAAAGTAGTCCAGGTTTAAGTCGAACGTCACGTGCTGCTTCTCGCATTCGTTCCTAAATACAATAAAGAAATATGTCAATGCTAAATGCAAAATATAACTAAAAGAGTACGGAGAATGCAAAAATATAGCTATTTAGCAGTAAAAATTGTATCCAAACCTGCACTACGCTTCTGCACTCCACCTGCAACTGTCGCAAAATTCTCGTATTTGTCAGACAGTTCAGCACATTCTCGGTATTTGGATTACAATAATCTTTGATATCTTGTTTACACTTCCTCTTAAATGTATTCACAATTAAAAGATTACAAAATTGGTTAGAAAATTAATCCAAGTAAGCTTTTAAGAACTCGCCTGCAGTTCATCGTCCATCGCATTATCCACAGCTTCTATTTTCTCTCGATAAAAAACCATTGATTTACATTCAGGATCTGACAGAAAATATTGTAAACTCAATGATAAAATACATGCAGCATTTTAGACCCTTATTGACCCACCTAATGCATCAAAGTTACGTCGCAAGCATTCCACGGTATCTTCAAACGAAGTTGCTTCATCACATTTATATTGTTTAATATTTCTAGAGCATTTTTTCGCCAGCGTAGGATCAGCATCAGCCATGTGCTCCTTATTGTCGAACTGCAATCCCATCATGTACATTATAACTTCATATTATCGCGACTAAACTATAGTCTCTCTTGTAAACAATTTAACCATAAACCAGTAATTGTAGTCCACATGAAAGTATACGTCCATTAACAAATTAATATACCTGACTTCTACAACTAATTTAAAACAGCACAGTATATCAACTACAAAGACGACAAGCACCTTACTGCACTGACTCACTTCTACCTGTTCTTGTCGAAGATAAGCGACCTTCAACTGCCTTTTGCAAGAATCAGATAAGTCTTCAGTGTGACCAAGCACTTTGTATTCAAAACGAACTTCAGAAAGGCAACGAATAATTTCACCTCTGAAACAGTCTTGTCCATAATAATTTATAGTTGAAAAGAGCAAATTGAAATAACAATTTAGAAAATAGAGCACTACATACTTATCACTGCCATGGTCTTTACAATGTTTGTTAATATCTGAGGAACAAGCTTTCTGAAATTTATACGAGAAATGGTAATCTCGTAGTGATACAAGTTCAAAGTGATTCACGTACGAACGACATTTAGACGTCATTTCCTTCTGATCCTAAACAAAATAACTTCAGAATATTCCAGGTGCAATGAACTAAATCAGTCAAACCTAGTTTCTAATAAGTAAAAATACTTAAATTTATGTACAATTCGCAAAGCAATTAAAAGTTGGTGTAATTATTTAATCTCGATAGTAAATACCTTATTATTTAGTAGACATTCCATAACATCACCGTGATCAATATCTTCATTAGCAAACTGCTAAAATTTTTTTGTCCATCTTCAATAAATAAATAGTTTAATAAGCAAATTCATCTATAGAAAACAATTGACGGAAAGTACGTTTAGATTGCTCACCTCACAATAGCCCATAATTACTGGTTTGCATGCCTTGGAGAGTGCTCTGTTCAACTTAGTGTCTTTAGCTTCCATTCTAGTAAATTTTTCCAGTTCATCATGGCATTTATCATATTTATTGATGAATTCTTTATTCTCAAAATATTCTTGCAAACAATTCATTTCCTGAAACCGTATTCACCGTGAACTAAATTAATACGAAATAAAGGAAATTTAAATTAGCTTTTAAAAAATTAATGCAGTGTTACCACATTACAGTTACTAACTTCCATTGGTTTCACGTTATGCGAACAGTACTCAGAGAGTGCACCGCGACACGACACTTCGATATCTGGTATAAGATTAACACGGATTGCACGAGAATATAGAACACGACGCACTTCTATACCGCAGTTTTTATTTAGCTAAAATTAGATTATTTAATCATGACAATAGATTAGAACTTCTATCTACCACATAAATATAAAGAATAGTTACTGTATTATACTGTACGAACGGGTGTCTCTTCGTCATAAGCATTCCTATATAGGCATGCCAAAACTTGTGGCCCAGGATCAGGCTGATGTTCAACGTTACTAGACATATGCCAGTTATCCAAAGCAGAACATCTGTAGCACAAGTGATAAAAAAGAATGTGACAGAATAAATAAAACTTGTGTCATAATCAGTGAGTTAATGAATAACTAGAAGACACACCTCTTGACTGCTTCGTCGTGACATACTTGATAAAGCTGGGGATCGAGAGTCCAGTCACGAGCCATAAAGTACTGCACCTCCAGAAGTCTTTTCTCACATGTCCTGCTCATATCCTGGCTATCAATATGTCTCATAAGACATGTCAGTGTAGATGTTTCCGATTCAGCATCCCGAGCACAAGCGCCTAAATAGTAAGTGAATAATTCTTTAAACAACAATGAATCAGCATTCTTCAAATATACAACGCTGTCTTAAATCCATATTTGTAAAAATCACTAAAAATTTATACAAACCATCGATGAGCTCCTTACAAGACGCATAAAGTACGCGATCGACCTTATAATTCGATCCAATATCAGCTACCTTAATAAGGGTACATGTTCAAATGTAATGCTTAAACAATGAAACAATGGAAATGTAATTCACTTACTTTAATAACCTGTCTAACAGCCTGCATACACTGTGGTCTTAACTGCAAATCTTTGATCGGAGACTGTAAATAAAAATTTAGTAAAGAAATGTTAAAAGCTCCCAGATACAGCTTCCATATTGAAATTATAACAATGTAATAATTTCTAAGTACCTCTACATGTCAATAAAATTTATCTCAGATCAGATCTATAACAATTAGAATAGAAAATTTGCTCACAGACGCATGTTCCATGAGACAATGCAGCGTTCTACCTTCAGCCTCAATGTCACCACCAGGACTACACCAGCTGTCGATTTCCTAAAGAAAAGATTGTTTAAAAAAAATTAGGACATTTGTAAATACGGAAATATCTAGTAGAAATTGATTAAAAATATATATAAGAACTTTTGAGCATTGCATAACAAGTTCAGGAGACATTCGAAATTCATTTAGCATCATTTGTCTATGAAGCAGCATCTCGTGTTGACATTGCTGTGTTGGAGGTGAATTAACCTGTAACAGCTTAAAGTATAAAAATTCATACTTTAAATCAATATTCGTGTAACATATTAATGACAAACTTTGACATTATGAGCGCCATTCTCGAGGCAAAGCAATATCCAAGAAAGATGGAAGTGGGGAGCAGCTTCAAGCTGGGCTTGCGGTTCACATAAATATCTAAAAACAATCACTGAAGTTATTTTCGAAAGTGGTATGTTATATGACAATTATTAAATAGTAATTTCTAAATATAAGAAAGTTTCTGGTCTTTTAAACAAGAATTTTAATAATAGACTTAGGATGAAAAAAACAAAACCAGTCAGCTCTCTATATACATGTAAGATAACAAATGGTTTACAAGCGAAAGAAAACTCACGATTTCATTTCTACCTCACATGCTTTAATTAGAGGATGAGCCATCCTAAAATCACGTCCCATCAAATATGCCCGTTCCGCTAGCATTCGACTGCACTAAAATATGACCAAGTTTAAGAAAATAATATTAAAATTTAAGAGTTAGTTTACCAGTTTCTTGATAAATAAATAAATATACCTGGGGATCCATAAACTGATCATTTCTCTTCATTAAAAGACATTCGAAAACTTTTCCTTGGCCAGCAGGTACAGACTTACACAAACGCTAGAAAAGGACATTTAATAGATTCATGCTTCTTTAAGCAATTATTTATTATATAAAAATATACGATAAAATAATTTTTAGTGCTTATTATTAACATACGTCTTAGAGGCATTATATTAAATATTTCACGCTGATATATGGTAACAACTTAGTTTGTTCTAATTTCTACACTGATTAACATAAACACCAACCTCTCTCTCTTGACGACAAGCAAAAAATAGAGGACGATCTAGATTGAAATCATTACTTTGCATCTCTGCTAGACGCATTACCTTTAAAAAAACATTTAAAAAGCTAAGCTACTAAAGACTCTCAGAAGAAGAAATATTCAAATGAAACGGCTAAAAACGTTTTGATGCAAAAAAAACGCAATAACATCAGACCAGATAAATAATTCCTTTGATTCTAAGTCAATTATACCACTAGTTCCAATTATTTGTCAGTTTCGTACCTCATGCCTGCACTCGGATCCAAGTAACTGCATTGGATCAGCATTACCTTTCCCAGCCTTTGTCACACGATCAATAAGACATTCCAGAGTCATTCCTAAAACAGTATTCAAGTATAGATTTATACATGGTATCTTTCTTAGTTAATAACACAAAATGCATAGCTGATAACAATAGTGATTATATCTAAGACTAAACATACAATATTAGCAGAGAATTTTTTACTTTGTTATGCATTTACAAAGTATGTTTTCATAAAAATATTAGGCTAAATGTCACTACAGCAACGCAATAGTTAGAAATTAACCTTGCGTATGGGGTACTTTAACATCCTTATGAGCAGCATGAGGAGTAAGTGAACCGCATCCTAAGCTGCTAATTGCATGTCCACATTTTTCTACGAACGGTCCAATTAGTTGAAAATCAGAAAATGCTAGTCGTTCCGTTCGTGCTGAATTCCATTTTCATTAATGACAAATACACCAGTATTAATGGTAAAAACTTACACAAAAACTTATAACATTGGGACGATTTCGTAATATTTGGCACAAAATCGATGAGACAACTGAGTGCATAACCTTTTTGGGTTAATTTGACACACTCTGCCATTCCTAAAAAGCATACTACTTTTTCAATTAAAAACAAAAGAGTCATATAGATCAAAAACTCATCTTATGAAGTAGATTATATGGGATAATTATTATCATTTACTTTATTTAAACTGGAATCATAAAATAATTAAAGCAATGTTGAGTGGAGTTGTTTCCCCTACGTATACCCACCTAGATTTCCATTAATTTCTTGTTTACAATTTTCCTGAGCAGCTGCTGTAAACCTTTCATCTTGAGTTAATATTACCTATAACAGTATATTTTATTAATATGCGATACTACCTACAAATCTCGAGGATATGCTTATAAGTGGGACAAACAACTTACTTTAAATTGCCAAACAAGCTCCTCACATGGACGAGTTAACGTTTCCGATCCCGACTGGACAACATCTTGAAGACATTCAAGAATCGAAATATCACTTTTTATTTCAATACCGACCTTTAAAAAAATGTCATTCGTAAATTTTCTAACACTGTATACAAATCTTACCGCTTTGCCTCTAATATTTAGTTTTACTCGAAATTTTCCAGCGCTAAGGAAATACACTATTAAAGTTTCAAAAAAAAAAAGCCGAAATAAAGACGGATTTAACAAGATCTCCATAAGCTTATATATCCTAGCAGGTAACCACACAAATACGACATAAAGAATAAAACCAATATAGTTAATTTTAACATTAATCTAATTAAGAATCTACCAGAACAGAAATAGTTAACTACTAGCTAGTAAAAAGATCCTAATGCAGCGTAACAATTGTTGCGATCTTCTACTTATCAGAAGTTCCAAAATCCCTGCATATTTCTGCTACCCCTTAAAAATCTTTGAAGTTAATCTAAAAAACTTCTGATTCTATTAACTGAAAACCTAGAGGCTACTAAAGTACTTACTATTATATTAATATAAGAAACTTGTTTCGCTTCAACAGTTTTAAGCAAAATTGTAACAAAAGGACTGTATTCGTTATTATACTTTTCTTATAAACCTCCTATGTATCGAGAATAGAATCAAATAACCAACTTTATTATTACATAGTCGTTGTATGTCCTCACGACAACCTTCAAAATTAAGAATATGCTCTTTATCAATAGGTCTTCCTGGCACTGCTGTTAAAAATTGTTTTGCTTGAGTTGGTGCAATGCTGAAATTCAATAATGTATATCCACTAAGCACAATTTTAAAAAATATCCTTTTATTTATTAAAACAGTGTTAAGTATTCCATACTTCAAAGATATAGCTTGTTGTCGTGCGGCAACATTTGGAAGATCGAATTTTTTGTTTTGTTCCTGACCTAAAATCACGAATATATAGAAATATAAAAATAGCACTGAAATATTCACTATAGAATTTATATTCATAGAACGAAAAATGCAGCTAAGCAATACCTATCCTCTGAAGTAGTTTCATATAATAATAAGAAGAAATTACTTTTTTCTGTTCTTAATCCCAATTAGAATGTAAAGAACAAAAAAATATTGACTGCCAGAAGTATCTAGAATCCGAAAGGTTTCAACTCACCATGGATTACCATGTATGACTCCAGCAGTAAAAATGAAACGATAATGTTCATTACTCAATTCTTTTGGAACCAGATGATATAAAAAATACTAAAAATGGATCCTGAAATGACAACTAATTATACTTAGCAATTCACATACAATACACCAAGTGGTAGGCTAGATTCAACTATACTAAAAATTCAAAAAATATGTATGCCTCTGTAAATTTCCTTCTAGTTCTTGGACCAAAACAAACAAAAGTATTTAGATTTGAAACTCTTCATTTCAAAAAGAACATAGAAAATAAATTGAAAACAGCTAAGAGATACAACTACATATCGACAAAATAATTAGATTTAACCTATATATAATCCATGTTTCTGAAAAAACTGCTGGGTGAAATCGATTTAGTTTCGCCACTGGGAAGTGAAAGGCAAATACCAAAATCTAGGTCAGCAAAACCAAATTTCAGGGGTGAACGAACGTAAGAATCACACTGATGGCCTAATTGGGCGAATAATCAAACGTTATTAATAAAACATTACAAACATATGATTCCAACGATATATAAACTACGAAGCTACAAGTGTATTGTCAAAAAATGGGGCATGGATTTGGTGCCCAACAGTATTGACCGCATGACTTCGGTGGACACGTCACGCATGACGTAGCTTAATAATAGAAAGACAATAGAGAATATTTTTTGGTACTTGTTTATGTTGGTAATTCAAAATTATAAAGACATGCACAACATTTAATGTTTTATACATATTTTGATACTGAGGTAAAAATTCAAATAATCATTGCAGATTTTTGTTATGCACAAAAATCTATTCTTTTACAGCGAAAATCTATAGCATTAGCAGTTCTCTATTTCTGTAATTTTTTTAAGTAGGGTAATGTTAATATCTTAAATATATGTGTATGGATTCCTGATTTTTGTAATATTAATGTTAAAATATGGATACTTTTATAACTATCATAAAGCATTTTTTGTGAAAGCTTACTTCATATTTATATCGATGTTTTACTTCTGATTAGAAGAGCAAGTAAACCAACTATATGATAAGCAATTACGAATAACAGCATAGACAACACATTTGTGACAATATCACCATCCATTCCGCGTTTAGCCAACAATTCTAAAAATATCCTTAATAATGCATCGGTGTCAAAGAACTTTATCCATTTAATAGTTCCACCTTATGTTGAGTCAACTAATATTGATGTAGTTACCCTTAATTTTTTCTTATAACCCACCTTTTCCGCTTCCACTGGGACAATACACTGTGTTGTTTCCTCTAGATGCAAAATCACTACATCCATCGATAACTTTTACCTTTATTAAATAGCCATCACAAACAGACCATGCTACGTATTATTTAGCAGTAGTACTAGCGAAGTGCTTTTTTAACACTCCAGCACGACATTATAGATTAAACAGAATAAAATCGTTAGGAGTACATAAAAGATTTTAAATACTTCTCAGAAGAACATTGACTGTCAATTTGAGTAGTATACATTAATACACCATAATCTCTAGCAATTTGCCTGCATAATATTTGCATAAATGAAATTTTAAGATCCATACCTCATACCACTGATTGATCTGAAGAGACTCGAAACCATACTTGAAAAATGACAAGTATGACAATGGTTTTAAATAAGTAGGAATATTATGGAAGTTGATGTAGAAGCCGCCAAAAACAAGCATTGGCATTACAAACATTGGCATATAAGTCAAAGCAAGACCCTCTTCTCCGAACACACAGGCTCCAGCGTGTGCTGTACATGTAATACAGAAATATATCACTACTCTCCATATCGTCAAAATTAGTGTAATAAAATATAAATAACTATTAATAAATACTGATTCTACGACTTAGTTTGTAAATGGATTTGAAAATTTTGCATGTATTTGGAAGAAACTTACCAATTGAAATTGCACAATAAACTTGAAGAACATTCACTGCCGTGAAAATGAGGAAATTAAATGCGAAGGGGAAAAGACCTGAAAAAAAAAAGAATAATAGGATAAGAAAGAGACAGTAGTAGTAGAAGGTGCTTATCTATAAATTAGATTAATAGAATGAGGTATCACCTGTGCCAATATTGTTTCTAGTTTGTTTAGATGAATTAAAGCATAGCATTATAAAAAAAATCTCCCAAATAATTACCAATAATCTAGTTTTTGAAAAACAAAAATATGCTATGGTATTTTGCAGACTTAAATCTATTTTTCCAATAATTCTTATTAAGGCAGTTCGCGTTCTAGATGAAAATTTAATATTATATCAGATTTCGAAAAAAAACAGGGTAGGAGAAAAAGAGAGCGAGTAATGAAGATGGGAAGTGATAGCAGATAAAAGTTAAACCTGTCATCCAATAAATGATAGTAGAATATATTAAAGGCAAAAGCGTATATTGTGGAAGCTGTAATATATTAGCAATAACTTCTTTGATCTTATTTGTACTAATATTTAAATAATTAAAATCTGACTTAAAAATAAGAACTACTAATATTTGACTTACTTCAGCCAAAGATTTAGATATGTAGTAACTTTCAACAGAATACATTTGAGCCTTATATTCTCTCATAAAAATTGGCAGTTCACTGGTGATGACCTCAATAATTATTTAGATAAGCTACTTAGTCTCCAAAGCTAAGCAAAAATTGTTTGATAAACTGTATTCATTTATTTAACTTTCTAAATCAGCTAGTACGAATGATTTAGATATATGTATTTAGTGTTACATTTATTGAAGGGAAGAAGAATAAAAATGTCATGTCTCTTGCACAGTTGTACAAGACACCCTCAAGATTTTGAAGTGAGGGACCTAAGAGAGGAGTTTTCCAGTTAATGAATCCAATGGATAAAGCAGTCACCTAAATCAACAATAAAATTTTAAAATAAACTTGAATCATAACAACTACTATGATAGCCCCATATTTAATTTTTTGCGAAAAGTGGTAAGATAGAAAAGTTCTTACTATAATTTGAGTCAGTTTAACTTTCAGAAGTAATGGGTCGCGCAGTGTTGAGAGAAAAGCACGCCGTAAGAGCACGGAGAGTTGGGTTAAGAATGATACATTATACCTGGATGTAAAAATTGTTATCTATCAGAATAGATTAGTAGTATTTTAATTTTATATAAAATGACTCTACCTTTCATGCATAATTTGTTGATTTCCATTAGCTGTTTCTTTTGTATGAGTTAGATTATACAATGCTTTTCCCTCAACACAATTCTCAAAACTGTCTGCAATGAACTGAAAAAGAATAAGCAAATTTCGAGACAGTCACTAGAATGGGTAGAAAAAGTAATTAAAATATCTACAATTACAAAAAAACTTTTAGATGAGACACTAAAAAATGGAAATTGTGGATAATTGTAGAAACAGTAAAAGCAGAAAGAGATTATGAATAGTCGAGTTGTTTTTTAACTAATAGGAAACTGTCCTCAATTTGCATAAGGTTTTTCTTGCCAGCTTCAGACTTAACCGAAATCTTCGAAATCACATAGTCTGCAGGATTGTGAGACTCGGGAACGCGGAGATGCATCAGACCCAGACTAAGATTTATTGTTATTCAATATAACCATGTACATTTCCTTTCTATAATAGTACTTAGTCAATTTCTAGATGTATAACGTACCTGTTGAAAAAATTGCATATCTGATCAACTTTTCCATGATAAATAGTTCTGCCTTGAGCCATAAAGCAAACTCTTAATATTTGCGAAATACATTCACGTGATATCAAGTCACTTTCAAGTTGTTTTATATAAATGCTACAAGCAGTATTTTGAAAACTGAGAATTAGCATTAGAATTGAGCGAAGGCTTCCAAGATTGTGTATACAGACATTTCATGCCTGCATAGAAAGTACAAAACTAACTTGTGAAACATTTTGAATACAGTACTGCTCGGCTGATGAATAACTGTTATTATTGTCTTCCCTTTTTGTGCCATTACGCAAAGAGCAGATACCACCGTTAAATATAAATTTATTTAAAATGAAGAGATACACTTTTTAAGAACTGGAAACATTTTTGAAGCATAATTTGTATTCTTATAGCTATCTATTGCAGTCGGTATTATAATTACCCATATTCAATTCACAAACGACAATGATGTGGGACTGATTACGTGTAGTGAATGTAGTCTTATTTTAAAATACCCAAAAAGGTAATACTCATAAAAATCATGATAAAGAACTTCGGCATGTTGAAGGTCAAAAATGATCTGTAGACAAAACAGCGCGATAAACGACTAATACAGCAACTTCCTAATTTTAAAATAAAACCACAACAGTTAATGGGACATATAATGGGGAAATAGAGAGGACAGGTGGATTACGTATGGTTATTTACGGTCAAAAACAATACATTTCAAAATTAAGATGTGAGCTTACACATCGCATTGCTAGAATGGTTCCGATAGAGCATAATTTTTTGTAGATAGCAACGTTTAATTTTCCTAGTTATATGTATAATTTCCTGCGTTATACTGTATCCACTGAACGCAGGAGCATAATAGGAACTAAAATAAAATATCTGTGTGACACCACCTGCGAAGCCATGAATGCATCTAATCCACTAGTTGGCTCATCACAATAGAGAATTGAAGGATTCGTTAAAACCTGCAATTCAGTTTGATCCTACATCTTCAAACTTCTTTCGAAATTCCACCACTAGTCGAAATTTATTAACCTAGGCTTTTTCCAAATTACTCAAAGAAACGTTTTAACTGTGCAATATAATTTCGAAAAGATTCTTAATATCTCTAGTCTCCTGTATTATAAATTTCTAGAGTGCATAAACTATTTGAAAAAATAAACATAGATGCGTTTATGTAACAAAGTGGAATAAAGAAAGTTTAAATAATCTGTTGTATGTGCTAAAGAGGTTTTTTCACTACCATTACATGACGTCCTATTTAAGATTTAGAATCAGGAGTCCGAAAACACAAAATGTCAAAATTTTCTAGACTGACCTCAGTGGCAAAGGAGAGTCTTTTTTTTTCTCCAACAGAAATCCCTTTTGTCCTATTAGGTATTCCTATCAGAGTGTTTTGGCATTCCGTTAAGCTCATTTCTTTGATTACTTCATCCACTTTTTTCAACTTCTCTTCATAAGTATAACAAGTTCCCATACGAAGCAAAGCCTAGTTTTTTATACTACTGTTTTTCTTTCTACAATAACTTATTCATTTAATAGCGTGTTATTATATTAAAATCAATTGTAAACATGATATTAACTGCGTATGTAAGTTGCTCCCTGACTGTTAGAGTTCCACAAAATAGATCCACTTGCTGGACATATGAGGATATCGTGCACATTTCATTTTTTGTCACTAGACGACCGTTTACATGCACGGTCCCTTTTTTCTAAATAAATACTGAATTGAATTTTTTGGCATGAATATTTGAGATATATATCAGATTTAGTGGAATATATTTTTTGCTATGAGGACTCCGAACTTCTCAATACATCTTAGCTGTATTGCAAATGTAATATTAATATTGTAAAGGGCTATCTAGAATGCTTTACCTCTACTCCGTTGCCATCCAGATGGGCAAGTATATTCATAAGTGTCGTTTTTCCGGCTCCACTACTTCCCATTATAGCGAGGATTTCACATGGATATGCTATGCCCGAAACTGAATAAAATGTTACTAGTAAATGTAGGATATTATTGCGAATTCGCTTTTGTTAATTGGAATAATAATAATAATAAATGTTTAGAAAGCTACACCATTATTAAGCACTGTTTTTCTGTTCTCGTTCTTGAATCTACTCTTCAAATGTATGGGCACTGTAGCACAAATATCTGACCATATAAGTGTTGTTCTTATATCCCCATCTAAAATTTGTATCAAAAGCAAACATGAAGAAAATACTCTTCTTAACATAAGCCTATGGAACATATGATTAGGTAATCTATGCACAGTTATGGTTATAACTTCAACAAGTAGTAAACAAATTTCCAACTTCTATGAGAACTAGCTGCAAAATTATATAGAATTTATATTATATAATTCACATTTACTGTACCCTATTAAATTCTATGTATTCATCAGAACGCTAACATATCCACTGTAATGTTTAGGAAACTATTTCCTTAACTCTTTGAAAGTTGACAAAAGAAAATATCCCACCCTTTTCAGATATCCTATAAGCATTCTCGGGTGTGCCAGAATATGTGGGATCAGATTTATTTAAAATCTAAAAACAGTTGGTTACTAACCACCTAGTTTGTAAAAAAAACTATATTGAGGTGAGAACAAACGATTATAATTAGACGATGAGCTCGAGAGTAGACAGAAGGAACCAATACATAAATAGAAAGTTCCTGCTACACTTAACTGTTCACTAGGTGAGTTAGACACTACCGTGCAACCCATCAACAACCAAGTAACGAATTAAAATGAAACCTCCCACAATTCTTGGGTAGTAGAATAACTTTTAATTCTGACCGGGATAATTCATATTCCCTTAGCAGTAATATTAATTTTAAAAATCAGTATCCAAGAACTTAAAATTTCTGGTTTTTTAAGATCAAAAGAGAGATATTAGTTTAACATTGTTAAAACACTTATAAAAGTACAAAATGTCGCACACCCCTTATTACGATTCAGAAGTTTTATCCAAACAGCAAATACTAACATCATACGAAAATTAATGTTTGAAAATTCTACATGAATTCTAGTTGAGTTACAAAATAAATTAGACTAGTTCTGATCGCAGCAAATGGATGATGATAAAACTGTAGTTCCACTAATAAATAAAATTACCCGAAGAAATCTCACCATACACTTTTATAAACGCCTACTTTTTTTCATCAGTAGGATAGACTTGAATGAAACTTTAAATAAATAAAGCTCCATCCATTTAATTTACTGAAACTGAAAAAAATGTAAAGACGTTATTGGATTATCTCAAAGTAAGAGACTTCGGTTGTACAATAAAATATTACAAATTTCCTCCATAATTATGAAATACAAACAGTAGAAATCGCATAGAAAATAACTAAAATGATACATCCATTTAGAAACAAAGTAATATACTGAAAACTACCTAAACTGTAGCTTGGATAAATAACCACTTTGATCTGGCAGTTTCAGCAACCTGAAAATTAGTTACTTTCTCTGTATATATATGAATCTTAAAAATGCATTATAGATATTAGACCTGTTTTCATAATTCCTACTTTGTGAGTTAAACATTTACTCATAACTATAGTACATTAATATATACTTACTTGCTTATGATCTTTGAAGAACTCATTTTGTGCTGCCACTGATTCTTCAGTAACATTTTTGATTTGTATGTTCTGGAAGCCAGCCTCTACCAGTTTCTCAAATATGTAGAAGATTAAAATTAGAACTTTATACTGAAAAATAGTATTCTATGTTTGACTTCCGATCTGCTTACGTATTCACACCAGCTCCTTCAAAATGATAACTGAGTGTGACGAATGTTGGAAATCATAATTAAATACCTGTTTAAGAATATGAAAAGTTAAGTCTATGTTGGAAGGACTGTCCGTGTCAGATTATTATTAAAATTATTAGCATGCATGTCAAAATCTTATAATCACATTTTCGTTTAAATGTAGGATACTCCTTACAATTCGAGTCTCTAATTTTAAGAAATATTAAATAAAATACTTCCGTTTTTAAATATATTGACAGTTTAAAAGAATAATTATGATGGATAGCCTTATATCTAAAGGAGAATGAGAATCGCAAAATTAAAAAGTCAGTCTAACTCTGATACTAGCGCTATATAAGTAACAAGTGGTGGGTAACTGACTTACAATGAATTGAAACATAGAATAATGGAAATAATTACAGGCTCTACAGTTTTGTCTTGTGTATCAGTGAAATAATATTTTTTCACAATCAATATTCCACATTTACTGTTATTATTTCGGATGAGAACAGCACTAAAAATAATGTAAACCTAACTATATTCTTGCTATGACTTGATTAACACTTAACAAAAAAAAGTAATTAAATACGAGACATAGCATCTCTAGACAGCAAATAGCGGTCTACTATAACACAAGATAGTTCGTATCTTGAAATTTTCAATCAGTATTCCTTACATTAGGCTTAGGCAATACTTGCTTTCAAGTATTTTCCCTTCATTTATGAGGAATACTAACTGTCAATTTTGAAAATAATTTGAGCGGGAAAGGAGAAACAAAATGTTTGGTTATAAATTGTACTATGATTAATACAAAAACATAAATTACCTGTTTTACTTGCTCTTCATTGATCTGACCAACAGGTTCTAAAAAGAAAACACGAGCCTCGGAGTTCATAATAAGCTGGAATAGAATAAAAACAATAAAATCTCCAATTTAAATGGTAGTATTGAAATCAAAATAACTACACTAAACTGAAAAATCATTTACAACAAAAAGAAAGTCTAAGAAACTTGTGGCAAATAAAATACTAAGAGTTGCAAATACTGACAGCAATTCTCTTAATCTGTTCGGAACTGTTAGTGACGAGTAATTCTGTGGCTATAAAGACATCGAAAGATGCATCTCTCTGTATCCAGTATTCAATCGAAGACGCAAGAGATTCATTCCATCCAAATCTCAAAACTTTGTTTTTCAAGTCAGTCAAAGGAAACTCCGTGTTAAGTACGTAGTTAGTTAATTTTAACCTACCTTACTCGCTGGTCCTTCTTGTTATTGGCTTTAGTCAGTGAAGTACGATAATAGTAGGGTTGAGTTTCCACGTTCCAAACGTTGCATGTAAATTTCTATGAAAATAATATAGTCAAGCAATATTATAATTAGAGTAGAAAAATCAAACTTCTTTTTAACTATAAACTTTTAAAGTGGATTCTAAGAAATGAAAATATTACCTAAATACCAGGGTGAAACATAATTTTCATAAAATATTTACTCCAAAACACACTCACCTCAGCAAGAAGATGTGAATTCACATGCAAATAAGGAGAAGATTTTCTTGGAGTATATACAAATACTGTACTATTTTTGGGAATAAGTTCAGTATCCAAAACACTCGAAAAAATCTGAAAGTATTCACTAGAAGTAATAAGCCTAATAACCTCATACTGTAGTTCACAGGATAATTAGGTAATTCCCAATGTAGATAACATAATAAATCATTTAATAGAATTACAGATAATTAGCTGAGTAACACCACAATTATTACACTTTTGTGAAAAGCAAACAGTTATATTCATGATAACTACTAAAAATAGAATAATTACAACTAAAAAAGTATATATGCGAATAAATTAATCATGCTTACTTTATCTGTCCATACATATTCCTCGTGGTTAAGTTTTTGATCCCACTCAATTTGTTCTGAGTACCAAATGTGACTGAAACTAACTCTTCCTCACATTATTTACAACTAGTCTACACTGATTATTATTCTCAGACGAGATTTCGATTTTAAATTGCCTGTTTAAAACGTAAAATTGTTTTTACCTGAACAATTCCAGCAACTCTTCAAATGTTGTTTCTTGATCATTTCCAGCTAAAACTTTCTTAGTTAACCAATGAACCTGTCTCCAGTTATTGGAACGCTGTGAGTAGTAATTCTTTATTTGAATTATTTATGAAAAAGTAGTATCAAGGCTAAAACGGAAAAACAGATCTTAACTTAATAGTGACCTTAATGTATGTAGGAACCGAACAGCTCCACTGGACTTGAAATTTCCACATTTTACCATCATTGTCACGATAACGAATAGCACTGAGTAACTACAATAAATCTTGTCAATACTTTCTAATTCATTACTAAAGACGGACAAGAATTGGAACTAAAGCCAATTAATATGTTTGAACCCACTTCCAAAAATTTAACGGTTGTAATTATGCTTAAATTTAAATTCGAATATTTAACACCAATTGGATAAAACTGATGACATAAAATTGCTTAATAATATTATATAGCAGACTAACATTTTTCTAAACATTACTTTCGATGGTAAATGCAAACTCGTTATCATACATCTTCAATACATGAATTTTCTAGTTTTTTTAAATGAGTAAATATTAATAAATGCACCTACTACATACCAACATTATTTTCCATGACGGACTTTTTGAAAAAATGCCATAATTACTGGATCATATGAATAAAGCGTTCACTCTCAAGAATTACTCAGTTTACATCTTATCATATTAAAAAATTGAAGCAATTAACTCACCTTAATATAGAGTGAAGAGAACCTATAATGTGTAGGGTTATGATCGACTGTAGAGTGCATTGTATTATTTTTACTGCGGCCTGAATTTATGAAATTTAAAACTATTTCAGCTGAAACATCCTTAATATGCTAGTTTATTTTATTCAGTATTTATCCTCAATTACTTGTATTAAATAGATATAACTATCTCCTTCCTTTAAAATAGAGGTACTACTTACAAATTACTATATTTAGATTTATATAAGAATATATTCAGGGAATGTGAATAAAGCCAATCTTCTATAAATGTTTTCTCATCCTGCTTCCTTAATATTACCAGTGCTTGGTTCAGAACAACTTTCTCGAAGATGAATATATCCGTCAGCCCGCAGCCACCGCATGGCATTGAAGAGAAACTCAACCACTTCAGAGTCAGAAAGGTACATCATAAGCCAATTTGTAAAGACCAGATCCACGCTTAAATAGGAAAGTTAAAGTTGGTTAAAGGAATATATGAATAGAGATGGGCATGGTACAGGTGAAATGAGTAAAACTATATCATTTACTATTTGGTTCTTTGGAATTAGTATTTGCATCATATTAACATATTGATTCCCAATTTTAAGATTTATTTCAAATCTCATGATAGGAAATTATAAGAACAGTATATATACAGTTCAAGTTGAGCAACATCCTTCAAGGTCATGCCACTCTCAGATTTAATATAAACATATCTTATCTATTTAATGCAGAGATATCAATTTTGCAACTATGAATATTTCGATTCAATAGCTTAACGATAGTCTATGAAGCCGCCACCGTTTCCAGTTCATCACCGCTATCTAAAGAAGCCAGTTGTCACAATGACGATTATGCTTACAAAGATCTTTAATTACTTTATGTACCATCAAATATATAACTTAGTAAGAATGTAAATTAACGTCATAAGATTGGGTGTTCGATTATCAAACCCTTCCATTATCAGCTGAAATTGGGAGAATCATTCAAGATATACACAAGCAAAAGGACAAGGAGAGACTCCCGATCTTTAATACACAATTATTAATAACAAAAACCCATGAATGACTGCTCTTTTAATATATCACGACTTTCTTACAGTTATAGTTTTGCCACGCTTTATATCCGTTTAGTTAAGCAAAAGATTTTTGATAACTAATTTCAGTCATAACGACTCATCGGTTATATCTAAATTCAAAAAAAAACATGAACACTAATGCATTAAATTGATAATGCAAGAACAATTCGGATGTCTAGAATTAAAGTTATTTCAATGTCATGATAGGGATATTTTAAAACACCTTTCTAAACACAGTGACTTAATTTGTAGAGTTAAGATGATAAAATGATAAATTAATATTATTTAAGCTCTATAATATAGAAAATTTCTTGATAATTTTTTACTATGCGATCATCATGCCCATCTTGAGTGAATTGGTTGGAAAGTGGAAACAGTTAAGAGATAAATGAGAAGACAAAGATGATAAAGGTGAGTGATGGAGGTGACCTATTATCTTCCATTCTAAGATTGACTGCATCTCCTATCTGGTAACTGATGTTGCCTATATGTGCATTTCTTTCTTGACTTTTTCCAATGAACGATTCAATGAAATCGGTCGACAGCACCCACCGCGCAGTCTCGGCCAGAACAGTAGTGAATCGACTAGAATCCAAAACTAATTTACTGGAAATAGTTTACCTAGGCTTATTTTAGTGAAATTTCACACTATATTTTGCAGTACCATAGTTAGTTAAAATCATGAAATAAAATACTTAATGTGGTATTATGAGTCACATAAACGAAGCATTAATTTTATCCATCCAATTAGCGCGTCTTACGTGCATTGTGGAATGTTGATTTTTTGCCACGTTGTGATAACGAATGTCCTGGACATATACAGTTTTCATCATAAGTAAAGTAAAACTAACAGATAACCGATTAGTTGTTGTTTGCTTATCATTAAAATGAATCAAAGTTGATACAAAAATTCATAGGGTGGTTATTCACGCAATTTCTAGATAGCCTGTGCTGAGAAAAAGATAAAGAAGCCAAGGATAAAATCGTATCACTAAATATAATATACTAATCTATGCGCTAATACAAATTACAAAGTAACAACGAAAACGGCAACAAGATAAGCTAACCCAATACCAGCTCCAATATCAACAACATCCTTGTTGGTAAGGACTGGTAGACTGGACAGAATATCCGCCCTATAATTTAGAACACAAAGAAATAGAACAAATATTTCACTAAATTAGATTTTTTGTTAGTAGAAATACTTATCAGTTAATCAACTGACCTATCACTCGCCTCTAGATCATTGGCTGTGTGGTTAAGCATCATTGAATTTGTATCTGGCTTATCTGAATATTTATCCCAAAAATTTTTAAACAAGTCCCTTCGCACTTCAGCAGTCATTGCACTGAAACGTTATACAAACTTGAGACTAAGAGTGAACAGCGCTTATGAATACGGTTATTTAATGAAATCCATCTACGTGTTCTGATGAAATCAGAACTTACAATATAATCAGCGGTAGAATGTGTTACAACATATATATATATATATATTCATGCATGTATCTATTTATTTACTAAATTTTTCTATACATCCTACTTGATACAAATTATAAAATTCCTTAATTTCTTTTTCGTTGAAATTCATACAACAAATAATGGAAAACGTGAAAACACTAATCGTCGAAAAACTACACCGTTTATAGTTTGATATTGCACCAGGTATACATCGATATAAAAATTTAAGAAAAAAAATGAGCAGAAAATGCCGAGAATCAGCCCAATAAAAAATGTCTTAAGAAGAATTTAGAATCCTAGTTTCTGTTATTTCCGCCTATTACTGTTGGGAACATAAAGATGCATCATGATATATATCTATACCTATAAATTATCTATGTCATTAATGAAAATTCTCAGACTAAAACTATATATAAATATCCACCCGACGATTGTACGGCTTGAAAAAAGTAGGCCGTTATTTTAATGTGATGGAAAGGTAGACCCACGTGGCAGTTTAAAGTGTAGACTGCCACGTGCTTCTAGCGTTCAGTCATGTTTATTAAGTTGGAGATCAAAAAATCGAGAAACTCGTCTTTTGATTATTCTGACTAGTTTTGACAGGGTAAAACATCTGAATTCCTAAAGAACGATGGATGATGCAATTAAGCCGCAAATAAGCATAAGAAAATGTAATAAGGTACACATTGAGAGATTATAGGGCCTGTCTGAAACATCATCATGATACTCCCCCTTCAATATTGAAAAATTACGTGGTAGCAAAATAACTATACTGAATCCAGTCTTTTTATTTCATTTTAACATTTTAACTACATTCTATCGTAAATTGAGAAGTGGTTTTTGGAATGGAACTCTAAGCACATGACGTACACTGAAACTAAAGCCCAGACCATAGTAGACAGCTAGTCAAGATGTACGCAATGTGTAATAAAAGAACGAGCGTATGTAATATCTGTACAGTGTGGAATGGCGTGACCTCGCTATCAACATCTAAGGGACTGAGATACTGATACTTTGTCCGCGGGCAAAACGAAGACAATAAATAAAAATACAAGTAAACATAATTTTGCCTTCTAATAATATTAGTAAATATTTAAATCAACATATGTTAATAAGAATAAAATAGAATTTATGTTGAAAGAAAAATGATATGTGCTTTTAAGGGAAACAGTACACGATTTTCCATCTTCTATCTTACTATATAGTTGTATATAAGAAAATAAAAACAATCATTAGAGTAGTAGAAATATGTTAAATGTTGAGTCATCTTTTATATGCAATCTGAAGGTGGGCTACAAGTAAGATTAAATTTTAAGCACTAATTTCTTAATTAAGTTAATAGTAAAAAGAGCCTATTGAAATACATGTATTGCCCAACCAAATAAATGTGGGGAAACAAATATGAATAAACATTCTTAACAATAAATCCAGGTTTAAATCAATATGACTTCACTAGTACGACAGTCTCCTGTTAAAGCTACTTTTCACCAGTGTTATTAACCTAGTAATGTAGACAAAATAAAATTCGCTGAAAATACTATTTAGGTAAGAGTCACATCACTTGCCAATGTAAGTAAACAACGATCTTTGCAAAAAACAAAACGTACTGTAACACGGATTTTAATAGACAAACACCTAGTTGCGATAGCAATTCATAGCTAAACGATTTTACACAGAATCGTGTGATACGATACAATATGCATAAGATGGTTCAATTATCACTGATTCTGCATATAGAAATAATTCACTAATTTTCATATAATTTATATTTGTACTACTAATTTAATTGCCATTAAGAAAAATACTATCTAAATCCAATTTTAATAAAAGTGGTATCGGAGATATGGCCCAACGTCCATTAATAATGTACAGAATTTCAAAAGACAATTCATATAGTCTTTTAGTAAGCTATCCATATGAACTACGCTAAGCCTACATTTATTACGCTTAATGCATCCAGAAGATATCATCGTACATGACCATTATAATATTATTTAATTCATATTTGCACAAATAATACAATGATAGACAATAATATAAGTGGGAATGAGTTTATGGTACTGATATTTCTAGTGGATTTCTGCGTAAAATATAAAAATTACCGCATTTCAGCAATCTCCGCCCAATGCTCCACTTATAGTTACAGGAAGTTAGAGACGTAGAGGCATAAATATATACCTGACTTTCAATTGCTGTAATGCTACGGTATATCATTACAAGCGGAACTTCCTTAAAGCATTTTCAATTCCGCATCACTTATATATTTCAGATCTTCAGATACTGCATATTAGTACTTTAACTAAATATTATACACATAATGACCTCTTAATATTAACTAGGTTCACTCCCTTTCAGGTTATGTACAAATAATACGTTATTAATACTGCAATTTTTAAAGACATTAAACCACATATTGAATTTCTCAACAGGCAACAAGGAACCCAATTATATAAGAAAGATCTTTTTAAGACCTAGTTTATCTCACCTAACATCCCTAGTAGGTTTTGATTTTGGGCTAACATATTGCTTTAGTCGCTTAGTGCATTTATAGGGATCTTCTAGTAGGCTTAACTCTTTTGTAGAACAGAGTAATACCGTTACTTTCTCAACAGGAAATAATTCTCTGGATATTGAAATACTACCCATTTTGGTACAAAAAGCTTGAATTTCTGAAAGGCTAGGATTATATCTTCTGAGTTGAACTTGTTAATACTATTGATTTTTTTTGTTAAAGAAAGTAGTTGACTAATAATATTACTAAATTCCAAATAAACCATTTAGAATTAAACCTACTTACATACTAAAAAGTGAAAATAGCAGACAAATATATTGAGTAGTTTAATTAGTGTAGATTGCAAAAAATGACTTAAACCAACTTGTGTTATTATAGTGAACTAATTCTTCAAATAAGAGTCCTTACTAAGCACCAAATGACTAAGTATCAAACGTCATAATTGGTAGTTTGTAGCCAACTAAACAAGATTGATCGCTACTGATAAAACGACATCTTTCATAGGCTTAGCTACTGCATCTAATAAATACATCTAAAAATATGTAAACCATTATTATTTAGGCCATAAAAAGCCAAAGTTAATTACCTATCAAACTGTGATCAGTGAAAAAAGAATCAATAAATGAAAATCAACGAATAAACTACACCCCCACTAAATCAGTTATTTTTGAGATCTGTGATGTTAATTAATACCAATCTCATTACGGTTCTTTCTCACAAATAAAATAAGTTCAACTTCTATTACGCTTCGTGACTTGCCAAATTAATTCTCAAACATGCAAATTCGCACTTATTCCTAAATTCCTAACATTAAATGTTAGACTACCATAGACTTGAACTTATTATTCCCACATGATATAATACGTTGTAATAGATTAATGTGCCAATAATAACGTAGTTGTAGTTCAGAATAATTGTCATCATATTATTTATACCTTAATCTTGCAAGAAAAATCTCAGTAGTTCGTGATGTCAAAACTAGTAATTCGTTTTGACCCTAAAACAATACTGAATGTGAATAAAGAGTCAACGTATTATCAACTTATATTTAAATCTGCCAAGAATACAAGCACACCCAACCAAACCACCCTAACATTAGAAAACTCCTAAACTAGACCAGTGACCCACAAAATGTAAATTGACCAACTGAGCTAATAAACTATAAATTACTGAAGGGATTTATTATTTTGTTCATTCTTCTTCTACTATGTTATTAATTAGTCATTTAATGTGTCGGTATGTAGATAGCAATGTGGTACATAATAACAAACCATTAGAAACACGCTTGAGTCGTTAAATAATTCTGACATTTGACAACCAAAGTATCCGTTAATCTATAAAAATAGTAATGTGGGAGAACATTATCCAGGATCTTCCATAATCAAGGATAAACAAGCGCTTACGTGTAGTGGCGCAAAACACTTTACACCATGTGATAGGTGAGCCACGGGATTCTCCAGACATCGTTTATAAAGCATGCATTCGTTGTAGGCTTAAAGCTTTAAAGGTGTTTACATTTACAGTGTCACAATAATTCTATTAAATAAGTAATGAAATAATGTGAGCGAAAAATTCTACACGCCAAATGCGGTTCTTTTTGTTAATGAGACAATATTTAAGCTTTACTCAACTGCTGAGCATAATTAGGTTAACGTCCTATTACATGAAAACGAGAAAAACTTGTTATTTAGTCTGGATGTAAATAATTTTATACATATAAATCTCCTATATTTTACATAAGTAATAATATCTAATAGGCTCAGATATTATAAAACCTGATATATGGTATATACTAGAAAATTGAAGCAATGTTTTTAAAAACTGCTGAACATGCTGTCTACGAACTTGATAAACTTGAATATAAAGTTGTCACGTGGCGTTTCATAAGACAATTATATGAAATTCACTATAAAAATAACGCATAGTAAAATCAGTAGTAGTATAAATAATAATAATGAAATACCTTTTAATTAAAGATTGCATAAAACAAGCCCTATGAAATACTGGTTCTTCAAGGAAAAGAAGAAGTGCCTAGAAGTGTTCGTACCAATCTTTCTTTTAACTGCGGAATTGTTCCATATTATCTCCTAATATATTATTACTGGTATTCCCGAAATATTTTAATTATGCTTACTTTTACCTCAAAGCACGCATTACAAAACCAAGCACAGTTAATATAAAACTATTAACTCATTCGCCTTTAACTGTTTTAATCCTATAAATATAAGCACTTGAAGACAAGTCTCATGACTATACTTGTATTAATGTCGGAGATACCAAAAATATTATTTGTTACTGCATTTATTGTGACAAATATAATAAAGGTGATGATGTTCATTTAAGTAATTATAAATCAAAGCATATATGGTTAGTTAACTGGACATTCTTGCTTATTAACATTTCCATAAATGTCTAGTTTAGAGACATCAAGCTGCTTCTTCTTACGCTCCTTCTCCTTTTTCCCACCACCGAAATTAATAATACGAACACATCCAACATATCCGTCTGTAAAATTACAGTTCACGCACTGTTTATCACTTGCGTTACATAGCATTTAAACAAATTCAAATAACTACACTCAATACTAACCCCGTGTTTCTAGTCCCTTGTTAGTGATACCCTCTGGCAATCCTCCCAGATAAATTGGGTCTTTAGTGACAGTTTCCGGTTTCTTACTTTTTTTCATAATATTTAAATTGCTCTTACCATCAACAGTCAATGTCATAAGATTCTTTTTCTTCATAATCTAAAAATAAAAATAATGGCATCAGAATAAGGACAAGATAATCAGGATGATGCAAGGATAACTGGGACCGTCCTATTGAATAGATAAAATCAGAAAAAACCTTAATTGAGTGCCAGTGTCCATCACATAAAGCATTTTCTACTGGAGGAGTATATATTAAAGACTCTGCTCCAGCTCCACTATCTACTGTGAACTGAAACAAGATAAGTACATTTTTCTGAAAAATATGTATTTTAATAATTATTTCAATATGTAATACATAGATGTAAATCAAAATAACCTTGATGGATCCATTAAGGAATTGGACAGTAAGGTACTCAAGTACCCCAACTGAAAATAGAACTCCATGCTGAATTCGTGGGCGGACCTCCATTTCAGCTGAGAAAGTTTGACCAACCTAAAAATTAATTTAACAGCTGCTTCAAAATAGAAATTAAAAAATAAGAATTGTCGTGGACTATTATCGAAGTGCTCAGTAGGTTTAACCATAGCAAAACTAAAAAATGAATTATTTTTACCTGGAACTCTTTCTTAAGAATAGCATATCCACCTTCTGCTCCGAAATATAATCCATTTTCTACGTATGTATTACAAGGTACGATGTTGTAACTCTTCGCTTCTCCTTCGAATTTCTTGTCATTAAGTGACAACTCACGGATACAACCACCAAATTCAGTTTTTACTCCCTGTATCGTATAAATTAGATATACAAACATAGTAATTAAAAAAACAACAAATATTTGAATATTAGTGGAATATTTTTCTTAAAATCCAAAACTAGGTAACTTTAAACTCACTGGGATAAGTGTTCTTGCATAGCTAGCCAATTCGTTAGGTATACCACCTAGGTACAGTGGTGGTTGAGTATCAATAGAATCAGTACCATGAGGTGTTACGCCTTCTACACTCTCCTCATCAACAATAAGGTGGCCTATATTTCCACGACGTGTCGCCTTAACGTTGTGCCACTCCCCATCCAGAATCGAAATATTAGACCGAAGAGTTGTCTAATATTAAGCATCAATAGTTTAAGTATTATAATAATGTAGATATAATAGTCAATAGTTCAACAGATAAGAAACAACCTGTCCTGATCCAGTATCAAATGATAATACGATTTTTCCATCTAGCAAGAATAGGCCTATATGATCCGTGTGCTTCTCATTGGTAGCAAAAAGAATGACTCCATTGGAAGCAGTTGCATGAATTAGTATAGAAAACGTTCCACTAGAATGGAAATTAGGATACTTACGTATTAATCTCGTAACGGGAAAAATAATAGGAATAAAAAAGTAAAATGCTACATAATACTGCTTGACGATTTACATCAAAACATTATTAAATATGCAAATTAAAGAGATAAATTTGAAGGATATTAAGTGATTTTATAGACCTCTTATCAAAAGTGTCAGGAGCAACTTCGTATTCTAATCTGCTGTTACCATAAAGACCGAAGCGTGTACCCTCCGAGTTTTTAAGGATTCCATATGGAGTAAGTTTTAGAGCACACGACCCATCTGGACGAACCTATAACCATTTACATCTTTATAAAAAGTTACTTAAGAAAATCTAATCTACAGAGAACTTATTAATTTTATTTCGGTGCTTAGCATTACATGATATTATTTATTTAATCTGACCTGAGTTCTTGATGGTTCAAATCCATGAGAAGCATTTTCAACCATTGATCCAGCAATAACGTCGGAAACCTACAGAGAACTATACAAAATCAAAAAAAATCAAATACTAGATAAATAAATAAGTAAATTATTAGGTTTAACCTTTTCAAACTTAGACTCCTTAGAAGAAAGAAGAACAGGAGATGAAAGAGTGGTCTTGATAACATCATCAGCAAGTGAACAGCCAGTTAATGAAACTTCTCTAATCTCGGCCTGCAGAATAATTTAAGGTAGGTCGGATAAGTTGTTCTTAATAAGCATATCAGTTGTTATAATCTAAGTTGCCTTATTTTGTGAATTCATAAGCAATACATACTTTGGCAAAATCAAGGAGTTCGCCATTATATGTAACGTCGCCAATACATCCAACAAAAGAAGTGGATTCATATTTTCCAAACCAAATCGCTACGACTTCACCCGGAATCTGTGATTAAAAAGACTTATCATTACAAGACTGAAATCCATAATGTAGATAAGAACATGGCTATTTAATCTCACCATTTCTTCACCGTTATTCCTTTTAGACTCATTAAAATAGAGATCATCAACATCAAGCCTCATAATTGTTTTATTTTTCCTCACTGAAACGTAGTGCCACTGTTCATCCGAGGCTGAGGTTAAGTTCAAGAACAACTGTAATGATTCAATACAACTGAATACGCAATATCATTCAAGAACTCACTCTATCCTCTCCTGCCACCACAGAAAGCACTCCCTCATCGATTTTGAGAGAAAGAAGATCTTCATCTTCAGTCATAATACCCAATAAAGTACCAGATCGTTCACGTGTTTTAAACTTAAGCGTAACTTCTAGATCATCTTTAGCTGTTAGATTATGAAATACAGCAGATGAACGATAGGATAGGATGGATATCTAGAATAATTAAACATTTTATTCAGAAACTTAATTTAGAAGAATCATTTGAAGTAACTGACCGTATTAACCATTCCCAGAGGACAGGCATTTCGTACTCCTTTGCTGGCGTGACTGGCATGAAGATTGATTTCGTCAGCTCCAAGTCGGACAGACTTTATACAGCCACGCAGAGGCTCAACAGGGGACCTCCTAAAATAAACTCAATAAGAGTTTTTCAGAAAACTGATAAATAGTATAACGGTAGTTGTAAAATTATCTAACGTGTTAACTCCAGCAGGGGTGCCTCCAAGATAATAATAGTCAGTAACACTCATGTCAGTATCTTTTCCTGTAGAATCGCCCTCAGATACCTGCACATCATAAGCCTCATGAGCAAACTTTATTCCATCAGAAGTAAACCAAGACCGTAGTACTTACCATATCTCCATCTACATCCATCTTAATATGTCTTTCATCGCGAGTTACTGTAACAGTGTGCCAAATTCCATCATTGTAAGAACTCCTACTAGTTGACCATTGGCTCACTCCGGATCCAAAATCAAGGGAAAGTCGAATTGAACCAGTCGACAACTCCAAAGCAAGGAAATCACGCTGAAATAATGGCTTTATCTAGGAAAAAAGAAAAGAACTTTTAATTTAAATAAAATTACACATCTACTTAGGCAAGTAATAAGTCGATAGTTAACTAATTATATTATGTATTCAATATTATCCGTTGTGGAAAATCAGTGGAAAATTTGAAACATTCTCAAAAATCGCATGACGCATAAGTTAACTTAGCTTCACTATAAATGACTTTTCTCAAAATCTGAACAGAATACCTTCTATTTAACCTACGTCTTTTCCAACGAAGAAAAGCAGTCCATCTGGTGAAAAAGTGAGGAACGATATAGAAAAGACAGTTCTTTTCCGTGGATTCCAGTAACCCATTTTATAGACGATATAACCATCCCCATTAAGCGAAACTCCTATAAATATATTATTATAGGAATTTGCTTAGATACCTATGGTATGTATTAATTTACCATCAAACTTCAAAAATGCATACCGGGTTGTGTCATTAGTTCCATAGTTCTAGGTCTTTTTGCTCCATGCACATTCACCATTCCTGCCTGCTTAGCATTCCATAATCCGATCGGTTCACCATGAAGCTGTAGATCTTCTATATCACCCTCGAAGCCACGATTACGAATTTGCTTAGATACCTGTGGTATATAATCATACAATACTTACAAAAATAGTTAAATCTGTGGTTATGACTCACGTATAGGATCTACATTTTACGTGAATAAACAAAGGAAATAACATCAAAAAACTGATCATAAGGACATATGTCGACAAATATAGTACATAAGACTCACATTACTATTTTTTGGAATTCCTCCAACAAATAGCTTACTTATTGTCTGGTGGAGATTTAATATACTTTTGTTACCACTTGATATATTCGCTTTAACCTCAGCTACCTAAATTAGAACCACTAAGCTTCCCACAATCAACCAATTTCTAAGCATTATTACAATCTTAACTGGCATAACTTATCACCTGATTGCTGTTAGGCTTATACAGAGTAGCAGTAGCTGATTTCCCAATTCGTATAATACTTAATTTCCGCCACTGACTATCGGACACACGTCTGCATAAATGGCATTTACTTAGACGTAAACTAAAAGCATTTTAGAATTCTAAAATTCTTACGTATTCAAAACAACTTCGAACGGATCATCTCCTAGGTCTACAGTAATTTTCGGTTTTCCAAATTCAATTTCTACAGCCATATAGTCATCAGTAGGAACAGCTCGAGTTCCTGCTGAGCCAGCCTCATTTCCAAAAAATAATGGGATTCCTGAATATGTATTATTATTGCTACCAAATGAATTACATTAGTACATAATAAGTTCATTGAAATAAAATACCGTGTTCTGCATGAGTCCTGAAGTGAAATGAGATATCAGTATGAGCAGCCGATTGGGATACACGAAGTGGAATATTCAAATCAATTGAACTACCTTTTTCGAAGTGAGCACCCAATTTGATCTTAAAAGTGATAAGGAAAATTAAAAATAACGCGACTACAGAAACAATTACATAGAAGTTAATACATAAAATGTTTTAAATAACAAACCCTGTTAGCGGCATCTCTAGCTACAGCAATTAATTCCTTAATATGGGCAATCTTTTCGTTACAAGCATCAACGTGAGAGGTCCGATTGCTCATAAATTGTTCTAACTTGGTAAACGAGGAAAGAAGGTTAGGAGTGAGAATTGACAACTGGAATAACTTTAAAATAAACACACATATATTAAAAAAGTGAAAGAAGCATACATCTTTAAGATTGCTTCTTGTCGTCTTAATTCCTTGTGTAGTCTTAGTGGCCAATGATACAGCATCAGTTGTTCTTGATTTCACTACTGTCAGATCATCACGGAAGATATCAAGAACCTATAAATTATATGATTATTTAATATTAATTATTAAAATAATTGAAGTCTTAAATTAATTTATGATACCAACTTTTTTTGAGTCCTGCAGCAAACTTTTCACGTGATCAGCTGATATATGAATATCATCGAATGTTGATTCATTAAACGGTCTTGACAAAGTTGAGCGGATGGACTCGCCTGCATGACGCATACCATCTAATTGAACAGCGAGCTGAGAAAAGTGGATATTAGAGTTCCGCACCTACCAATTTTTAAAAAAGTTATAAAAAATCCTACTATCAGGTTGTTTTATATTTATAACATTAGGACATGTATGCTATGCAAATTAAAATATCCTATTAGAAAACTTACTCTATCAACGTTTTTTTCAACTTCCAAAGCCTCTTTGTTGAGTTCTTTAGTAACGTTTTGGTGCAAATTCCTCGCCTGTTTTAATAATGTTGTTGAACGGTTGACAGCGATGGCCACGCGCATTTTCTATAAATCGTTTAGCAATCTTAAAGTCATAGTTACCAAACACCTTCACACATCAGCACTCAAACTGTTACCTACTTTCTCTTGTAGACCTTCACTTAGTTCTATAATCTCATCTTCGACCCATATGGCCTTTCCACGTGCAGTTTTCAAGGATTCAGTTAAATTTGTATATGCCAGTGCTGCATCAACAGCATTCTATGAAAAAATATAGGTATATGACTTTTTTTAAAGTAACAAGTATGCAAACTTAAATATTAAAATTTCACATTACCTGTGATTCTACGCGAGTAATGCCGAACGTTCCATTAAGACGGGCTGCCTCAACTTCTAGATCAACAGCCTTAGCTACGACAATGGACTAAAATTACTTTAGAATTATATTATTCAAGACCAATAACGCCCGGACGCTACTCTTAAGTTTTCTCTAATATTCTTACCAAATTAATTGGTGCCTCCTTTTTTTCACGCCTATTTTCCATAGCCTCTCCCAATTCAGCTCTTATTTCAACCAAATTGGCAAGTGAATTACCTATCGCCTCGACAAAATCTTTCGTGAGTTCAGTCAAGTTAGACACCTAAATCACATTACTGAATAAACCCAATTCTCTCACGTAGCATCTATTGCAAATACAAAACCACTAATATTATACTAATTTATAAGCACTAATACTATAATTTCCAACTCACCCTTAGTTGAATATCACCAACTGATTTTTGCTCTTCAATTACTTTATCTCTATCATCAGATAAAGCCTTAATTAGGCCCTCAAGTTTGAAAGTTGACAGATGATGTATAGTCTGGAATAATTTCATAAATTTTACATTAAAAGAGAAATGTTTATAGTAAATAATGCTAATATATGCTCAAAAAGGCGTGGAAGAAAGTTTACTTTAAATGACTGATCGCTCCTCAACTTCGTATCATTTAGTAATTTCTGGACATTGAAGATATAATCGTTTAGCTCAAAATGCTGAAAATACATCAGAAATACATGAGAATAAACTCTACTCCATAATAATAACTAAATAGCTGACCTTTTCCTCTCTTCCCTTAATTTTTAATTTCTGCTTATCCATATTATCTATTTGTTCTTTTATGTTTATCTGAAGAATAGCAATCTTCTTAGGGAGACTCTCGACCAGTTCCGGGACATCATCACTTCAACAGAAATTAAATGATTTGGAAACCCGTACAATAATGCATTATCTCAAAATGAATTCTTTGGTAGATTTTGCAATAGCGAGATGTAGTGGATGCATTATAATAATGCATTACTTACGCGGAAACCGATTCTAAATCTCTCAAAATACGTTCGGCATCTTCGATCCATTCTGGTCCAATAGTAAGAACTGATGAATGGCTTCCAATAGATGTAACTAGGTCACTTATTGAGTAAACAACTTCAGTCGAAGCCTGTAACATAAATTGTTATTATTAATAAAAATAATTTATCCTTTGCTCCTCTTACTATTCATAATATTTGTAAAATACACCAGTTAAAAACAATTAATAATGAAAGGTACATGCCCTTGATCTCTTTTTAATATCTTGTAAAATATCATTGGTATCTTGCGCAAGTCCTTTTGCTCTTTTAGAATCTATTTCAATTACCGTAGATGTCCTGAAAATACTTTTCAAATTCAAGTTTAGTTAAATCATACCGTTATTAAATAGGGATTAAATTAATGAATAACTGTTATCTTGAAACGTAAATGTGTGAGTTGTTAAAACATTCGTAATCTTCAATCTACATTTTGGCGCACTTTTTCGGGAATCAAATGGTCGATATCTTGTTTTTTTTAAAATCAAAATAAGTAAGCTCATTTATAGCACAATTTACGAAAGCATCCTCATAAAAAAAATACTGCTATTTTCTAAGGTTGCAAATGAACCTAAACAATTAATAAGCTCAGTGTGCTCGCAAGTCTAACAATATTTTTAGAAATTTGGAATAGCACAAAATATTGCGATGATTCCAGCGTATTTACATAATAACATATTATAGCATAAAATCAAATTGTAATTAGCTAATGGGCGAAACCAAATAATAACAAACCTGTTGGCTATGTTGAAAATTAGTGATTTATTGAAAAGTACTGCACGAGCATCTCCTAAAAAGTTGCCGTATTCCTCGCTAGACACTGACAGGAGATTTAGCAATGTCTACAATTCATAATCCTTTGGAATATTTCAAACAACTAATAATATACAATAATATGAAAACTGAACTAATTTGATTGGACTCACACTATACTTCAGCATATTCTTTCTATTCCTACTAAGACGCGCACCAACTATAGTCGCTGAGGAAACATTAGAAATAGATGTATTAAGAATATTGATGCTGTGGTTCAGATTACCTAGGTCCTTCATCAAGTGATGTACACATTCGTCACATCCTTAATATTGCACTAATAAATTTTCATTTTTTTGTAAAGAAAAGTCCCTCAACTTACGCCTGCAACCAAAGACGGGAATACGTAAATATGATGGCTGGCATTGGTCGCAACGTGATCCTGTTGCTCCTTCCTGGCAGTGACATTGACCTGTCATCACATCACATACTGTACCCATTGATAGATCAGCTTCGCAATCGCATTCTGAATTATTTGCATTAGAAATGGTGAAATAATTTAGTAAATAAAATGTCCTAAAATACTTCGGCAGCCATGTTCCCCATAATCCCAGTATCCGTGTTCACAATGCTGACATCTTTGTCCTGAAGCACCAGGACGACAAGCACATTGACCCGTATCAGAATGACACTGTGACGAAGATGAAGCGATTCCGCAGTGACAAGCCTCGCATCCTCGGCATTTTCCAAAACCCCAGTGATTAGGCTATAAGAAATTAAAGTGCCCATGATATCATCTGAATACTGATTTAAACCATTTTCCAATAACTACTATTTAATTAGTGCTAAAGGTATGTTGTTTAAAAAGTATTATATACAACTTCCCAACACCGAACGCTAAGAAAATTAAAAATAAATTATACCTTGCAACGATCGCAACTATCTCCTTCAATATTAGCCTTACATTCACATTGACCATTACTATTATCACAAATTGATGTTCCACAACGATTACAAGAACAAGTCTCACAATTTTTAGAATTAATGGCATCTCCGTAGAACCTGTATAAAAATGTTCTTTGCAGTGGATTTATAACCCTACAGGAATTAATGGATTACTTATTATCATCCTAATATTTTCTTACCAAGGTGCACACCATTCGCAGTGTCTACCATCAGTGTTATTTTCACATAAAAAGCAATCTCCAGTAATAGGATGACATGATCGGGAATCATTTAAATTATTATTCTTGTTACAGTCACATGGTTGGCATGAACCACCAACACGTTGAGGTTCTCCAAAGTAACCCGCATCACACCTATAAAATTTTGGCAGTGAAACAGGAAATTAACATATATGACGTATTTTATCTAAATTCTTGGAAATTAATATAAAGGATATTTTTATGCTTGATATACCTGTCACATCTCTCTCCAGTATATCCCACTTTACAGTTACATGATAGTAGTTGGCCGATCTCCGAAACCTAAGTGTAACATTTCTTAGACCTCCATAAAAATACTGGTTTTACTAAAATTAGATTAGTGAATAGAAAATTTTACTTCACAGCTCTTGGCAAAATTATTGCTTGGTGAGTAGGGACAAGAACATGGCATGCAAGCATAGGGACTTCCAGTGGTTGCATCTCCATAATGTCCTTCTTCACAAAATTCACAATAATCCCCATGTGTATTATGTTGACATTCCGAACAAATCCCTAGAATGTTCATAAGATGAATTATGTAAATACCTTAATATTTTTGAGCTAAAAATACTTATCTTCTGATCCAAGTCCATTATTTAAATGACAAAGTTAAAGGCATTTTCAATAATAATTCATTAAATTTTTACCAGTTTCAGGATCACATGTTCCTGAGTGGCCATTACATTCACAGGGCACACATGCGCCCAGGAAACTACCTGTTTGTACCCGGTAGTAACCTGGAGCACAATGCTGGCAACTAAGACCGGTGTAAGGTGGAGGGCAATGACATTCTTCAACGGATGATGATCGAATGACGGAATAAGTGAAGTTCTTAATAGAGATTTACCCACTCAGTTCAATCACCACTATGAGTAATTAATTATACTAAGAAATATATATAAAAACTCACTTTTCCTGCAACTTCTAAACCGAACTCAATAAGTTTTATAGATAGAGGATTAACATAGTATGATCCTTTAAGTGTAATGTTTTGAAGAGAATGCAACATCATCATTAAGTCATCACGATTGATAGGCTGACCGGTCGACAGCAGAAAATTTTCCTATAAAAAGAAAATTTCAAGATATATGTCGTTAATCAAACTGTAACTTCCACTTTAATTAAAGGTATTTGCAAACTCCAATTTAGTGAAAAACAAAATTCAACCTTAAAAAATTACTAACCGGCACTAGTTTGACTTTTACAGTAAATATTTCTTGAGGATTAGCCGGCTGTTCAGGCGCCCAATACTCAGCTATCATATTATTTCCTTGTATACGAATATCAGGTTCAGTACTTATTCGTAATCGATCTGCTCTAGGCATCACAGAAAGTTTAAACGAAAGCTGGAAATGAATTAAATATTTATCATACCATAAATCTTCTGCTAATATCCTAAGGACGCAAAAAAACATTCAACGCACATAAAAAGTTAAGAACCTACCATGAGTCCATAGCTATTTGTGTAGTCTGATCCATATTCGATCGGCACCACAAAGTAAACACTATCATCAGAAGCATCATCACTCCCGTTGTACGTTACTATGTCATCATCTACAGTGATGTTACCAGTGATATCCGTGGTAGTAAACGCAGACATATCGACGGAAATCTATAAAATCAAATGTTAGCTCATATTATCTATTTTAATATAACTAAATCATACGATTGACACAGGATAATTGCTGGATCGACACTGGTCAGTGGTCCCAAAGCAAAAACACTCAATACAGCCCCTTTGATTATCACTAGATAAGTCAAAAGTGCCTGGTTTACAAATATCACAAGAAGTTCCTCCAACATTTTCCTGAAATAAAATATTTTAGCTAGCCAATAATTCAATTTTTCTAAGCAGGAATACAATGAAAAAACTTGGGCTAACTCTCTTAGAATCAACCTCTAAACGAAATCACATAAATATTGCCTACCTTACATACGCACTGAGCAGTATTTCCATCACAAATCTCATCACTAGTCCCTGCAATATTACACTGGCAAGGATAACAATGAGGAAAATTATAGGAGCCCGAAAGACAGCGATCACATTGGCGACCACCAATGGATTCACGACACCTAAATAAAAGAATAATATTTTAATACATATTAATCTTATATGTTTATATATTCTTATTCAATATTTATCTATGAAACTATTTCCCAGGGCCACAAAATATATCCTGTTGATAAAATTTCCAATAATGGCCTAAAAACAATATTACTCACAAACACTGTCCACTATTAGGATCACACTGCAGAGAGGCATCCTCAGAGCCTTGAGGGTGGCAGCCACACTAAGAACACGAAACTTATTTTAGTATAAGCAAAATACAATAATAAATGAATTTTCTAAAAATTGGAGTGCTAAATTTGTGTAAAAGTCAAATATAACTTGTCCGAAATGACATATGAAGTGGATAAATATGTATAGTTTACTTTTTGACATCCAATGAGAGGGTCGTATCCAAACGCTGAACCAACACATCGATCACAAGTTGTTCCTTCCACATGAGGAGGACAGAAACATTGGCCACTTTGCTCATCACACAGTTCTCCAACACTGCACTTACATTCTAAAAAAACTCGATTAGTTTACAGCAGGTGATATATGGGGACATTTGATTATACGAACTCTTAAATAAAATCCTTTCGAAGTAAAGATGTATTAATAAAATTGTCTAAAATAAATAGACTAACTAATGCAGTCCGGAAAGTTGTAGTAGCCTGATGAACATCTATCGCATCGCCTACCAATGATATTTGCTTTACATTTACATTGACCACCATACTCCTCGCAGCAAAATGATTCTGAACCCTAAAGATACCTCAGATATTAATTGGTCTGATCTAATTTATCTTACATCTTTTCTTTAAATTTCAACAAATTCAAAAAGCAGAGATAGACTCACTTTTGCATTACAATCACAAGAAAAGGCCGCAGAGTTAAAACTTGTTGTAAGCGAAAATATCTTCTCGCGACAGAAGTCTGATACATTCGTAGGACTATAATACCTATGATTACCTATAAGCACGTATAATTATTTCAATTTAATGACTTACGCGTTCTGATAAAAGTTTTCACTACACTGCTTTATAAAATCAGTCGATAAATCAATAGGTAATGGTTTCATCAAGTTCTCGCTGAATGAATGATAGGGAACCGCTGTGATAGAATCCTGCATTTTACAAATTATTCTAGAGTAGTTTAAATAGAATACATTTTAAATAGAATTCTACCTACAATAAAAATAGGTCCTTTCTGACTAGAGTTGTGAAAAAATGTGGCAGTATATTTATCTTCCATCCAGAACTGAATAACCTTAAATTAATATATAACAATGTATCTTTTGTACATTAGTGGTTAACACAAGATATCTAAATTAATTTACTTCTGATCTTTCTTTGTCCTTAATTAAGGTCCGGCATCCACTAGCCGATGGACAATAAGCAAATGGTACAGTAGCTGAAAAACTTAAATTAATAGTGATTCATAAAATTAATGTCAATTGAGTTTAGATAAAGTTTGATTAAGCAGCTCAGAGTACTATTTACAAAAAAATTGGCGGAAGTTCTTAATTTTATAAACAAATTCCTGCGTGGAAAACTTTGTATCTGAAATCCGATTTCTACCATATAATTCCAAAACGTGATATATTAAAATATCGTACGTTCAATAACTATTATGAATACCTTGGAAGAAATGATCATTTTGAAGTAGAACTTCGACATTTAAAGGTGTATTATCTTGATTGAAGTAATGCACAAGAAACATATAATGACCACGAGTAGGTACCACTCCTGATAGTTCCAGAGTTCCCTTTAATATTGCTACATCTTGTCATATTCTCATAAGTTTTTGGAAAGAGTTTTAGATAAGGAAATACAAAATTTATACTTGATTATCATCAAGGGGCATAACAGTAACGTCCTTTGGATTAGCAATATAGAATGGTAGCTTCTCACCAGTGATTGCAATCTCCTAAATTATATTATAATAAGCGAAAATTCATAAACTACTAGTAATATGAAAACAAATATATGCTCTCATAATAAATAACTTGATTTTTTCCTAAATCACTAATAATAAAAACAAAAAACACGTTTTAAAGAAAAGAATAAAGTGAAGCTACATTTCTGATTTGCTCCATAAATGAATTGACATCTTGCAGAAATAAAGCGTCGGAATAAAAACCAAAAATTGTATTTCGACTTGACTCATTGGTTAAGTATAAGGGCGTTCACTATACAAAAATTTGTGTTCATGAGCTAAAGAACTATTTTATGCATTAATCGATTTTGTTACCTAACTCATACCTTATTAGAGCCACCTTCAGCCTCAGAGACTATAGAATTAGCAGCTTGGGGATATTGCTCTGATACACATTTTCCATCTTTACGAACACAGACTGGGACCTAAAAATGCTTTCTGATAATAACATTAAGCCATGTTATTAGTCTAAAACAACTCAAGTTTTTAACCTAAAATGTAATATACTATGATTTAAACCTGCTCAAGATATTCAGAACTCCAGTCATCTTTCCTTATAATATTAATAGCTGCTAATCCAAATTCTTGCGATGGTTCAATAAATAGTTGAATTGTGCATGTACCTTTATTGAGTTGAACAAAAGGAACAGTGCCTAAGTCTGATACGACTTCACGACAGAATGTACTAAAAAATAATAATTTTAGGTCCACTCTAAAATTTTATACGGAATATTTATGACTAAATAAATAAATCTCACGCAAAGGGACAATAGTGAATAAGGATAGATCCATTTAGCTTAACAACTGTATCCTGCGAAATTTCAATTACTACCGGTTGACCCTGCTTTTTCAGACTATGATGCTCAGTAACGATACAATATTCATCTCGGTCAGGTACATCAATAGTCGTCTGAATAGGATATTTTTAATAATTAAAAAAAGATTTTCTTCGCCATAACAAACATTTTGAAACAAATAACCTCAATAATTTGTTTACTATTATCAGTACGAATATATGCAGCAGGTCCAATAATTTCAGGCAATATTTCTATTGGTACCTGAATGGGAATTCATCATTAAAACATTTCCAAAATGAGAATTCTCATTAACAAGAAAAAACTCCTCACTCTTTGAAGATCGATAGTGGTCCCGTCAAAATTGACTTCTCTAAATGATGTCGTACCACTGGCTTCAGCTCTTGCCGCTATTGTCAAGGGTGGATACAAAAGATCCATACAAGTCGAATTATGTGTTGAATGTGCCTCACACGGAAGATAAGTATGTTCTTTTAAGACAGATCCTTCATAATACTCGGCAGGTAGCACCACTACGAAATCCTATAGTAGAACATTATCATTATCGCACAATAACATTTCACCATTTCCAATAAAATATAACTAAGAATATTATCTGAATTCAATAATTCACAAGAAACAATCTCTGCTTAGTTGTGATTGCTATCTCCCATTTTCCTGGGTTAAGAACAAATGGTTTCCCAGAAACAGTTATCTCTTTAATAGATGGTTCAGTTGTTGGCAAAAACAGAGATTTCTCAAATTGTTCAATATCTGAAAGTATATTAATAATTAATAAATTATTACACGCATAGTTAAAAAAGAAATTTTCAGACATCTACTACAACCTAATTAATGCCTAACCTTGTGTGTTTGTGATACGTGGTACTACAGAAATAACGGCACTGATTGAAACCATACTTGGATTGTGGTATTTGAAAATTAGACGATACACAGAAGACTAAATAAAAACAAGTTTTTCAACTACTTCATTTCGTATGATCCGGATTTAATGAAAAAATTATTACTAAAACTGTAATTCTAAATACAGAAGCTATGTAGTTAAAATAACTTCGCACAATATCCCACAAGCCTTTAAATCATCTTACTTTCATTATATCGATGTCTATGATAACTTTCTCCTGTATAGGAGAAAAAACTGCATAACCTCGCCAGCTATAAGATGGAAATTGTTCAGTATCAACAGCGAATCGTATGGGTCGATTATCATCAGTATGGCCTTCCTCCGCCTCATACTATAATAAAATTAATAGCTCAGTTTTCTAAAGAATTTTCTAGAAGCAAAGTTTAAAAAACCTGATTATGCCAAAGAGTAGGAAAGTAGTGGTTTTCAATTGGTTTATCACATTGTAAACCGGTCACTCGCGGACGACATCTGCATTGTCCCGTTGATACATCGCACTCGGATCGTAGAGCTCCCCCAACATCACAGTTACAAGCTAAACAGATCAGTTTAGAGAGTAAGAAGGAATATTTTTTCAAATAAAAAGCACTAACGTTGACATCCAAGTTGATTGAAACTTTGAAGGTTGTAGTAACCACCACTACATTTATCACAACGCCTTCCAGCAGTATTTCTCTTACATATACATTGACCCGAACTATAAATGTTAAAACTTCCATTGCTAAAATTAAAAGATCTTTTAGAAAAAGAAAGTGAATTTGGTAAATAAAAGTCCATATTTAATTAGCTCCTATCTATATAACTAACATCTTTTTAATACCTAAGAAAACCTACTTCTGGTTGCAGGTGTTTAGCATGGACAATGTTCCAGCAATATGACAGTCGCATTCTGAAAATATAGTGCATTTATAAAATCTGATTGCTATGAAAAATCCTTTTAAAAATATACTACATTCGTATAATGCAAAAATGATTTGTATAGACTGATATTTTTAAAAAAACCAACATACCAACACAACCACCGGGGTTGTAATACTGCAAATTCCAAAATGTAGGTCTACACTGGTCACAGATACGTCCAGTTACATGCTCTCGACAAGAACAAAGCTCCCCAGGAGCTACCTAAAAGCAAAGTGGTAGTTTATTGTATAAGTTATTAATTAAAACTATCCAACCTTATCACATCCAGCAAAATCAGTAGTTACACCTGATGGATGACAGTTGCATTCCTCACAAGCGGGAAAATTATAAAAATTTGGTTTACATGAATCACACCGTTCCCCCTATAATAAATAACTAACATTTTCACCATTAAAAGGAAAAAAAAACAATGTAAGGAAACAATACCACATTTTCAACTACTATTTAAAGCATATTAAAATCTAAATATTACAAACTTGAAAATTGCCTTTACAGTAGCATTGACCACTGTTGTCACACGTTTGTCCCTTTGCTCCTTCGATGAGACAACTACAAGCCTGTAAAATTGAAATCAACTATTATATGGGATAATAAGAATATTTAGTTATCTTGAATTTCAATTCTTTGCATTCTTATAATTGCGTAAGTGAGAAGAAAAATGTGCTTAATCGTAGTGCTATTTCTATTATACTCACTTTACAGTTAGGGTAATCATAAAAACCGGCAGCACACTTATCACATTTTTTTGCTGTAAAATTATTGTAACATGGACATTGTCCAGTAGTGGCGTCACATTCCAATGATCTAGCACCCCCAACAGCACAACTACATTCTGTAAATAAAATGTGAGTGTCTTTGGTATAAAGATCAATATTTTTCATATCTCTGAAAATAAACGGTTCGAAACTCTATAGTCAACACAATAGAAACCTCACGTATATTATAGCTATAATTTACCGGGTTCTGAGTATCTTTAGACACCAGAAATTTGAAAACAATATATTTTTACTTTTTTGACGAGAAGTTTAATTACTTTTCTATCCATACGTTACTCAGAGAAGACAGAAAAGATAAAACTTGTAAACTGATATCTAATTTAATTCACTATACGAATCTTCTATTTCCAAAGTTTGATAAAAATGCCAAAACATGTTTTTTAAATTCTGAAGCACAAATAAATTTAAATTGGCGAATTCACTATCCTAAAACATCCATAAAACCCACCTGCTTGACATATTTTAAACCTATAGGTTTTCCTCTTTCTAACTAGACTGCCAACATCTATGTATGCCCTACATACCTTTACAGTGAGGATAGCCATAGTATCCAGAATCACACTGATCGCAGTTCTCTCCAGAGAACCCTTGTTTACAAAGGCATTGACCCGATATAGAATCACATACTCCTCCTTCTGTACCCATGGGATCGCAATTACAGACTGCAGATAATTTACTGAGTTATCCTAATGACTATTGGAACGAAAAACAATCATACAGATTTAGCATTTTAAAAACTTAACTCACATGAACAATTTGGAAATCCGAAATATCCTAGCTGACACTGATTACACATCAATCCACTAAATGCAGATGCACATATGCACTGTCCAGTTACAGCGGAACAGTTCGAATGAACAGAACCAATGGGGTCACATGCACACTCTAAGAATATTAACCTCCATCATGTAACCTTCTCCCTTATAATACTTTCACTACATATTTGTAATGCTTTACTATTTTTAATAAATACCTGAATTGAGTGAGAAAAACGATATAAGACAAAATCGACCATAGAAAAACAATTTACCATGACAGCCTGCAGTAACATTTGTGAATCCCGCCTGACACGTTTCACAGAAGATACCACCAAATCCAGGCTTACATGGGCATTGGCCATCTTCTGGCTTAAAATAAGATTTTAATTTCTAAAATCGTAAATTTCCCAAAATTATCTTCCTTTTCTCCCTTAATAGCAAATGTACTTACTAAACAGATTTCTCCAGTTGTTCCATTGATATTGCATTCACATGGTTTACACTCTGGAGCACTGAAATAGCCCTTGGCGCATCTATCACAGTTTTCGCCCTCGAAACGCGGCTGGCACACACAATCACCAGTTTCTTCTGCACATGTACCCGTGTGACGATTAGGATCACAGGAACAAGCTAAATAGAACTTTATATAATTATAATTTGAGAATTCTCATCTATTAATTAAGTGGTGGCTTACGTCTACATGGCATAGTATCGTTCCAATTAACATCTCTAGGACGGTAGAACCCAGACACGCACTTATTACAATTAATACCCTCGGTATTATCCTATAAAGTTAAGAAAACTTATCAAAAACTTATATACAAAAAACGAAAAAATAAGAACGAACCCTGCAATTTAGACATCGTCCACCTCCCTCGTAATTTCCATAAATATCAAGAGACAAATTATTCTTGTCTATATTTTCATCATATTCGCATTCATTCGATCTGCCAAAGCAGTTACATGCTGAAAGGTTAAAATTTTGAAGCTTGACAAGCATCTAATAGTGAATCGTTTGAGATGAAAGCAAAGAAATCATTTTATAATAAGTTGTACAGTGTTTGTAGTGTAGGTAAGGAAAATTTGGGAAAAATATAAAACATTAAATTATAACTAACGTTCACAAGTAAAATTATTGTGTACTGTCGTTGGTTCCCATTTCTTTTGTTCAAAACCTGGACAACAACGTTCGCACATATCTCCGCATGTATTATGCTCACATCTGGTATTAAAAAAAATACTTTTCGAATACGGTCATGAATAAAGAATATCTTACCGACAAAGCTTCGTTCTTGGCCTTTTTGGATCAAGGATATCACAAGTTCCTGCATGACCATTACACACACACCGCCCTCCCATAAGAATTTCTTTAATCGAGTAGAAGTACTATAAAATATCTAGTAATACCTCAGTTCAAAATGTTGATATCATTTGCATGTGGATAACTCACGGAACTAATTAATAGATTTTACCAGTTCCCTATGAATAAATATAAGAAATAAAAGTTGTCAAGTAAGTCACAATTTTTCGGTCATTTACTAAAAACAATTTATATCTGTTGCTGCATTTATAGAAACCTTAATGTTTGAATTATAATAACAAAAACAACTATTGCATATGTAGTTTTAGTCGAATTTCATTGTTTAGTCATATAAATTTACAATTACAGCTCTTTGACATACTCTTCTCGTGACAGTAGGATCGCTGCCCTCATAGAGATCCATAAGATCTCCATGCAAAGTTCTTGTGCCTAATAGACGAATTCGTACGTTAGTTGCTCTCGTAAAATTTTGGAGAGCTTCTGATGAAGAAAAACGATTTCGACTGGGTCTATGTTCTAAGATTTTGATGACCATCTAAAAAACACTCTTTCGATAAATAATTGGCTACTATTAGTATAGCTCACAAAAGCAACTGCTCTTACCCAAGGCGAGATTAAGTTAAACTAATTCAAGCTCACATCAGCATTTTCTAGGGGGTGAATACTGGCCAGGTCGGAACGACAAACAACTGTACCATCTTCAGAAATAGGAGAAAGTGACTCCATTCCGAAGCGCTTAAACATAAGAAATAAGCAATCATAATCCAAACTAATAGATATTGTTTTTCTATAGGCCTAAATTAAGCCTCTTAAGAGTCAGCTAAACTGACAGACTTCCTCTAGAGCTACGTAGTTTACAAACAAATATTTTAAAGTTGGACTCACTCTCATACATTCCGCAGGAGTTTCAGCAAAGTAATACCACGGCTGAAATGTTTCGCCATAATCTGTTGATCTTTCAAGTATCCATGTACCTGGTTTAGGACTATTGGCCATTTGAATCCAAACATAAGCAACGTGAAATTCCTGCAAAATGAAGAATAATGTTGGAA
Organism: Heterorhabditis indica; assembly: GCA_020740425.3. NCBI lineage: Eukaryota > Metazoa > Nematoda > Chromadorea > Rhabditida > Heterorhabditidae > Heterorhabditis > Heterorhabditis indica. The sequence goes on from JAJAVP010000328.1 coordinate 62,036, forward strand.
AGAGCCCAAAAATATAACAAATATACCTGCTCAAGATCTATAGTGATGTTAACATGATTGAATTCCATTCCCCTGGACAAAGGAGGAGACTGCCACCAGCTAGTATTTCCATCTACCATATTTGACGCAGGATGAGCGTTTAGAGTGCCTGCTTGACAGTGACCACAACCATGCCCCCCCTAAAACGAAACGTTCCATGAATATATAAGTAAAACTATTTTATCGAATTTTTAAAAACTTGGGTTTATAAATAAATACTTCATTTTTAATAATAAAATATAAGATATATGTTTGAAACATTGTAGATATTAACCTGGATAAATGCCTCTCGAGGATTTCTTTGTTCACGAAGTGCATTTGGATGATCTTCTTGATCCTGATATGAGTATGAATTTAGAGGAGTGTACTGGGTTGATCCTTAAATAAATCTAAGATAGCTTTCGTATAGTAATATGATCTAATTTATTTCAATTTGTATAACTAACACAAACAACAACACATGCATAGATGTGAAAAAAAGCATTAATTTACCAGTAAGAGAACAATAAACTTCATTTATAGGTTGTCCATTATGTTCTCCACACGTCGATGTCGCTGTGATTGGTTTCTTATATGATATTGTAATTTGACTCGGCGTTAATACCTGGGACAATACCACCTGCCATAGTGCTACAAAATGTAGCACCCAAGTTGGCATCGTTTCTGTATAATAATAGTTAAATTTCATAAACGTCTATATAAGTAATAAAACAACGAAAACAATCAAATATAATTAGATAATTCAGTACTAATATAATGAGCTATAAAGCACAGGAAAAGTAACACTCAGAAAAATTATAGACTACCAGTTCCCTCTATTTTACGTGTGGGAAGAAGAATTAAGAACAACTGGATGCAATAAAGTATGATTTTGCAATCGCAAATCACTAGATGTTATTAACATATTAATCTATTACTTATTACTAAGATATACGTAAATAGCTCTCCAAATTTTACCGCATTTTGTTTCATATTAGACGTACAAGACATTTATTTTTAAGTTTTATCACTTTTATATAACTGGAGACAACCATATTGCTCTTGTTTATAGAATATAAACGAAGTAGCTGTCCATATTTCAAGCAAAGCTTTGTTTATCTATTTTTAGCATATTATGAGGGAAATAATGGACGTAAAGATAACAGTAATATAATACCTTATATTTGAATGTATCTGGAAGTTATGGCCAAAATATTGTGAATTCTAGAATATTGAGCAAATTCAATTAATATTGCAAAATATACCTACAAACCAATGGTGTATAGAACAGAATTCATATAAACAATAATTATAAGAGAATGTACTAGAAGTTCCCTGTATTTACTTACTAATTCAAACGTGCCAATAAATATCAAATAATTACATTGTAAGTGTTACGATATACATGGTTACACACGTTTGAACCAAAAGTTCAGAACGATTGTATTATTTGTAGTAACCTTAGGAATGATCAATCGTACCCTAGAGATATATTAAATAGTGCTGGATGTATTATTTGGGGAGATTCCCATGAGGCTAGTTTGACAATCCCAAAATTACCTCGCTTGTTGAAGGGAAAGTAAATTACTTGATGAAAAAGGTGGAGAAAACAACATATTATGAGGAGTATTAGTAATAAATAAACGGCGGTATTTAAGCATGGGTATTCCATCGTTCAAGAAACACTCAGTAACTGCAATAAGGGACTGACAGAGAGAACTGTGATCCACATTACAATGCTTCCAACCGCGGCACCGCATAAAAACGATGCAGCTGTGGCGCGCACTTCTCAAAAACCATTCTGCTCACCAGATATCAATAATTTATGCACAACTGGCATTGATGTTAAACATCTAATACTCGTGTTTAAAGATTTGTAGGCATTTTATAATATCTGCCTTTACTCATTTAAACATTAAACAACATCTTAATATATAAAAGAGAGTTTATGCAAATTAATGATTCAGTGAGTATATCTTAACACTACGTATTAATTGTATCAATTGGTGATAGTGGGTTCTAAGATTTAATCCGCTGTACTAGGTGTAATTTTTTTGGCTACTATGTCTCGAGTTTTCATCAACTAAAATATTTCTAAATTTATTTCGCTTTGAACAACTGTTGCCTAATAGACAATAGATAACAACGATAGTTTGTTAAATTTGGGTTCCTGTATTTTTCAGGTGTTTCTCAGTTCAAAATGTTTCCATGTATTTTGACAATTACATTTCTGATTAACATATAGGTATGCATATTAAAAAATAGTTCTGTAATATAGAACTATTTCTAATTACTTACCTAAGTCTAAAAATCTAAATCAAGTGTGAAATATTCATCAGAGGTTTGAAAAGAAAATACAATACTCGCTGTAAACAGTAAAATAAGAGATTTACTATATATTATAGCAGAGAAATGAGCTGTTTCATAAAACGACTTATAGCACCTGACGCTCGTTGTCTGGCTTAAAGTGGTCTCATAGATGGTTCTTGGTATTATTTAGTGTAATAGAAGATGGAAAGATAAATTGAGATAATTACATAAAATAAAGATAACCAACATTATGGGAAAGAAATAATGTAAATTTGTCATCAGTTAAGAAATTTGTGCAAACTTTGTCTTATGAAATCACTGTATCCGTTTTCAGTACTTGGACCGTACTAGGTCAAATCCTTCGTTTGTTTTAATAATTTATGTTGTACAAATGGTTATCTATTAATCTATCAATAGCAGGTTAAAATTATTCTAAAACTTACTATAGATGAAACACTAGCAGCAAACTTGGGATGTATACTTACCGTAAATATCAAATCGATAGAGAAAGCATTATCACTGGTAAGTCGGTTGTCTATGCTCTAATTAAAGTTCATTTTGACATCTTATGAATTAAGGATTATGCTAGCTAAAAAATTATTTTAGTAAGTTATACTATACCGCTGTACGTATGCGAAGTGCGATGAGTTATGCAGTGGCAACACTAGATGAATAACATGCATTTGGAAACTTGCAACGCACACTTCAATTACTTCCAGGTTTATGTCAAACATTTATTTATAATTACAATATATACTTAAAATGGTATTCCTAACAAATATCTAGCTTATTTGTCATATTTTTTTTTATATATTTAAAAACCAATTAGTCTTCATTTGTAATTCTATAGTAATTTAATAATTTTTCAACTTTGGTTTTAGAACAATGGCCTTTTTTGGAAAGGAACCAAAAGCCATTTAACGCCTGTCGATTTTCCTTATTCCTGACTCCAACGTAGTAATTATTGTTAACTATATATGGTTGCAACAATATTCGATCCGAATCACTTATTTTGAACCTGTAACGCAAATATTCCCATTACTTATAGTTAAAGTGTAGAAAATAGATAATAAAGTATTACTAGAATTATGCATCCAATGTTTTAGAATAGAGATATCTATATTACAATAATAAGTAATGGTCAACGCAAATTTGATAATATTAAAACTATTAGAACATCCTAGTCTTTAGTTGTTGTTTCATTTCCATAAATATTTTTAAAGCGTAGATATTGTAAGCTTTTAAATTTGATTATAACGGTTAAGAAGTATACTACATTTTAAACTACATAAGCTATAATTTTGGTAATGAATGGTATTAGTTACCAAAACAGGTGAACAATTGTTATAAGCAATAATGATATTTTTTTTAAACCTTATGTTATTCCGCTATACACGGTGAATGAAAAGATCTGATACAGATCTCAAGTACTGTTAAATTATTAGATGATGTAACAATTCGTTATGCTAATGAGTATGTGCTACTTAGAGCCACCTTGGATCATGTTCAAAATTTCATTCAATCATCACGTTCCTGAACTGTTGTATCCGTGAACACTTCTCGCGTTCGAAAAAATGTCAAGAGAGGATCCTTCCTGATAACAAGGGATCGATGACGAAGGTGGCTTCTGACCTCAATATTAGTCCCACATCATTGAGGAAA
>JAJAVP010000328.1:74433-118509 GCA_020740425.3 Heterorhabditis indica
GTTCAGATAAATTTTCATGTCCAATACTCTTTATTACAAAATTATGCGACTTAATCTCTGTATCAGAACTTTTGGCACGCCATGTATTTATATATGGCATGTAGGGCACAATATATTCCCGAACTTTGAAGTAATTCATATATATAGAATATCGCAAATCCCTGACAATTATGTAGTCGGCTACTATGCTCTAAAAATTTCTAAGGATTTCTTATTTATTCTTCTTAATTTGTTTTAGAACATACCACTTTAATTACTATAATGATGTTTTAACAGACTGGTATGTTGAATTAGTATTATATCACGTATGGTTAAGCCAAAATTTTCTGTAAAATGAAGGATTCAGCATATTAGTATTGATAGAATTATTGACTCCTACAAGTTGTCTAAATACTAGAAACCTTTCAATAAATTCTTATGAAACCACTTAATAAGAAATAACCATGTTCTGGTATGATACCGGAACATGTAAAAGTGGTTTGCATAGATGTAAGAGGTAGAACTTTTGGAAAAAATCATGCAGATATAATGTACGCTATTTGGGAATCTATATTGTAGCCTATATGCTTTTTATTGTAAACTCACAACCCAATCATCATCAGTTAGCAATAATTGTGCATTAGCATCTCGCACTTCATCAGACTTATCATCACCAAGCACCTGAAAAACATTGTATTCATATAATTTTATAAAAAAGTACCTTTCAAATTAGCTATATATATATACTATTCTATATTCAGAGCATGTAAAAAGCATTTAAACTAAAAATTATAATACACTTATACGTTATTCATCCTAGATATCTACTGATAGCACACCAATCTTCGTTTATATTATGACGATTTCATTTCTTGGTAGAAATATAAATCATTTGATGCTGGACGTAAGTGTTTTCTTCTAGAGTCAATTTCTTTATTTCCACCTATATTTTAATATCCCTCCTAATAAGCGATGGAAAAGAAGTATCAAAATTCGAGAGCATCCAAATTAATATTTTACTACTTAAAATATAATATTTAATCACAGAAGAAAGGGAGAAGATATATGATATATGATGAAACTTGCGTGTTACACTTTAAACATTCATTAGAATATGAAAAGTTGAGAAAATTCTTCCAAATTAAATTAAAGTGTGGAAAACATATCTTTACTGCTACAATGAAGTCCCAGTATGTTGAATTTCTCCAACAAATTCAGAGATAATAGAAATCAGTATAATATTTCTTTGCACTATTAATGACCTATTCGATATAGTTAAGGGAGGGAAGAAAAACTACCAGAAAATTCAGAATGTTATAGGCAAAACATGGATAAATAATTACACATGTTCAATAGTTATGTAACCTTTTCCCAAGTAAAGAATGAAATTTTGAAAATGAATACGTATATTTATAGTGGGTAGAATAACTGAAATCGTAAATTAAATGCATCTTAACTGTTACATACTTCAACCTCCATCGCACTCCATGGCACTTCTTCAAAAGCAGCGGTCCATACAGCTAAAATCTTTACACTACCCATAGTACGAAGCTCACGACTAAATTGTAGTGGTGGTACGTAAATACGACCTTAAAAATATTTTTAAAATAGCAATCAAAATCAATACCCAATTATTTGATAAAATTAGTACTAACAAACACTTACCAATTACATCATTCCATAACCAAGCACATCGATTAGACAGTGATACTCGATTAACGACAGCATCAAGACGCAACCGTAATTTAGTATGATCCATATCATCTTCGTTAACTTCATACAACTAAATGTAATTTTACCTATTATCTATGAATTGCATTATGAAAAAATCACTGCCTTTACTTCTTTGCATAGGAAAATATAACTCTCATTACTAACCATTCCAAGATCTTCTGGATTCCTAACAATCCAAAATCCTTTGCCATCTTCTAAATATTTAATAACTTCATATCGAATACAACTTCCAAGGGACATCCACGGCTTTCTAATCACTTCAGGTAAACGTGCCATTCCAGATCGCTGAGAAAAACTGCTAATTATTTATTATCATTGTATTTAACAAAGGATAATAAATATCCATACCGAAGAATAAACAGTACAGTCACCACTTGTAGGAAAAGCTACTACAACTCCAACCTAAAATTATGATGTACCAATAATTCACTTCAATGTTTTTAAAATGGTATTTCACGCAATAAAAAAGAAAGCACTATAAATGGACCACTCTCACTCCTGTTTTCCAGAGGCATTCACCTGACCAGAGGCGATATCAGGAATTTTGTCATCCTTTTTATCATCAAATCCTGTCATACTTATGGCCCATGCTACGTAACGGCAATTATTAATATCCGGTTGACGGAAAATCTGTGAATATACATAAAATGAATCGTAGAACTTTTAAGTACATATACATGTAATTAATCGTTCGATTCAACTTACATTTAGTGTATCTTGGTGGAACTTTTACTGAATAACTACCGCACCTTTATGCCAAATTAAAAAAAATAACCTTCTAACTACGTGTTTAGCTTTTAAATAGAACATACTTTTAAATAAAAAGTTTTCTTTATGTCAGCTCCTTTCCCCAACCATGGCTTTTTGCTAGTATCTGCTCTAGCAGAATATGGGACAAATACCCGACCATAACGTTTAACATCGGCATAACAAAACCTAAAAAAAACCATATTCCTAGAATTTTATAATCTAGAACTACATCAAAATAACAAGTAATATATAAGATGGTAGTTTGAAAGAAAGCATGCACAAACTTTCTAGATATCTCAACTATTTTCCCAGTAACAATCAACAATTCCTTAGTTTTCACAACTGAAGAAGCAACAAAACGACAGTCATTGTGGATCTGACTTTGCTTTTGTGCAGTAAATACAACCTCTTCATTATTCTGAAAGCATCTTAACTATATAATATTAATAAACACTAGTATATAAAAGCAATCCACAAAAGCAAAAATGCACTATACATAAGAAAATACAGAGCTAACCTCAAACCGATCACGCATGTCATTACACTCATCAGTTACACAGGCAGCAATAGGGAAATAGACTGTCCCCAACCTTTCATCTGCTATATATGCATATTTTTTCACCATCTGAAGGGAGATTAGGTGGCTCACAATCATTGATTAGCATATGAAAGCAGAAATCACTAAAAACTTACATTACAAATTCGCCCTATTCCTAAAGACCGATTCTGACTCATGTCGAGTACTATTTAAATAACGAAATAAATAATCACTTGTGCCTGAAAGCCACTGCAAGGAACACAAAACACAAACAAATAAACCACTAAACAAATAGTCTAGCGTTATTCAACGAAAAATATAATGATCTAACTCAATATACATCTAGAAGGTACGTGGTGGAACCTTACCAATAGTAATAACTGGAGAAAATATAAGCACTTCACTTGGTAACATAATTCACTAGAACAAATAATAGCGAACATATTATATGATAAAAATATTTTACCTATGAATGTAAAATTAGCTATCTCATATTATTTGAAGATGTATTTAAAAAACTAACTAGAATATAATAATAGATCTTACACTAATATCATGAAACTTTAAGCAATAAGTTTGGTAGATTTGATAGTACTGGTGCGTATTCCTCTTGCTTCTCCACTGTACTTGTCAATTTCACGACGTACTATTCCCACCTGAGAACGCACCTTCTTTTTAATATTCAGGTAACGCTGCCGATTCTTTGCCTAAAACAATCATCTAGAAAGTTGTATCTTCTAATTGTTTAGCGGGAAATTTTATCCCGTAATATATTTATTTAGAAAGCCTGTTAACCAAACTTTGGAAAAAAAGAGGGATTCCTAGAAATACTTTTCCAAGGTTTAATACACCTGTACACTGACCTTTGCATTCTTTGTCTTGCGTTTCGCAATACCCTGAACATTACAGTTTTTAACTATTGTTATAGATGCCACTCGCTTATCATCTGTCAGCTGTGTATTAGCAGCCAAAGAATTGACAAGATCATCCCCCTCTTCACATTTGCTGGTCATCTGGAATCATCATCAGTACTGAAACAAATAGACTACTTGTAGAAACAGTAAAAAAACACCTTATTCACTGTCTTATGAACTTCTTCCTCTTGGATAACTAGTGGCAGTTCTTCTCCAGCAGTTACTTTTTGCATAAGTTTATTCAAAATTTTACAATTTTTTTCCAAAAATACATCAACTTTTTTAATCATCTGTAATAAATATTTTAATTAAATTCCATTTGCTGAATCAACAATTTTGTTGGTAAATAATATACTTAGCGACTCCCATAATTATTATTAAACTAAACAACCTTATTAAACTTCGAAATTTGCTCTATGACGGGATGTCCATCTACCAAAATATCAGTTGCTTTCTTCTTTGAAAGTGAAAAGGCTTTCAGTTTCAGGAAGAACACTATGCTCATAATGTACCTGCGAATCTATTTCATTATATTACCAACGAAGGTCAGATTCAAAACCAAATGGGCGAAAGGCAACTTACGATGAATAAACATCAATAGCTAAAAGTAGCTGATTGTGTAGCATAGAGTTGGAGGGAATACAATTGAGTACAGGAACAAGGGGCTCCACTATCACAGTCATAATATCTTTCTAGTAAAAAGATGAAATCATATTGAAACTAGTCACACATAATAGTATTCAAACAACTGATCAGTATAAAATGCGCCAATGAGAACAAATCCTTTCTTTTAAACTATTCCAAAAAAATACCCTTCTATTATATTCCTCAAGCAACTCTATCGTTTTCCCATTAAGCTTCTTGACAGTTTTAAATTTCCATTCAAATGCTACTTCTGTGGAAACCTGCAATGAATAAGAAACTAGTAAGTATTGAAATAATAAATTAATAAGATCAAGTTACATTTGTTTTGCCTTTATATTCTCGCACTTTAGACCTACATCTTTCAAAATAGGAGTACTGTCTTCATCATGAAATATGTCAACAGCGTTACTTGCAGCGAGATCAAGAGCACGCTGTCTACTCGAAGCATCTTCTTCTTCTAGTTCTGCATCTTCTAATTCTTCTTCCCGCATACCTCCCCAGTCTTCATCCACATACCTAAATTCATCTAACCAATTTATTTACATTATAAAAACAAAAATACACTATATGCATACATGTATAAATGTTAAACTTACGAAGTGCCATAAAAATCCTTTCTCTTCTTACCCCACTGGTTTCCAGTAATATTGTCTGAAAAAATAAAAATGATGTAATTATCTATATTCGCGCTCGCAAATTCTAATACAATTTTACTGTCTGTTACGATTATACCCCTTGTATTATTTCCTATAATCAAACCCAATCATTAATCATTCATAAATTTCATTTATAAACCTACCATCACGTCCTTCAAAATCACCAAAATCTGAAGAATCGTCATCATGCTCACTTTCTCCAGATAAATCGCCTTCTACATTTAAAACCTCTTCCGAATGACTTTTTACCTGATAGCTTGATATTAATTACTCGAATTCATACATTTGAAAATGGACAGAACATGAATGAACCCTATTACCTTTTTTTTTCGGTAGCTATTATCATTAATTTTCCTCTCATCAGCATGATATGCATCAATATCATCTTGGATATCACTATCACTCTCGAAATCTACATTAGATCTAAAATAAACGCCACCAAGCAATTATATACTTGTGAAATAGTAGGAACATAAACATAATAAAAGCTTACTTCAATATCCTATTTCTTTTGCGCATCATTAAATTATTCGAAATTCAACTATCTGAAAACTGCTTACTTCAATAAACTTTACCTTATGTCACTTTAAGGGACTGTAAGAAACCGTGATAAGCGAAAATAATTAGATACGTTATTATTAACCTATAACACAGAAAGGGCATAATTTAAAAGGATTTCAGAGAAAGAGGTTTGTATTTTATGTACCTATAAACATCCTCATACCATACATCTATAGACACCTTGGATGTACTAGCAAAGTTCTCTCTCTAATTCCAAGAAACAATTTAAAACACCTCTTAGAACACAGTAATCCAAAGACAATAACTTTATTTCCTAACTTCAATTACCGTTCTTTCGATTTCATATTTTATAAAAATATACTTGACATTTAAACCAAATCTGCGCTTCAAAAATTATATTCTATCTTAATTAAACCTGAACATCTTTCAAGTCAAGACTATTAAAAATGGAATACGCGCCAAACATTTATTTCATATTAAAGGAATGTTGTATAGGTGCAGATTTATTCCTGTAAATCGTCATAAATCTGCGAGGTTCTATAATTTAGCTAATATATAGGTGGATTTATGTGGTTTGGTGAGCAGTTTACTATAGTATTTTTAGTAGAGTTAATACTATGTTCAATTATTACGTAGTGGATAAGGAGGTTTAAAGCTGAATTAGTATATTTTAAAATGCTGTTCTTCAATTTTTAATTTGTGAATTGTTATTTTATTAGTTTCTACTGTTGTGTTATCGCTCAATATGTTGTATTTCTAGACTAAACTATAATATCTTTATTTTTATATAGTAAGTAATAATACATAACTGAGTAGCTATTAATCTGTTAGGTTTCATAGGATGTTCTGGGAAGAACAGGAAAAAACAACGCTAGAAGAGAGTTCTCTTCAAGTTCCACTAAATTCTAATACTGTGAACTTGATTGATGTCCTTTATGATCCTTATACGTTACAAGAGCTGCGAAACGGAAATACCAAGCTAATAGAATAGTAAGTATACTGTTGATAATTATTTAAATATTAAGAATGATGAGTTATTTTCAGCCTCACACAAGAATATATACTTGTTGAACTTGTTAATACTGCACTTCGTCCTTCAGTAGATGAATCATTGCCTTTGAAAATTCAGTATAGGTACTAAATGTTGAAATTCATGTTTAAGTGACAATTTCTTTACTTAAACATTAATACATTTTCACTAATCGATATATTTCTTAAATAATGCTTTAATTTGTCTATACTTAAAGGGCATCTCATCTGTGCAGTGAAATTTTGACCGCACGAAACAATGATGATCTTTGTAATGCGCTACTTAAGGTTAGTAGATATCTCATAGTTATTATGTGTTAATATTTAGCAAGATTTGTTCAGTGTGAGCCTGCTCTCGATGCTCTCAATGAGTTTTTGGATGATTCTTCACAGATGAATCATCTCCTAGCTAGCTTTCATATGAAAATTATTCAACACCTTATGAGTCGCTCATTTGACCAAGTATGTTTTTAAAATTATTTATGATCAATTGTCTATTGTTTAAGACTAATATTGAGGTTATGGTTTTTATAGACTATCGATCTTTTGGAAAAGTCTGGATTCGTAGAAAAGTGCGTAAATAATCTGAGGTTCGGAGCTGTATCAGAGTTACTTCAAAATATAGTGAAAATTCCTTCGTCCGTTACGGAATCTTGTCGAGTCAAACGTGTAAGAGCTTTATATACTGCAATTTTTTTGGCATGTTTATTGTAAGCTGATAATATTACACAGTGAAGTATTTATAATATCAAATACTTGTAACTGGACCTATATTATTTTTGCAAGAACATGTGATTTATCAACTATTCGTTATTTTGAAATTGTTTTCGAAATGTACTTTTCTATTAGTAACGGATTTCTCAATATATATTCATAAAGGGTTCATTATCTGGAGTTTAGAGATTTATATGATAAAATTCGATTTATATATATAGAGAACTCGTTTCAGAAAAGTTTTAATTAGCAGTTAGTGCAGAAAATAATATTGTAAAATAGACTAGTCAAGTTTTTAGTGGTTAGTGGATGAGAAGTTAGCTGAAAGGCTGATTCGTTTGTTAGATAGAAATTATCCTGAAGCCATCCATGAAAATGTTGCCGATCTTTATACAGATCTTGTAAGGTAAATACATCTGTTCTTATTACACTTTGATCTCCCCAGGGTTTAATTTAATAAGTAATCTACACAAGGAATCTTCGGGATCTCCTATATTCATTCGAAGATAAAGAAGATTTATTACAAGAATCACTTCAAGACCAAAAAATGGTTTCAATGATTGTTGAGAAATTATTCGAGGTATGTTTTATTGGTCAATCACCAATGTAATGTTTAGAGATTTAGTGTTTTGAAAATAGGGTATTTCGAAAAGCAATTTTTTAGCGTGATGAACAAGGAGCAGTGTGTAATTCTGTTTTAAAAAATGGGAGCGAGATTCTGCAGTGTTTGATGGAAACAAATTGTGTTATGTTTTGTCCCAGTCATTTACTAGAAACAGAGCGAATGGGTGATACATGGGCGGGTGTTCTTCCTACTGAAGGAAACATAAAGGACAGTAGTGAGGTGATTAATTTGCATGGATTATTTAATTGATGTGCTTATTATCGTCCAGCTTGATCTAATTAGTCATAACTAATAAGTTTTAGTTGTTTCGTAATTTTTGTTAACTATTAATTTATCTTAGTGGAAGATATTCGATATATTTTATTTAGCTTCTATAAGGAATATGGGTTTCGATTATGGTGTATACAAAGATATTGTTTTGTGCAAATACATTTTTAAAATCATTGAAACTAACTATTTGAAACCCCAATAACCTAATTAATTTTCCTCCCATTTCTGAACTGTAGGTTTTGGAAAACTGTATTTTTGCTAATTATAATTCTCCACAAGTTAATAGCTTTCTGGACTCTCACAGTCGTACCCACTAAGATCGTATACATATTATTGGGAGGAAATTCTCTTTAATATTGTTCACAAGAGAGTAATTTATTAACGATAGGATATATGAAGTTTATGAAAGATATTTTGTATTGATAGGAATTATTGAAGGTATGGCGACCAGATGACGCTAGAGTCGTCGAAACAATTTTAGCAGAAAAAGGGGATGCTATCATACAGCTTATCATTGAGGATTTATCGGTTTGTTTGCCTAGTAGTTTTCGTTATTAAATCAAACCGAAGTTAGTATTGGAATATCATATAACTGAATAATTCTAGTGTTTACTACTCTTATAGGCTACTAATCCTAGCGAAATTTGGTCTTCTCTTATGCGACTATTAATTGCGTTGTGCGACACAAATTTCTTACGTACTCACCAGTTACTTCTAAATTCTTTTCGAAATTCAAGACTTAAACAGGTTTGTCTTTTACTTGTATGTAATTATCTATAGCACAATATTCGTTCGAGAGATAAATGGATATATTGTTTTAAATAAGTGGTTTATAAATATTCCTTTGGGTAAATAGAATGTAACACGTGTGATCTTTCAGCTGATACTTCTAATTTGGGATCATCCACTTCGATCAATATTTCATAAACAACTACATAAATTGATTACTTATGTGATGTATTCAAATACGGATGAAGAATCACCACTCATAAACTACTTGTTTAATGCAAGTTTTAAATAATAGTTGGATAAAACTATGAATTACGTCTCTTAACAGACATTGCTTTACTTTAGGAATGTGATCTGGTGATGACTATCTGGCGAGGTGTCGTTCCTGTATGTATTCTACCTCGTCTTCATTTAATCGCTCTTCGTTCATTCCATCTTCAGCTTGCAATTTCTTTGCAACACGCAAGAGTTAATTCTCATAATAAGGATAGAATTGACAGTTTTCTTAAGGTTAAATGATTTTCTTGTTTTTTATTATTAGTATAAACAACTTGGAACTTTAAAGTTTCATTTTAATGTATTATTAATATAGATTAATCATAATTTGTTTTAAGCTGCAAATATTTTAATTCCTAACCATAGTGTAACTTTTCAAGAAAGTTTTTTGTAATTTTATTATCAGTAAAAGTTTATTTTTCTTTCTACAGGCATCTCCGAAGTGGACTGAGGTAGAGACGATTATTGGAGAGTGGCTTGAGTGGAATAGACCCGATGCTGATAATAACTTACCTAGCGCACGCAGTAGTAACGATAATTGCATTGGTATGTTTATTGTTTTTGTTAGCAGTCTGATGTTTTCTAAATAAATTGCAGACGAGGCAAATAATTTTCAACATTCAAACCATACGGCAAATAAAGTCCTTCATTATTATGAGAATCATCCACCGAATCTCCTCCTTCCGGACGTTTTCGATCGATCGCTAGGAGAATTACAAATGTCTTCAGAAATTAAGGGGTAAATTATATACCTTGTTTTATACATGGCTTTTTTTATTCATTTCCTATTTATCTGTTTTAGGTTTTCTGTACCTAGCCTTCCTAGCGCAAACATGGAAATTAATTTGGATGAATGTGAAATTGATGAAGCGGATTTTGAAGCACTGTGTAATATGAAGTCGTCTTCATTAGTTGAGCACTGGCCAGTTCAAAGTGAATATATATTTTAAATCATGGTTATTAATTCTTCTATGGGTATTTTGTACATTTTACCGTTATATTATGTTCTCAAGGTGGTTCAGTTTCTAATCAAGAGGATGATTGGCCCCTGTTTTCTCAATCTGATTCCAATTCTGTTAAACCAGAGAAATGGTTTGGTTCAGGCAGACATGAAGAGCCTTTCTCTGCTCAATGGAATAATACTCTGTTAGCTACTGTAAATGGTAATACTAGTTTTAATGTGCTATAATAGCATAGTCATTAAGCTAAGTCAGACTACTTCACAATGAGGATATTATAAGTAGTAGCTTATAAATAATTGTTTGAAGTTGTCGTTGATGATTGGCCTACATCACTATCAGGAGCTCAACAAAGCACACCAAAGAAAGTCAATAGTGATATGTGGGCTGATTTTTCTTCCTTGAAGTCGTCAACAGATCTAAATACTGCTGATGAAAAGTGGCCAGGGGAAGTTAGTGGGGTAAATATTATTTCTTAATTATTTTTGACATAAGTTGATTGCTGTTGAGTAAACATTGCTACTGAGAAAATTTTTCTTAGTGATTTGAAATTATTTTTAAATGGAAATGTGCCGTTGATTGAATTTTTCATTCATTCTAGACTAGCGATGAATGGCCTAACTGCAGTGTATCTACACAGAAAGATTCGGCTGTAGATCCTGTGATGGCGGGGTTCGCCTCAGGTCTCCTTCATTCATCTTTGGATTCTCATTATGTTCCGAATAGAAGTGACTGTTAAACACTTACGATGTCGTCATGTCATAATAAGTTGAGTTATTTCTTTTCAGTGAATTGATGAATGTTATTTTCGTACATTGTATTCGAGCTGATCTTTTATAAGGACTTTCAGTATTATTTAGAAGTAGGTAAATCTGGATTTTATACAGTTCTCGAGATAGTCTTAATTATTATGTTCACTTAAGTTAATAAAATACGTACTTTAGTATTGATATCTTCTCCTTCAGTTTAAGTGTCACGATTGAAATTCATGTATCACTTTTTTAAAGTAATTGATTGTTAACTTTGTCCTACTACCGTCACTCTTAATGACTAAATGTTCTTTTTCTAGCAGTTGTTGGTCTTATTTAAATTGTGTGAGGTTCATCCATAGTTCTTTATTTTTGTTCCCAACATCCATTAAATGACACTAACATGTTGTATTTACTGATAATAATGTATAGCGATTTCGCTCTTGCGATTAAACCTACTTATATTACGTTATGAGTTACCATTCAGACGAGATTTTTTATTTCCTATAGTTACCTCTATGTGCCATACTACATTGGCATACGTAGTAAAAAAAAATGTATTTTAGATGTCGTCTAAACGAAAAGTGCTACTCATGGGGAAAAGTGGTTCGGGTAAGACAAGTATGAGATCAATCATATTTGCTAACTATATTGCTCGTGATACTTCAAGATTAGGTCCAACTATTGAGGTGGAGCATGCTCATGTTAGGTGGGTATGGTTGATTTTTGGTATATCATTTTTATTGCTGTAGAGTCATAAGTTGTTTAATGAGAGCTTGAACGGAGATATATGTAAAGCGTATTCGTGCAATATAGATTTTTGGGCAATTTGGTTCTTCACCTTTGGGATTGTGGTGGACAAGAAACATTCATGGAAAACTATCTCGTATCCCAAAAGGATCAGATCTTCAAAAATGTTCAGGTTACTTTGCATTTTAATTTGTGTATAAACCAAATTATATTTTATTTGTATTAGGTATTGATTTACGTATTCGATGTGGAGAGTCGTGAGTTCGAGAAAGATCTGAGGTACTACCAATCCTGCCTCGAAGCGTTACTACATAACTCGCCGAATGCTCAGGTTCAGAAATATTAAATAATTTCTATTTTGATATTAACAAATCTATATTTAGGTTTTCTGCCTTATACACAAAATGGATCTAATAGAAGTAGATCATAGAGAAAAGGTTGGAGTATACCCTGTTGTAAATTTTATATTTGCAAGTTTTTTTCATTTTTCTGTCATACCAGAGCAGTTAATAGTCCATTGTTGCAAAAATTTTTTATAGACATTTCAAGATAGATCAGCGCTAGTGCTGCGATTCAGTGAGCGAGCAGCTGGTGCAGATCGTGCTAATGCTGTTTGCCAATGTTTTAGGAGCAGTATTTGGGATGAAACACTTTATAAGGTGATATTATCATCAAAACATCTTAGAATGCAATATTTTGAGTATCTGTTTTGTAGAAAACTATTTTATACTGTAATTCATATTTTTATAGGCCTGGTCAGCAATTGTATACAAATTAATACCAAATGTTGGAATTATGGAGGACAAGTTAAAACAGTTTGCTTCCATTGTTGATGCAGATGAGGTTCACTTTTTAGGTTTTAAAGAAGAGCCTCATGCACATATTCATTTATTGTGATTAACATATCATTTTCTTTTAAATTTTTGTGCAGGTGTTATTGTTTGAAAGAGCCACTTTTCTGGTAATTGCACACGCAGAACTCACAGAACATCGTGATATGCATCGCTTTGAGAAAGTGTCCAATATAATTAAGCAGTTTAAACTCAGTTGCAGGTATAAAATCTATGGTTTTCAATACTGAGAAACTGAATTAGGCATTACATAAGGGTTTTATTAAACAGTTATCTATGTAAATAATATTTTGCTGATTGTGTTCGTAGATATTACGAGTTTATTAAGTGAAATAATTTGTATAATTGTAAAATTCCACGAATATATCAGCAACCATTACTATGACAACTATTTTCAGTAAAATGGGTTCGCAGTTCGAGTACATGCATGTTCGTAACAGTAACTTCGCTGCATTTATCGATACATTTACTCCTAACACCTTCATTATGGTGATTCTTTCCGACGGGAATGTTTCGCCAGCAGCTACTCTTATGAATATCAAGTCGGCTAGAAAACATTTCGAGAAATTGGAAGCTAAATAAATTTAATACATTAAGTAGTCTTGTTTAAAATGCAGGTAGATTCAATAAGCTAAAGTATTTATGCCATTAACCTTATTTTCATCTCTATTTAGTTTTTTTTTTGGTTGTTCTTGTTTTATTATAATACGAAACCTTTTAAGGTTAGTGCTTTTATCGATTGGATATCATGATTTCATTTTCTTTATTGCTGTTTATAAACTAATATGGAAAAGTCTTATGATAGTGTATTTACAATTATATTTCTTCATAACCTTGTGCAAAATCATCTAACATGTATACATTGATGTTAGAGCTACGATACTTTCCACATTTGACTACCGGGATTCATCCGCACCATATAAGATGTTTCTCATTGTTTTTTCTTTAGTCGTTATTATTATTTGGTATAATTTCTACTATTATTCGTAGTTAAGTGGGTCGTGTTTAGTTCAATTTTTTTAGGATGGAAGTCGTATACATCATAGGAACTTGTGCGTTAATTCCATACATCTATGGTTCTGTCAGGTATAGTTAATTTTATCTCTTATTAAGGGTTAAAAACTTCTGTATATTAGAAAACGAAATAATGTTTATTTAGGAAGCGTTTAAAAACAAGTGTGAATTGTTGGTTCTGTAATATGGATCAACGAGTTGATTATAAGGATAGAAATTGCTTCGTATGTGTCAGTTGTGATCAGTACAATGGTTTCGATGAATCTGGAGGGTATAATACCAAAATCTTAGGACAATATGGTTCTTATCAGGCCACTCCAGTACCAAGGTATGGCCTATGCATTATTTTTTAAAAATAGTTTGTTCTTGTTATATAGCAAAATTTTTAAAATAGTTATAGGCAGTGTAGCTA
Organism: Heterorhabditis indica; assembly: GCA_020740425.3. Classification (NCBI taxonomy): domain Eukaryota; kingdom Metazoa; phylum Nematoda; class Chromadorea; order Rhabditida; family Heterorhabditidae; genus Heterorhabditis; species Heterorhabditis indica. The sequence continues at coordinate 88,550 of JAJAVP010000328.1, forward strand.
TAGTGATTTGAAAAACGTTTCATTTTATTTTCAGATATTGTGATACTTTACATATAACTAATGGTCCTGATGTTTTTCGAGGACAATCAAATAATGGTCTTTGTGATCAATGTAATAGGCTTCAAGAGGTTATCATGAAGAAGATAGCTGATTTCGAGCCTATTAATGAAGTGGGGGTTTAATTGTTTAAGGATTTCAAAGTAGCCTGTGATAGTTATATCTTATAAAATTCCTCTTTATAATTGAGAAAAATATTGTTTAATGTACAGAACATTTTAGTTAACAGTAATATACATTTTATTTGCTTTACTTAAAGGATAGATGGCAAGACGAACTGGAAGAATATAAATACAAGCTCAATAAAATTTATGCTCTTTGTCCGAACTGTGTTTTGTATACTCAAACGAAACTTCAGAATGATAAGGTATTAGTCATATTCAATTTCGCTACACTGTGGTTGAAATATTGTGAATCTTATTTCCAGAAGCACTACGGCTATCTACTTACACTCAGAACTGTTGTTGCGCCATCCGTTGTATCGGCTCTTACTTCCGTAACAAAAGCAGCAAATAGGGTTAGATGCATGTAAATATTATAGGAAAAATAGATGCTAAAAGTTACACGACTTTTATTTCGTGTTACTTAGTCAAAATACAGTTGTCTTAGGTTGTGCTCCATCATGGTCGCCAATTCTTTGCTGGGGGGCGCATAACCGAGACAATGCATATAACTACTTTTGTGATGTCTATTCTATTATTCTTATCTCAGCTTGATTATCTACAGCAAGTTAGTTCTAGCTTCGTTTTTCATGTTTTTTTTCATTACATATGAAATCCTAATAGCTAATAAAAGATTGAAAAAGGATGCTGAAATCAGTCTCATGCCCCTACCACCTCTAATACTATTGGGGCTACCATTTATTCTTTCTATTGCGCATTATCTTGTTGGAATACTTGTAGCTGTACATATTATCGGAATTTGGATTAATAGGTTTGTTGAGTTAATATTTGGACCACATTTCAACAGACCAAATGCCATATTTTTAGGTGTCGTACAACACTGCCGGATCTTCTACTACCTATAATTGCTACAATGCATTTGATGTCATTTACAATTCCACAAGATGTATATTAAATTTTAACCACTTGCAGTGTTTTTTTTGTTGGTATTTTTATTTAAGGTTTTTCGAGAGGATCTGGCTTTATTTCGCTGCGCTTTTGCGTCCTTTGAGGCCTTGTTGGCTACTGCTGTAACTTTCGTTCCACGCAAAAGGAAACATAGGAGAAAACTAAACCGGATTTTGTCTAGGTTAGCCATGTATTATATTAGCTTTTTGCACTTTTCGACAGCTATGAAATGTGAAAATTAATTAATGTTCATCTTATAAGCGCATTCTCCGTTGCTTCTACTCCGATGTCCCAGTGTTCGTCACGATTATCCAGTAATAATGTATCACTTTTGGATAAAACTGATATGGAAACGCCAAAGCAATGTGCTACGTTGCGATGGCGTGAGCAGGGCGTTAGAAGTGGCACTTCTACAACGGTTGCAGAGAATTTCAATCAGGACCATGAGGTAAGGACAAAAATTGTTAATAAGTGTCCCATGGATATATATATATATATACAGGAAATGGACTGGGAATCTTCAGTAAATATTGCTGCTTCTCCTGTCTGTCGCGAAGCAACTCCTGCTAGAGAATTGGCTCCTTCACTTTCGTCCCTATCATTAGTATCTAGAGAAGAACGAAGCATCTTTTCGAACGTCAAACGACGAGGGCCGTTCACATCAATGAAATATAACCCAAATGTGCGGACTTCATTCGCATCCCGTGATGTAAGTTAACCTATTTATCTCATGATCTTGTATGAGGAAAAAAAATTCAGGACTTTAAATCAAAAGGCTCTATACGACCACTTCGAACTGATGACTCGCCTACTCGTTCTATCTTTACATCAATTTCTCAGCAGGATACGGCAGCACCCACCGGTCGATGCTTTATGGCTTTTATTGCTACTATCGCTCTTTCAAGTTTGATAGGTAACATTGCTTTTTTTTATCTTGTGTTTAAGAAATAATAATCAGTTCTAACCACGAAACGTTCCTCCCTTAGTCACATAGATGTCGATAATAGTTTGTACTGTAAGCAAAAATCTCTTCTCTATAACATCACTACTTTGAGTCGTTGTGCATCATTTTTTGAATTGACATGAAAACGTTGTAAATTACTAGCAATTTGATATTATTAATAGATTATTTTTGGTATGTTATTACTTCGATATAACGATGTTTGTATTACACATCTATCCCTAACGTGTTTATTATGTTAGGATTATTCAATGGATATCTACGCTCGCTTAAGAGGTTAGAAGACGTGTAATTTTTAAATCTGCAAGCAGACTACTCAATGACAGTTAGTTAAGGTTATGTTTGTACTCTGTTCCACAGTTTGCCAATTAACTAAAAACAAACTTTGTAAGTAGCGAGTAGACTATTGGCCAACAATTTAACAGTAGCAACTATGTTCCTAGATGTCCTATACACTTGCTATGCTTAAATTATTTATAATTTCATCAGAACGCACGAAGCTCTAAGCTATAGATTCCAGTTGGTCGCGGCTTATACGACTCTAAGTGAGGAAATAAACATTTGATTGCGGGTACAAATATTATACCTCGACAAAGCGCATGTACATTATTGCTATGATTTACTACAACTATGTATTTAAAATGTTTATGTATTCATATAGAAATCTGGTGCCAACAACGACGCTATGAACTCCATTGTTTTTGTTTCATTAATAATTAATAAACAATGGGCAGGAGTTACTCCCAAAGGCTGTGGATCAACGATAAAAGTTCCCTAGCTAAAACAATGTCTCTTCACATGAATAATGTTATTCAAAATTTGACAATCTTTCCATCAAAAATCTGTACAAGGAGGATAAGTAATGAACCATTGATGTTCTTTACCTTAAATAGCTAACGAGATATATTTAGGCAATTAATGCAATGTAGTATTTGAAAAGGCTTCGATTTTTTCTAATCATAGGTGCTTGACTTTGATATACATACTATTACCCGATACAAATGTAAAATATACTACTGTCCCTTATATATCAAACTGCATCAAAAATATTTTGTTTTAAAAAGCTCTATAATCACTTAAATTTAAATTAGTAATGAAGACCTTCGACGGGAAATCTTTGTATTAGCTGCAAGTTGCAAACGTGTCCTCTGAGTTAAAAAAATTACTGACTTTATATAATCAGTTTAATGCCGTCCATCTAGCGCGTCTAGATATTTATAATCGATGAGCCGAGGAATAAGAGTGTGCCTGAAGTAGACCAAAATCATATATATATATATATATATATTTTTAGGTATGCAGTATTGACTGCATTCTACTCATAAGCATAGTTTTGGCTCAATGATGAGCTATGTCAAATTGAGTGAAAGCGATCAGCACACTTCCTACTATTAATTGAGCTAAAACAGAGTCTACCTCAATAATATGAGCGTTACTATATATTTACGTAGAGATGGCTAAATACTTGATTGACTGATTGAAATTGAATTAAATTTGCTCCTATGATGTGGCACGTAGTATACCCGTTAACACGCATTCATTTTGTTATCAACCTGCACTCCATTAACCATTTAAGCCTTGGCCAAGGACAAATTACGCGAACTATGTTTTAGCCTCTTAAAATTAGCATTATGATTATGTAAATAATTAGAGAACCAGAGACTGCCTTCTCTGGCTGTCCTTTGCCTTGACCACACCTAACACTACATATTGTACTACACAGTTAATTAGAAGTATAGACAAATGAACGCAAACATATTTTCCGTCTTTATTTTATGAAAATTGGATTCCTTAAGTGTTTGGCCATCACCATATATATGTAAAGTAACGAATAAAAAAGGAAACAGGCTTTGTTCACTCGTACCTGATTGGTAAGAAGAAGAAACACACAATAGGGAAAACCATCTCAATAAAAGGATATGGAGAAAATCCAAATGCGCAGAGAATCACAAGCTGCAGAAGTTGACAGGCAGTAAAAAGATGAACTTTTCTTTGAGGAACCTTACGGATATAGTGTGTTGGAGGGTAGGCTTGCTGAAAGAACATAATATAAAAAAATCCAAGCCTATATATGCTAGAAAAACTTCTCGAACCTGTTCGGTAATTAAGAGCAATAATCGTTCAAACATCTCATTTCCCGATAATGAAGTAAGTGCCATATAAAGGAATAATCCATGTAGAACAGAGGTAGGAATTAGTTGCAATGGATAAGGAATCAGATAAAAAGTTGAAATTAAGATCATTATGTGGGCAATCAAAGTGGCTAAACGAGTTTCTCGTACATTCATAATTCTGGAAATAGAAGTTATTCATATAATTCTATTAAAAAACAATGTAGTGCCTATCATACCTGTATAAGACTAAAATTTGCACGAAATATGCAGATAAATAATACCCTAAAAATTAATAATCATAAAAAACATGAATAATACCAACACTTCATGAACGTGTCCCTGAGACACTCGCTCTTCTACATCAGCTAAAGCTCTCAAATGTAGTGGCGAATGTGGTAGAGCTCCGTGCATCCAGGGAAGACCAAGAATCGAAAGAGACATATTCAATAAGGCTACTACAAATAAATCGAGGTTCTGTGTTTGACCTTTTTTCAACCTGAAAAAGACTTAAAAAACATCTGCCAACTTGTACCTCAAATATTTTACAATTTCATACTTCTTAAGTGAAGACCTAAACTACGGTTGAATAAATCCTTCTTTTCTACATTATCTTATTTCAATTAATATGAGCTTACTTATTTTGTGGATTATTTACTATGGCCGAAGTTATGTTTTGATCCATAAAGAACAGAAACGATAGTGAGAATCCAAGAAGGAGACATACAAAGTAACCCGAGGGAGGTAACGAGAAAATATCGGCTATATGCACAATAGGAACCTCTTCACGCATATTGAAACGATCTTCTGAAAATGAAAAAATAGTTTGCACCCTGTATCTGTAATCACTTTATAACGATTCCACGATGTTGCTTTGTTTGTATTGACCTTCAAGGCTCAAATTATAATCTAATATTTAAAATTTTAGTTCCAGCTACATAATCTAATCCTCATAAAATAAATTGTATTTCAAATTCAGTAAGTAACTAAAGCGAAAACTATATTACTGGTAAATTTCAATCTTTGCAGTTCCCAAAAATCAAATAAACGAGTGGCTATCCATATTATATTTAAGTAATATACAGTGGTAACAACATTCTCAATAATAGTGAGTCTTATTCGCTTGCATCAATATATATCAGAAAAACGAACTGAATGGCAAAGTAGGTGGGCATTATACTACCATTTTTACGACCATTAAATTTTATTTCGTCCAACTGTTTAACCAATATTCGATCACTTTTAATTCAAGCTCAGTTCTTATAATTAAGATAGTAAAACAAACGCATATAATAGACAATGAAACATAGTTTTAAAAATACAAAAAACTATACGGATTCTAACTTACTAGCTATGTCGGAAAAACAATATGATCCCGTAAACGACATAATAAGAACAGAGGCGGGTAAAGCATAATCAGCCAACCACTCTCGACGTGACCGAGTAAGGTAAGGTGTCTAAAAAATTAGAAGATTTTCTCAAATACTGTCACTATTAATTTCCCCTAGAACTTAGAATATATCAGAATTTAATATGAGAGGAATGTACTCTTGCCTTTCTGAAATTGTACAGAAAGAGTCCCAGCCAAAGAGTTCCAAACATCAATAACATATAGAGAATAGAAGTATCACGCCGACATAAAACAGCTGTACCCTAGACATGGAATGTTAATATACACTGCTCTTATGACAAAACATAAATATATCATGTTAATCTAACACATTTAAAAATTAGATGAAACTAGACTTACCGGCGTTAAAACAGAAGTAACATTACTAATATGCATATTACTTGTTCCATTTCGTAACGCCTTTAAAGCTTCTTGGACTACTCTAGATGAGGCTAGTACATCATCACAACCACTATAGTTCTTTACGAATACTGCAAATAAATACCATAAACCAATAAGTAATATTTTGATTAAACCCTTATGGATATTTTAGATCACATTTAGCCTAGAATACAGAGATCGATTATTTTTATTAACGTATTGTTGTTTCAATTTTCTAGTAAAATTTGCACTATAAGATTATACACTTATATGCTAAAAGTACTCATATCTATGTTGTTATCCTAAGAATTTCATTTTATTATTTAAACTAATTCATTTAGGCTTTACTAAATTGTAAACTTATATAGGACAAGAGTAACAGGCAACTGAAGATATTACACTTAAGGCAATTGAAGGAGAAAAATAAATTATGTAAAAACACTCAAAAAATATGAGATGTTACAACTATTATGAGCTACCCATTTCTTGGGTTAATCTTTCTTGATGGCAAATTTCCAATCTAAAGAAAAATTTTTTTTTAACAATTATAAAGTTGAATTCGAAGTATCTTTTATTTGATATTCATTTATAACCATAGAATACTTACTATTATGTATAGCCCGTATGCTTTCAACAGTGAATGCTATTGCTATGAATAATGAGAACATTTCTTCAGCTGACCTAAAATATTCTTAATTACAAAAGGACATGATACTACAGTACATTAATAGTTAAGTAGACGATGATGATAGTATGCAGATAAATGTACTATAAATGAATATCACAACAATGACAAGTTAAGTTTCTATGTTATTGGTGGAACAAGTGTTGTTGAGAATAACATAAAGATTGACTCTTGGAACTTTTATCATGGATTCTCACCAGTGACAAACCTTGTTGCCAACTTCATGAGACTACACAATTCAGTAGCCGAATAGAGGACCAAAAATAGTTGACAAAATAAACCAACGCAGGCATACATGGCAAAAAAGTCATATCCCAATTCTTGAGATATTTTATAAATTACTGAAAAATATTATGTTATAATAAAGCATTTAAACATCTGTAATTCTTTAGAGATATTTTGGTGCTTTAACTTGTAATCTTTTAAAGAATAAATCTAATTACGTACAAAAAGAAGTATAAAATAAATGCAACAATTATTATAAAAGCTGCCCTTATTAGATATAGACATACTATTATAACATAATCAACTCTCACCTTTAATATAAATAGCTAAGGGAACTGTGGTGAGCAGAATAATCATCGGCTGACCGCCAAAAATGGAAAAGAAAATCCCGCCAATAGCTTGAGCAATTATAACCTTACGAACATCTAAAATGAATAATTCTCCTATAACTGTAGTAGTTTTTCCACATATTAACGAGATACTTAGATGATATGCAGTTATTAGATTTAATAAATACGAATAAACTTAAAGATGCTACCTTGTGTGTATTTACATGTTTAGCGCTTTAGAAGAAAAACCTGGTGTTTATTAATACGAATACAAATAAAAATAATAGTATACTCAAATTCTGTTCTACAAAGATTGATAGCAGTTAAATTTTGCATGACCATTTTCTTCTACGAGCAAAGCAATTTTTATGCGTCTCCAAAATAATAAAATAGTAAACTAACTAATTCCTCCGTTCGTGTTGTCATCATTGAGCACTCCAAAGGCAATGGCGGGAAGAAGACATGCGAAATATAAAAACACTACAGTAGAGAATAGTTTCTGCATTGTCCGATGTCCACTGATACCATCCGTAAAATCCGATGGATACACTGCAAGCCGCCGTTTGAATTCTTCCTTCAGACCACGGAAGGGGTACCAGGCATTCGGACCGAACTTTAAAATGCATGTCTATGTGTATAAGTATACTCACTGTTAAGCAGCAGAATTTTCTACAGTAGAAATATAAGCAATAAATCTAGGATTTTTACCGACATACTGAAAGTTCAGCACTTCTAGAATATTCGAAAGCAGGTCTACTGTAAGATTCTTAAGCTTAGAGTCCAAATTTCTCGCCCACAACGGATAAAATGATCACGATATAACATTTTTCATTGCTTTCATATGATTCAAGCTCTAAAATTGTTCCATTCAAAAAGTGGTATTATTTTATATTCAGTAACTGATGTTTATTAGGCTGCTGTAGTGTTAACAATTAACGTTAAACAAATGTACAGTAGTTTTACTTAAGCAGATACTGGATCATCGTATTTTATTGCATCAGCGCTTACTTTATATAAGTATACAAGAAAATATTGATCACTTAACTTTAACGATATTATTATATGGTAAACGCAGCTTATGTTTCTTATTACGTGAAAAAATAAATGTTGAATAATTAAGTGGAGTGATTTTAGCATTTAATTACGTTTATTGAATATAGCAATGTGCGAAATAGTAAAAGTACAGATGAAGCATAGTCAAAATAAAAAGGTATATAGGCCCGGAAAAGAATGTAACATACTATTTGCTCTTTTGCCTGACTCAAATGTATCGATGTTTTTCTTTCCCTCCATTGATTCTGATCCATTGCCAATTCTTTGGCTGCTGATAAAAGGGTAGACCTGAAACAACTGATTAAGATGTATATTATTTCGAATCTTCAATTACCACTCACGTGTTGTGTCATACTTCAGAGTTATGAAGAATTGTTAAGATTATATAATTTTCAAAAATCCTTGGAATAAACATCTAAAAGAGGAACGAGGAATAATTGAAAACTTGCATATATAGTCAGAATACGTTTATAGAGCTTAAAGACAGGATAAATACGTTTCCCACCTGAACTGCTCTACCGTTTGTGCCATAACCAGCCGTTGCCGGATTTCCATATCCGCGAACAGAGTCGCGAATGTACGCGTAGTTTCTAAAGCCGTCTTTGTCCCCTTCTAAAAATTATTAAAAACACCCTCTAAATTATATAATTATACCAAACAATCTACTTAATTTTATTCCATGTATCAGAATAATAATCTCAAACCTTGCTTATAAGAAATCAATTAATCAATATCATTAGTCTTTTCGATTATTAAGTATAATATTGCAAACAAATAAGAAGGATCTTATACACCAATATTAAGGTAACGCACTTCTCTAACGTATGTTATATGCGCAATACTTCACCTACTTTTAAAAAAATAGGGCTTTAGAAATCTGAAAAAATTAAATACAAATTAGAAGACAAAAATAAGATTTCTGTAATATCTTGAAGATTTAGGCTCACAATAAAATGTTCAATTTGAATGAACTAACTGACCGCCCTACTAGGCGCTATGACGATGATGATGAATCGCAAATCCTGCATTGTTCTACCGAGATTTGTCGGATGAGATAGACGGGCAATGGCAACGTGGCGATGTTGAACCGTATTCAGCATACATCTGGAAAGTCATACAAGTGCGTATTAAGTACTGCAAATTAAGGTGTATTATATTTTTATGAAACTAGAACGAAATATATTATTTGCTAACCATTTCGGTAGTGAGATAAGAGATTTGAGTTAGTCCCCAGGGCTAGTTGTCATTTAGAGTTCCGTATTTACTTGAGCCCGGCTATTAGGGACTGGAGATCGATGGAAGCGCATAACAATCAGATTGCGTGTGTGCACTCTCACTTGGCAAATTAATCACTTGCTTCAGTGGAATAAAGTTAGAACGAAAGGTAAGTGGTAGGGGAATTTATAGTATTTGGCCAATATACTGACTAGATTCAATCAAATATTAGTAGGTTATGCCTTATTATTTCCTATTTGGCTAAAAAAAATATTGGAAAATCTTAAAATAGAGTAAATGTTTGAATAATCTTATGACAATTGTTGACGGATTAACGTAGAAACGCTACTTCTCAAATACATAAAATAACAAACAACCCGTACTACTTTGAAGTGTGAAACTGAAGTGAGACAAAGAGATATATGAATAGTAACATAAGTATGAACATCTTCAATGGATAACACTTACTATATTAAAGTAGGATATTGGGAATATGGGTTTTGCTCATATATATATATATAAGAATAAATGGAATTGTTCGCTTTTATAATACGTTTAGTGTTATTATTTCGTAAAAAAAACATGTCATAGAAGGTTGGAAGAAAACCACTTTAAGTGATAGGGGAACGATCATAAAAAATTTTTGATGGAGTATTGTATATATTTATCTAAGCAAGAAAATTTAGATTACCCTTTATTTACATTCTTACATTTCTATTAAATGGTTATAACAATTCCATCCCATCGACTAATCTATGAAGAAGAGTTGTCACTTTTTTGATGTGAATATCATAAGCACAAATTCCAGAATAAATAATTTTCAAAGTAAATCAGTTAGCATAAAGTAATTCTATTAGCTGTATGCAAGCTGTTAGCTGTTTTTTCCTAACTTCCAGTTTATTCCAATGCTATATAAAATACAATTCAATCATCGAAATATTTTCCGTCGCTTTCTATGACCTTCTACCATCTCTCGGGTAAATTTCGAATTCCTTCGCGAAAGAACAATCTCGGCTTCGAGGCAATGAATTCATCGACCCATTTTCGTACGTCGGCCACAGCTCGAGAACGCCGTTCAGCTACACGGTTCTGTATAGACCGAAATAAATGGTAATCCGAAGACGCCAAGTCGGGTGAATAAGCCAGGTGCAGGAGAATTTTCCATCTCAAGTTCAAAATGGTCAGCTGATTACTAGGAGCAACATGTGGCCTAGCGTTGTCAGGCAGAAAAATGATCGTCATACCTCCTTGTCCATTAAATGGTCTTTTCTGTTCTATTAGGTGGGCCAAATTAGTCAGTTGACGACGGTAGTGTTCGGTAGTAATCGTTTCACCCGGTTGGAGAAGCTCGTAAAACAGCACACTCTTTATACCTCATCAGATACGCAGAAGAACTTTTTTGGCGCGGCTGTTTGATTTTGCCGTTGACGTTGGTGGCTGGCCGGAGTCCACCCAAGAATGAGCGCGTTTAGGATTGTCGTATCTGATCCATTCTTCATCGCCGCTAACAATTTCGCACAAGAAATCCTTCCTACATTGTCTGGCAAGCAACAAGATGCATGTGTTGAGACGGCGGCCGATGATGTTTTCGGAGAGTTCATGCGATACCCACTTCTCGAGCTTCAAAATCTTTCCCATCTCATGCAATCATCTCGAAATTGTTGCTTGACCCACTCCCAGCTGTTCCGCGAGTTCCTTTTGTGTTTGCGACGGATTTTCATCCAGTAGTGCTTTCAAAGAATCAGTCTTCGACGTTCGTGGCATTCCACAGCGTTGTCGATCACCGACATCAAAATCACCGGCTCTAAAACGTCGAAACCAATACCTGCCAGTCGACACCCTTTGTTGTAGAAGTGGTTCTTATTCTAAACGTACAAAATCGTGGTGAAAAGAGAACACCTTGAGCATCTCTTATGTCAATCGAATATGCAGTTTTTAGTGGCTCATTGTGTTCGTTACTGATTGGTGAGCATTTGTTTACCATTAAATCGCAACATATTGCTTTTCAAAAACTAAACGGCTAACACTACAAATAGGCAAAAAGACGGGAATTTATTTAAGTTTTGAATAGTTTTACCAGAGTGTTTAAAAAAAGACTAGAACATCTGCATACATCTGATGTAAAAGAAAGAGTTTTCATTCGTGACACTAATAATCTCAAAAACAATATAAATTTTTCAAAATTCCATAGGAAAACAGAGTAACGAATATTTAATATCAGTGTTGAAGAGGTATTATGGAACGGTTAAAAAATATTTAGAGCTTAATATAATTTCTTCCCATTAAGTTTTCTGAATTTTATTAGAAAACTTTAAATCAAGGTATAGACCGTATCTCCATCACTTACAAAGCCTATAAAATTTGAGTTTATAAATGAAAAAGTGCACTCACAAAGCACATATCCAAGTCTGATCGTAGTCGAATGTACCTCCAATAGATCCTGTTGTACAAATCGATTGAACAGTCCTACTGAGTATATGAACTGCAAATAGTCTCTAAGAATCCTAGACATATTTAGCACACTTCATATTAAAGAATTATAACTAAATTCATTGGGGTAAAATTCTTAAGAAGTCGATTCTGTTATTGGTAATGGATTTGAACTACAAAATACATCTAGTGAAGAAATCGCAGTTATTCGTATAGCAGATCTAAATATATAATTTATTTAGATCGTATGATTTGATAGATTAAAGAGTAACGAACACTGATTTCCAGCATCTTGAGTAAACAGGACACTGCGCACTTGTTCACTAGTAAATTCAGGTTCTTGGATGTCCATCTCGTGGATAATCCTTAAAAATTTAATAATGTGCATATTTTAGATAAAATTCTCATGCTTTAACACTTCTAGTGACAGCAGTGTTAAGATTAGTATGAAAATGTAGCTTGTATTTTCCTTTGTTGAATGGGCCGAACAGTAATATTTAATTTAAGGTGGACTCCAAGGAGGATATGCATTAGTTGCCCCGCTTCAGTGTTGTATTCAAAACTATTTCAATCACACTTAAACATGATTTGCAAGATATCTTGAACCAGTTGTTATGATATCGTTATTTTAAAACCATAAATTTTTAATTTATTAACATCTTGATTTGAATTCATAAACTCAGTAATTCATATAGGCAAAGACTTTTCAAACTTATATTAAAAAGAAACGGCCATATATTTCTGCCCACAATGTAATTGTCGTTTTTTAAGACGTTGTTGAAAATAACTATAATTAAGCATTTTATAATTTATCTAATACACTTTTGACCAACTTTTGTTGATCTTACAATGACAATTTGATAAACAACTGTATTTTTCATATATGTTAAACCACCTTCATAGTTTCAATTGAACAAAGTATAGTTATTTGTTTTTATAACATATGTTAATCCAAAGTTTTTTTGATGAAAATTGCTCGGTCAAGTGAGAATTTCTACTAACATTGACAAAGTTTGTTTTCCTTTTATTATAGGTATAATGGAAAATTTTTTAAATGACTGTTAAGGCGATATTTCTTATAGACAGGCTAAATATTGCATTATTTTAAGCCACTTAATAAGCCACCAAATGCAGAAAATTCCAAGCAAACCATTTCTAATTATGTAGAACCAAACGCACGCTTAAAGAGACTATATGACAGTAAAATGTTTGTTAAATAAAACAAATAGTAGCAAAATAAACTACTCATTAACAAGAGGAACAAAGAAATATAAGGGTGGGTTGGAAAGGGAATAGATAAAAGCAAGTTCACAGAATTCGCGAAAGAAGTCGTTAGGAAATTTTCTTGTAATTAATCGATTTTTTTATAATAAAATACGAGAGGTAGTTTAATGTAGAAACATATTTAGGCAAACACTAAGAGAATATTAATAATTAAAGAAAAATAAATAAACGAAAATTAGCTTTTTTTTTGCCACAAAAGATCGTTGTTGCAAACGCTTGGGTAAATCATAACCATTATTAATTTCATCCAATTTGATAGAACCTACTTAAAAAACAAAATGCCGAAAAAATTGCAATACTATTTCACAAAAAATATAATTAAGCGGATGGGACTGCATGCGAACTAAAAATGTTACTAATACAAAATAAGCAACTATTAAATACACAAAAACGTTTTTATCTTACTAGTGAAAACATCTTGTTAATTCAACTACATTTATGACAATCATATGAAATTTGTATTTTGCTATAAAAACTTATATTATGACGCATTCATTATATTGATTACAACAATAAATTATGTAGAACAAATAATACGCACACGGCTTGAGAAGAAATGTGACTATTTCGTTTTGGAACCTAGTAAAACGCATTTCTCACCTAAGTAGTCGAAACAGCGTTATATTTAGTCAAAAACTAATTTTTTTAAAGAATATCTATAAAACACTTACTTGGCAAAAATTTCTTCGAGACTAGTTTCTTGCAGATCTAACAATAATACAGCTTTATTAAGCAGATGATCAATGTCCATAGTTGCCCTAATCTCAGACCCAAAGTCCTTCATTGGGATCTTTTCGTGTTTTGCATACATTAAGGTCACGTTGTCGTACTCATCTGAAATAAGCCAATTCTTTAAGCATTATATACTCATTCAATGAGAAGTTGGGCATTGAAAAGAAGAAACTAATAAACAAACCCATTCTTCAGATAGAAGAAGTAAAAGGAATAAATTGCCACATTACTTACTGCCAGCGTTGCTCCAACTGAGTGTATCTAACGGGGGAGTGTCGCTATCAAAATCCCGCTCCCCATAGAGCTGGACTTGACTGCCATATTGGCTTGCCGTCCTTGATGGACTGCCTTTCGGGCTTCCCCCACTAGTCCTCCTACTTGACTTCTCACCTTCCTGTAGACTCTTCATTGACATCCAGCTTACTCTCTTTGTAAGCATTTTTGACTTATCCGAGAGATCACAAATTGTCTCTGGAGTACCCTTTTTTATCTCAAGTTGTAAAGTAGGCTGACTTGCTCGTCGTTCAAAAGTTTTAAGAGGTCGAAATCCAATGGCTGGAGCTCCAGTCTGCACACTTTTCCTCCGCGAGTTAACTGGACTTAAGTGAAGACTAAATCGAGGAGCCGTAAGGGGAACTATATCAGATTCCTCACCAAGTTCAACAGGACATGGACAACTGGCAATGGAATGACCTGAGACATTAGAAACTCTTCTATGTTCCGGTACATAAAGCAAAGTATGAGAAGTCCGACGTGACATAATACGCTGTCTTGGGTCAGGTTTCTTGGTATAAATTCCAGATTGAGAACTGTCATCTTGTTGCTGGAGCAAGGGAGCTCCTTCTACTGACTGAGAGGGTGGTTGAATGATGATAGAATTATGGGCGACAGTGTTGCGCGTCGTCGAAGTGGTGGCGTTTAGAAATTCAGATGTGGTGACAATCACCTTGACATGCGTCTGCTCCAGCATCGACTCGCATCTCAATTTGCCGCGCTTTATGAGCCGGCTCCGCCTCCGGCACTTGCTCTGCGTCTCCTCACTGATCACGCTATTTTTCAATTATCGATGGGTGATACTCGGATTTTTGAATGCTTATCATCAGCTAACGCTTGACTCGATGAGAGATTGAATTTGGCGCAGAATGGCCACAAATTGGCCCGTTTGCAATCTCCAAAAAATGTAACGTAAAGCATATTTTACATATAATTTGGACCTTAGTAAAACAATTCGAAATTTTGTATCTAACTCAATAAGTGACGACAGTACTAAAATTTATTAGTTCATAGTAATAAAAAGATTATCGATGATTTAAAAGTTACATATAGTAAGTGTAATTGTAATGATTCTATTTATTCTTTACGATATGTCAGTTGTCAAATACTTAACAGTTGAGTCAACCGTAATTTCCTAGTTGAAGGTTGATATTTCGTCACTATTAAAAACATTTTAAAATAGATTTTTACTTTTTTAATACTATACTTTATAGATATAAATATGTATTGCCCAATAAATTTATATTATAAAGTATAAAGATAGTACCATAAATTCCGAAATTCTACGTCTTACTACTATGAGCAAATATTCATTAAACAAAAGTTATATTAATCCTATTTGCTCATAATTATTAACCTCATTGGTTTATACCTATATGTTTGTTCCTAAATATATTCTTTAAAAAATACTGTCTCTGCGTGTATTTGACTCGCACACTATTTGTTCTTCTCTTCCTACTGATTAATTCAATCGTGTCGGATTGTGATGTGCGGGCGGATGGAAAACAAAATAAGATTACAAATAGAGGATTGAAACCGAAAAGAAAGCAGTAGAATTGGAAAAGGGAACAAGAAAAGGAAATATTTTCTAGTTATTATCGGTGTGTGAATTTTTTCGGTCTCTAAGTCTTGAAAATATTAGGTTTAGCCATATAACCTTTCAGAGATTAGTCTCAATCCATTTCTATTTTTATTCGAGCTTATAAAACCTATTATACACACATTTTTAGATCGTGTTTATGTAAGAGTCCAAGTAATCATTAAAGGATTGTTCTGGAAAAAGGCAAAAATACAGAACCCATATCTAATATAATAAAAATATTATTATGTAGGTTAAGATAAATTAATTGCCTTTCGAGGAATTGTAGAAAAAATAGCAAGTAAGCTCTTGTTTGCATTTAAAAGTAAACTTATTTTACTCACTTTCCACATAGAAATTCCAAGGGGAGTGCGAAATCAATAGAATCATTGAGGAAAATTACGCGTAAATTAAGACGTTTAAAAGAATCGGCAAATACTAGATAAAAATGTGTGATTTCAAAAGAATAATTTTAAAATCCCACCGTCATCTTCTTCAAATTCATGTACACTATCATCATCTATCATGTATACGTGGCTAGGGCGCCTTTCATCGTGAAGGACATGACCGCTTTCTAGTGAGTGAATTGTTGCGCTGGTACAGCTAGTGTGCATCTCTCCACTGCTCTTTGGTCGACGAAAACCTCGACGTGGAGTTGCTGCTCCACTAGCAACTGTTGCTTCACTACCTGCACTTCCTGAAGCATCGGAATCATGCCGCTTTCTACGAGGACCACCATTCGCTCGTAGTACTGGGCGCACGGTAAAAATCCTTGAACGACTGGGAACTTCTCGTTCTAAGCTACTTTCACTGGCAGTTTCTGTAGCAAAAGACGTCTCCGATGCAAATTTGCGTAATTTTCGATCAATTATACTTTTAGCACAGTTGGATATAGGAGCACGAAAGGTAAGAGGTGCAGATGGAGGATCGGAACCACCAAAAGGCTCTGCAGGGTCCGAGTCGGGAGTCGTCATTAGTGTGGCATGCTATAATATAGTTGAATATCGTCAAAAAATAGATAATAGAAACAAAAAAAATTACGGCGTTTGAAAATGAGAAAATTCAGGAATAGCAAGTTCGAAGAGAAAGAACTGTATAGTATACAAATATAATAAAGAAATTGTTGCCGTAAACTGGCCAATGAACGAGACTATAATAATTAAATTAGATTATGTTGCAAGCTAATTGACATCAATACAGAATATACGTAATATTCTTTTAAGAGAACCAGCTAAGTCATTCAATTGCATTTAGAACTTGACAAACATAAATTATTTCAAAGCATAAAATTCCTTTAAGGTCCGAAGTGTATTTATTAATGTAGAAAAGTTCTGGCACACATATACCTAAAATAGTACAACTAAACGTTTTCTTCCATAGCTAAGATCATGCGGTAGCCGTTGTAGTTTGCTAGAAAAATTCAAGAGATCATATTCTATAAGCTTTCGCGCTAGGCTTTAAAATAGTTGTTGCAAAGAATTCTACACAGAAAATTCCATTTAGATGAGTGGTTATGTAGCCATAAGTTCGAAATATGACATATCGCTCAAACTAAGTAATTTTTTACACCATTTCTACAGAACATTTTCTTCAACTTAATCACTAGTTTAGATAAAGAAAGAAATATTAAACAAGGGAAAAGAGGACATCCTACTGCCATTCGACTAGAGTTCATACTTGAAGTGATTTTCGGCGATGATTTAACATTCTAGGAATCCGTGTGAAACAGACCATTTGTTATGAGAATAAAATAAGTCTGAGGAGAATCCATAAAATAGAATAACGATTAAAATCGTTTACATTACTGATTTCCATAATTTCCTAAAATTAATTTGATCTACTTTGAAGACAAAGAAAAATCGCAATGTAAAATCACTAAAAATTTCGAGAAAATCATTTAATGTGTGTACAAACTGTGTTCTTCGACACACATTACAGTTTCCAGAGGCTTCGCTACATATTTATAATGGTGTTAAACAAGTGAAAGAACGTTCACTAGTGGACAGCTTTTTCGTCTATCCTTTAAAATATCATGGTACAAAAAATTTAATGAACTGAAGATCAACCTTGCTCTATTATTTTAGAGAGAGAATTTTGTCATTGATTAAACACCAAAAATAGTTTTAAGCAGGCAGAAGTAATCATGTTAGTTTTCGCCTTCACCCTCTTATTCTGAATGCTTGGCTGTCTCAGAACAATGGACTTCCCCTTCTACGTTCGCCGGATTTTCAATATTTTCTCGTGTTAAAACAAGCTCCAACTATGAGGGATATTCTTAGTTTTAAACATTGTAATTAACAAATAACCACAGTTTTCCTTCTAAGCAAATTTGCATATTCCGTAGGCTTAGTGTGTAAAACATAAATTCAGTGACTGTTTTAGCTTATATTCTGTAAGTAGATTACCACTTATTTTTATCCTATTTTGAAATAAGTTTTGTGATATGAGAGAAATAACATTTATCATTAACTGTAATCTTGTCCACAAAAAACTGGTGAGCGGTACTGTTCTTGCTTTGACAATTAAAAGAGGTTAGTTCCCCGAAGAAAAGTGAAACTTTGAGTAAGATCATGACTATTTTCGTCGTAACGCTCAAATTGTAAACGTTAAATCAAAGAAAATATATGCGTTCTAACAACCCTGAATTACTCAGAATAAATGGTTTCCTTCTATAGGTTTTCGATGGCTCACGAATGAAAGAAACTATATTTATTATTCCGTATTTCACTCTCTTGATAGTTTAAGTGACGTAGAATAAGAAAAAGATTAGCTGCATCTCAACTAATAATTAATAAGAATAATATTGTAAGAGGTAACTATCCTATATTAAATCTCTTATTCATTTTTTAAGAAACACACTTCTAAGCACTTTTTCGCACCCACGCACCATTCTCTAAATTTATTCTCTTCGGCTACTGTTTATTTCTCTCGGATCATAGGATATCACCCGTTACTCCGTTATAGCGGTGCTACACTTGAAAGCAATCTTCACATTTCAGCTCCTATTATCAGTTCGCCCAACAATCTGCATACATCGTTTGCTCGTAATTTGCTTCACTGTTAGTGCAAAGTGTTCTTTAAATAAACATTTCAATCAAAAATCTATAGCGCGTGAAATTCTTCCCTTTTTCCTAGTACATCAAATCGTTCCACACACCGATGTTGTCGGCTTAATTGAGCTCTCGATACCTGCTCATACCTAGCAAAAACTCCGGTGCTACTGGATGGTAAGGCGGCTGGCCATGGTTGTGGTGCGCGCCAGAAAATTGGATTAAGTACTTCGACCGATGTTTATTAGTTAAATGCAAAACTGATACGTTTGCGTCGCATTTTATCGAATAATAAGTACTATCAAAGTTATATTGGTCAGATACATTCCTATTGATGCTATTATGAAATAATCTATACATGTGCATCAAAAACTTTTCTGTGAACCCTGTATACAAGAGAAACTATTGAATCGACTAGAATCCTTTGATTTAATATAACATTCTCATCTTATTCTTACTAATCGTTAGCTGTTATTCTAATGACTTTCTCAAAAATACTTGTAAGGATTCTTGTCAGTAATATTCGTATATATATAGTTGAATTCTTCTGTCTCATTCGGCTACTTAAGGTTTTATAAATGGTCTGTCTACTCAAATGTAGTATTAAATAATAAAAAGAACAAAACACTTCAAAATCAAATAACTAATTCCGTTAGAAATAGTGATAAATGTGAGAGCAATTCTGCAATGTACCAATTGAAAATGACCCCTAGCATGCGGCTTTTTCATTATGAACCAGCAATCGAAGCTATTTTCCGCTCCATTGCCTATGCAAATTAACCTGCCAAAAGCCACGAAACCTATCTAAATCATACCCTCTGACACTCTTCAGTACTTTCAATTTACTTAACTGATAATGCTAGCTACATTCCAGTCCTAGATTTTGACTTGGCAGAATAACAAATAACCTCCCATAAAAACTATTTACTAAATGCACTTTTTATTTTTAAAGTATTTTTCCTAAGTTTCTCTTTTACAATCTATTTTACATATTAATATCACGTTACCAAATTAGACAAATGAATCTTTTATAAAAACCCAATGAGTAAAATTATGATGCAAAGCCTAAAATCAATTGGAAGAAAGCGTTATATAAAAATTGCTTAAAAGATGATAAGAAATAGCACGAAATTTGATTAGTTGGGAAAAACTACTCTTAACTGATGTTTCGAAAATTACTCTCATATTTGTTAAAATAAAGTTTTGTGTAAAGTAACATGTATTACTACTGATTACTTCTAAATAGCTTTTTCTTAAAATAATATTAATAGAAATTTCAGGACTGTTTATACTTTTTTGCAAGTTTTGCCAGAGAATCAGCACAACTACAATGGTTTATTTATAATTAAACGCCTAAAAGAGATAATTAATATGAATGTAAGTTCGCATAACTTCAGAAGTATTTAAGAGAGCATCTGATTATCATGGAGTTTTGCATCAAATAAAACATGCAAAAAAGAGGAAAACAGAAAACAAGAATGAGGAGAAAAAGTGCAGAGTTAGGATGGAAAAGAGTATGTGATGAACGACACAAAAGAACGAACTACACGGTTTTTCGCTGTTGAGGATAACGGGGATGGAATGTACGTGAAGAAATAATTAAAACGCCAGAGGCGAGGGATGAGAGCAATAAAATGGGACACAATGTGACAGTCGTGTCGCCATGCTAGGACGTACTAATACCAAGGTATGCATGAAGACAGATGCTGACAAGAAGGAATAAGAAAGAAGGTGTGACTGATATCGATGTGACTGTAAAAATATGAGTATTCATCAAACATCAAGTACACAGAACATTATTAGAATTTTCAAGAAATGAAACGGATAAAGTGCCATAATTCAATATGACAAATATTAGATTCAATAAATATGCAATATTGCCATAATTTTTGAAAATTGAACTGTTAAGAAAGTGAAAAAAGTAGCTAATTACGCAACATTTGTGGCCGGATTAAGTGAAGCGATAATTGAAATTTTCATTATAGTGGTTCTAATCTACATTATTGCAACTCAAAAGAAGAAAATATATTAACGTTGATAACTAGATATTAATGTAATATTAGTTATTCGCTTTTCCAAAGCAAAAACAAGACATAAAATCCTGGTTCAAACTTATGAGAATGGCGAATAAACCGGGAGAGGTCCCCAGAGTACCGCTATTTGGAAAGCATTGACAAGTGGAAAAATTAATTGGAAAGAAGAGAGATGGGCGCGGATACAAATTGAGTTAATGAGCCTGCAACTCACGACTACGCTATTCACACGAGTGAGCAAGGGGTAAAGGAAAAAGGACATAAATGAATAAAAATGGAGAAGGGAGGAAAAATAGACGGAGGAAACCGTCCGAGTTTGATATTAGTTAGGTTATGATGGAACTAGGCTTTCCTTTCCAAAGCAGAACAGTAATTAATAAATTAACTTAGGTTGGCTTATATATATATATTAAATTAAGGTAAGAACAACACTATGTAAGATTCCTAATAAAAATAAATGATGTTTTTCAATTCAATGTTCTTATGTCCATAAAACCGCGAATAAATCAGAAGTGGTCGGAAATGCATCTAAAAAATAGATCAATAGTAATTGTATCTCATATGATAGCCAGAAGGAAATGAGCATTGGTGGCGCATTGTTGTCGACATGTTAACACGGCGAGCAGTTGGTCGGACAATAATGCGGCGAAAGTGATGTATTGAGAGGAACTGAGGGCAGTCGCAGATCTAGAGTATGTTAGCAAGAGTACTGGAGAATCTCACTTTTGTTTTTGTAGAAAATGTCTAATTGGGCATGTTAAGATTTTTCCTAGACAAATATTAGTGCATATTGTACCACATGGATCGAACAATGCAATTTCCACTTTAAACTATGAGAGTAGATATTAGTTTGCGTGGAAAGCGATATATTTCGAGAATGCTGGACATTCCATGATGCCCTGGGGAAGTCATCGTACTTTCCTTGAGTCACCCTTGCATAACATCATATAAAATAGGATACCTGATGAGTCTAACAACGAAAAGCTACATTTGACAAAATAATCAAGAAAAATAGATGAAAAATGTTTTAGGGATAAAAAAGAATAGGTATAGATACCGTTACATTAAAACTTCAATCTTTTAAAACTACTTTAGATTAGATAGTTCTAGAATACACAGCTTGAGAACAAGTATGAGAATAAGAATACAGTCGCTCTTATTTCGTCCCCTTAATAAACTGTTAACCTTCTTAGATTATACGGAAGAATCTACTATAACCTTTCTTGGCTATAAAAAAAAAGAACCTGTGTTGCTTATGCTATTGAGAATAACTGTCATTCCCTCATTGGTAAGGCACTCTCCTATACAACTAAGCCGTAAAAAATTTTAGAACCAGAATATTTAAAACAGCAAATGATTTTTTCATGACATAGAATTCGTAGTGAAACATTAGAAATATGTTAGTGGCGATACTCTTTTATACGCACCAGAGGAGAGTTTAGTTGTACACGCCCATACCATGCAAGCCACAACATCACGAATCTCACGATATACACACTCAACATATGAACAAGCTCTTTATTTGGTATAAGCAATCAATTGGAGAAATAAAATTTCGAAAAAAATATATGGCTCAAATATTTAAAAGTCCTCTAATATTGACTTGTGAGCGTATCTTTGAGTGTTTCTTTCATGTGGGAACGCATTAGAGCGAAGCAGGATTTGTGAGGGAGGCCATCGGAGCAAACAACAACAAAGCATATTTTGGCAGCTGCGAGCAGACTGGCGAATTCGATATGAGAGGAGCTAGGCGTGCATAGAAAATACCGGCCAAGTGCAACTATGTGTGAATCAGTGTCTATGGCAATATGGAGAAATTTATCTATATCTAGCGACCAACTTACCCACTGCTTTTACGAAATGGTGTCTTTCGCCAAATACATTTTTGGAGATGAAATATTGTGCTTCCAATATGTTTATAAGTTGATCAAATAGCCTCACAAAAGTATATATATTAAAATACTTCTAATAATTAATGTTGAGACAATAAAAATGTTTCTACAATACCTTAGTATAAGACGAACTGAAACTAACAAAACCACGATTAATATTGGTTTTGAAGGGATTCCATCCATAATTTAGAAGAAATATCGCTGCCGAGATAATGAGACATGAAATGAGTTGGATGCGCACAGCCTGTCAAACCTCATAGAACTTGCAAATGTGGGTGGTTCGTAATCTGAGCGTAAACGGGAAATGGAAAACGATTGGAGGAAGGCAGTTTTCTAGATATATTCCTAAGCCTATCTGAAATCAGTGATAAAGATTGGTATGAATATAACGAAATATCGGTTCCGATGTTTTAATACTTTATCCCTATTATCATTTCAATGCTACACCATATCTGGCTCCCTAATTTAATTGAAAAATGAATTTAAATGAATCCACTTTCTAGATCAGTTTTACTTAGTTAAAATGAATGTATTTGCCATTTGCTAAGCCCATTGAGTAAATTTATCATAGCTAGTAAACTTTAGCTGATATCGCCACAAACGCAAATCAAATTTTGCAAAAATTTTTAATAAATGCTTTATATCATTACAAATTATTTTGAAGCGCTTCTTGTTTCAAATAATTTGGTTTATGAACAAAGCGCAGATAATATTATTTCACAAGATAGCAATTAAAATCCTCAAATATAAAGAATATAAATAATAACTGCATTTTGAGTAAAAGAAGACTGAAATAAACCAATAAAATAATACGAACTACCATAGTTTGTCAGTCAGTATACTAACGGTGTTTATTTCTCGAAGTGCTAGTGGATCTGGGAATGATCAAAGCATAAGTCATGAAAGAGCATGAAGAGTGATTACATACAGAAACAGCTGTGTCTGAGGCATGAGTTTGCTAACAAACGGCGTACAGATGTTTCTAATAAGAAGAGTGATTTTTCCACATGTTCACATACAATGCACCACCATTAGCAGATCATTCAAACTTCGAAATGCAGCTTGCGCCCTCACTCGTCACTGCACATGGCCATTAAAGTTACACGACATTATGGGCTAGCTTTCAGCACGGAAATTTGATAAAATCATTGATTCATAGCCTCGTGCAGTTGTAACCTAACTGTTATATTAAAATATACCAATTTGTGTGAATAAGTAGTCATCCGAAATGTATTTGCTAATAATAGATGTAAAATGTTATGGAAAAACTATATCAGCAATAAAATAATTTAGATATAATAGTATAGAAAATCATTTAAGAGCAATAATATATCTAAGAGCAGTAGTACTTGAAATCCTCAAAATAAGGTGCTTTAAGTCTTAGAAGTAGTAAAAAGATTTAATATAACAACTATTATCATGAGCTATAAGTAAATGTGATGAGCACTATCTTATAAGCTTGTTTTTATTTCTTATTTAGTCACTACCTTAAAACAATGTAATGCCTTCAAGTAACATTAAAAACTTAACTAGTATGGAGTGTAACAACGGGAGTTCCGGTAGTTTCTAAAGATAAGTATTCACCCTCTAAAGCGTGTGATGGGAGCAAAAAAGCGAAGGACGCCAATAATGGGATAACCGGGCCTAAGCCAGAGAATGAATTTGGCCCATGGAAATTCGGAAAGACGTCGCTGGATGGCAATAGTGTTAGGCGCGTGATGACAAATCTCGTAAATTGCATCCGACACACTAGGTGCGCGCCTACGGATGCAAATTAGGAGTGGGATTGGAATCTGTCCATCCCCCACTGTCTCCAACTTCTCCTCTTACCATCTGTCCAAAGTCTAATGGACTGGGTACAAATATAATAGTCATTTCAGTTACCTCATATCGAAGAATAAATTTTTATAAACTATAACATTGAAATATGATCGCAAGATTGATTATCAATTTACCGCTCTAACCTATAGTTTACTGATAAAATTCCGACATAAATGGAAAATTCTTGCCAATAGACGTCTTTTCCAATAATATTGATCAGAAATATAAATCATAAATCACAACATCGATAAGGTAAAACTTACCAATATCGACTTCGTCATCATCTTGCATGTAATGATTATCGTCGATACACGATTCTGGTTCCGATGTCATCGAAGCTACACTTGGAGAGGTACGACCAGAAATTTGATCAGGGACTCGCAAGTAACTGTGCTGTCCACCAAACGAGATCATGTAGTCATCTGAAAATTTTAGTTTATGAGATATTATTTTTGGATATACTTCCTAAACCCCTTCCCTACAATAATAAAAATGAAGAACAAAAATTATATAAAATCGATTTTTTGCTTTTATAGTAGGAAGTAACTCCGCATGTTCCTTTGGCTTACATCCATAAGAATAGCGATGATGTGCTGTAATTATAGGTCCTTGATAAAGGCTATTGAATGAGTAGGGACTGATTACGCCAACATCTGAAGATTATGCGTATCCCGCACTCCCTGACCACTCATCTTTCCCGAATATTAGAGGACAGCGCTTCGCATGGTGATTATGCCACAATATAAAATGAACACACAACCTTCTAAGCCTAGTGAACCTCATTGTAATACGAGCACTACTCTAACACCGATCACCTCATGCAACTTTGGCAACGCACGACTACTAAGAACCAAACAATCTGCAGTCGATACTAGAAGCAACTTTTAAAACTTACAAGTTAAATTCCGGATTACAAGCTTAATTTCCCTCAGTTAACATAAATTCACTGTATAGGAAAAAGAAACCATCAATTTCATATTCAAACATTCAAAACAACTAATGGTCTCTGATATATCAAAACAATTTCCTACATGCGTTACAAAGTATTCAGAAATAATCTAGTTGAGCTGGTCGTCTTTTATTACTCGATTGATGGAAGTCATAAGAATAATTAAATAACTTGCCATTGGAAAAATTCTTATAAAATAGGTAATGTAATTCACACCGCTTAATATTCAGGTGGCCACTAGCACTATAAATTCAATTTCGATTATTTCATGGTTGTTTAACACATCTTATTGAGCATAAAAGTCACTGTATTCCATAGCAATCTCAACGTGTGATAAATTCCAGTAAAATAGCTTAGACCAGCTCTAACGGTTTTTATTTATTTATTTAAAAAAACAATTGGCTGTCATTACAAGCCAAAATATAAGTCTATTGTCGCCTAAAATTATTTTGGGAATTTATGTAGTCTATATTATTCGAATTTTTCTCAAGTATCAAATATTGAATGAGAATAAAACCTTATTTAGAGACATTTAATCTGTAACTTAAATGTGAGAAGAATTAAATGACAAAATAATAATGATAAATATCTTGCACAATCTAGAATGCAATAGATTTCATGTTTTTCCATGTTATTTGAGCTATAAATTTGATGAAAATATAAGAAATTTAAATCTCATAATAAGAAGCTTAGTGAGAAAGAAATCTTATAACGCTTAAAATATGAATGCGCCAGTGCAATTATAAAACGTTTACTTAGTTATTAACATAAATATCAATATAAAAATATAGGTTACGTCATGAAGAACGCGAGAAATCCTCACTTTTTAGTCATTATAAATAACTTTAATTCACATATATTTAATGCAATCTCAAAAGTTAAACATGAAGTAAATTTCGGCTTAGCAAAGTAGATGAATAGCCAAAATCGGGTAATGAGTTAGATGCGATACCAATTTATAGTTAGGATTAAGTTAATTATGCTCCGTTCAACACTACCTCTAGCTGATTGCCTCTTAATGGAGGGGACAGTACCAGTCCTTCGAAGCGCGCGGGCTCCGCATGGTTTTTCTCCGCACGCTTCTCGTACACTCTGCCAGCGTAGAACACGCTGTGGACGGTCTCCATCGAGATCATCGAGAGGCTCGGGCGAAGAGTCACCCATACTACAAACCATAGCAGACTAATTTTGCGTCACTCTCCTTCCGGCATCCCTAGCTTCATGCGAATATTACACACTTCATCAAGCAATATTACAAATTAAAATAATGCCAATAAAAAGTGAGCACTTTCAACGATAAACTATATTTCAAATAATTTCTAGTCAGAGATTCAAAAAAAAGGGACTTTTAATTTCAATATTAAAACAATTATACATTAAACCATTATATTTATTGTTGACATATAAAATAGATTTATTTTTTATTTAAAATTTCATAAAACTAATAGAAAAATCGATGTCCATTTGCATAGTAAAGCTGTTTATTGCGAAATGAGTGATACGTGTCACAATGGACGAAGGAGATTGTGAGAGAGCATGTAAAATGTAGATAAAGTGAAGTCGACAACTGTTTTCACATATGTATATTTCCCAAAGAAGAGAAAATTTTAAAGTTTAACATAAAACTGTAGTCAAGCAGGTGTGGAAAACTACGATAGTAACTCTGCCACAGCCTATGCGGTCGGTACTACAATTACAAGTTCAGTTAGCAATATTTTATGAAATGAATTGGAACGCGCAGAATGTTTGCTTTATTTCTTGCATGTTTCCTGTAGATTTAGCAACATTTTTGATACGTTGATGGATACCCAAAACAAACTAAGCATGTGGTGTATCAAGTGTCCGTTGGGAAAGTCGGATAAAGACAGCTAGCAAGACAGAAAAGATATAGATGTAAGGTGAAATGTGGAGGAACGGCTGCAAAATAAAGTCAAGTACCTAGGAATTGAACAACAAGAGACTATGTGAGAAATCTCTATGCACTAAAGAAGAGTATACCTGGAATGCATAAAAACAGCAATGCCGGTAAAAAAGATTGATAGAAACAATATCAACTTCCTTTAAAAGGACTATTTCAGCCGATATACTGTAGTGAAACTATAGTAACAAGGATCACTGGAATGAATATAAAAGTTAACATACAAGAATTTATGATTAATATCGCAAAGTTGCAATTTATTGAGAAATAAAACAAGAAGATGATCTGAAATCAGAACTTGCCAAAATGGCGAATTAAACTCTAAATAAAAACACTACGATCCTTCCTAATGTTCATTTAATCACTAGATAGTTTTTACATCAAAAGCACATCAAGCCGCACATAGTTTCTCTTAAAGCCTATTAATAATCAAGTAATTAAAAACTATCATGAATGTTAAAAGTAATAATTGAGATTAACTTCTTAAAAAAGATGGTATAATTTAGTGGGATAGGTATTAAGCGTCTTCAAATAAGGATAAGTAGCAATAAATATTTTAAGCGCAGAGACGATAAAATTACGTTCAAAATTTTGAACTTTTTCTTTAAGCTAACAAAAAACATGGAATAATGTCGCATATTTAGCCATTTTGTTTGCTTGCAAATGATTCAAGCTCGAAGCTGATTCTCCAGAGAATAAAATGGTTACGTCGTGGCCTTCAATTGAGAAATCTTCCCCACTTAGGATTACCGGAGTTCCAAAAGTAACTTGAAAAAGTTTCTTGCAGTCTGAATAAAATAGGAGGAAAAATATGGAAAATGAATTATAAGTAAATGAGATCAGAACTCCAGAAGACAAAAGTTGAAAATAATAAATTGATTGACAAATATTCTCCTGGAAAAAGCAAACCCGATATTAATAAATATAAAAACAATTCAAAGAACATTACAGACTAGCCCGCTGTTCGATAGGAACTTGGTTAGCCATAGGACCAGAGGACATTGTTGAGGCGCAAAGGGTAGACAAGCGGAAACGCGATTACGGCACTGCCAATGGAATTCGCAGCGCAATGAAGCGGAAGGCATGTGTCAGTGGTAGTCGCAAAATCAAAGCTATATTGGTTGATCTTAATTTCTAAATTTAGCTTTGACTTTAAAAAAAGTTATTTGAATATCTCGGTCTTTGTGGTGCTTTAGTTTTCCAAAGAAGCCTAACCATTTTGGTACTAAGACTTACTATCATATACATTCTTCAGTGTTAACAAATGCAAAGAATTTTGAAATTATTCTTAACTAATTAAGTGAAAATATAAATATACAGTATTCTTAAAGAATATAGATTTAAAAATTTTGATTTTAATCCTGATTAGTATTATTATTGCTCCTTAGAGGAACTACATAGAAGAAATCAAATATGTCATGTAAAATCGAATGAAGGTATTTCGATTCAGAGATAACCTCGTTAGCAGCTTATCTTAATCATTGGAAAATGCTATACTAATATCATAAAAACATAGTCAATCTAAATCTCCCATACTCTACTAATTTTATACAGGTATTTTTAAATGCTCATCTTTAGTTAGATGTTAAATTTTTAGTCTCTATTTCCATAAAATTTCAATGGGAATAGTTGAAATTAATATTAATACATTATTAGAGGCACCTATGATATGCAAAAATAAAAGTAGTAGCATGAATAAGTGAAGAATCTAGATAAATTGTAATGAATAAGCAACTTTTAGTCATAAATAAAGTAAATTAAATACTCGATAAATCTTAGAACAATATTTTAGCTAATAGAATATACTTGATGTCAGTGCTAAATGCTGGATGTCACATACCTCTGCATCTTTTCCCATTTGATGCTGGGATTGGAGAGGTGCGCGTGATCTCAATCGGAGGGATGTGTATGTCATTGCTGCGCTAAAACAGCAACTTT
Source organism: Heterorhabditis indica (assembly GCA_020740425.3). NCBI lineage: Eukaryota > Metazoa > Nematoda > Chromadorea > Rhabditida > Heterorhabditidae > Heterorhabditis > Heterorhabditis indica. The sequence goes on from JAJAVP010000328.1 coordinate 117,926, forward strand.
ATAGGTGCGGATGGACGAAAACAGAATAGACTGAAACCTATGGTGCAGTAGCTAATCGTGTACGTGGTGGTCCACAGTATAGAAAATATTTCTTCCCAGTATAAATAGGCAGTTTAGTTGAAATGATTAATGGTTAAATATGACAAATTACGCTTTGACATGAAATTAAACTAAGATAAATAATTAATAACTCACTAAACATCTGAGGAAAGCAACGACTAGAATAAAGTGCAATTTTCTTAAAGCGGAATCCTCCATGCTCTGTCAGCATCGGTTGGATAAAAGTTGAAACTGAGGGAAAAGTGTGGAATAATTGAAACGTCAGGTTGAGCACCAAAAACATCCTAAATTTGTGATATGGGACTAAAATAAGCACTAACAGTGTGCAACATTGAACGGATGCGTCTTTAGAGAAAAAAATCCCTAAAATCCTTTCATATATCGTATTCTATTTACGAACTTATTTCATATTGGAAAATTGCACTGAAAACCACCAGTATAATATACAAGGTGCACCAAAAGATCTGATACAAAGCTTAAGTGCTGTTGAATTAGCATATATGACGTAGCAATCCGTTATGCTA
>JAJAVP010000329.1:0-48291 GCA_020740425.3 Heterorhabditis indica
TTATCTCTATGTGATTGCGTTTTTTCGCATGTTGTATTATGTTCATATTTGTGAATTTCGTGTCTGGGACTGGATTTTTACAGAAAAATCTTAACTCCCATTGGTTTGTCAACTTATTACATGTTCTATATTGTATTGATGTAATAAGGTCTTGTATTAAATGTATTAAGAATCATGTTTTTTGTTTTTATTTACCTTTGTGCTGTTCCTGGACTAAAGAATCGTAAGTGAGCTGCATTTTCATAGTCATCGGAGTGCATCAACCAACCTTCAAAGTCGTAACAACATACTTGGCCAGCTCCCGTCCAGCTGTATAAAGCATTTAAATTTTGACACATAGCAATCCATCCGTTTTAAATATTTTGTATGTGTTTAGGAAAATGTAACACTAGACTGACGTCGCAGCAACGCTCATAACACAGTGTTGCGCTCCTTTGTTGTATTCACACGACGCATCACCGTCACGATCACATCCAAATAGAGGCATAAAGCGACCTGTTTGTTAAAATGATATTTAGGCTATTCAAACTAACTTATAACATTTGCAAGATTTTATCTCAATTTACCCAGATCTAACATCGCTTGATCAAGCGTGCAAGGGCAAGGCATGAAAGGTTCTAGATCCATAGCGAAGTTAACTCTCTTCCCATCGTAATCGAACCAATCCTGCATAAATGAAAAATTCTTCTGGAATAAATGACAAACTTTGTCATTGTTCTTTGATGCACAATTCAGTTACCTGACACAGCTCAAGAGCCCAGTCTTTGCCGAGTTCATACTCCCAGACATCGCGAAAATACCATCCAAAAGGGGTTAATTTGCTCCAAAACACTCTAAACAAGACCATTAAGTTTTCTACGTTTGATTTTATGGCTGATTTGAAATAAATTTACTTAACAATAAGTGCACATTAGGATTATAGAAGATTCTAACCCATTGGTTTCGTCAGAGTCCGAGATTGAAATTCTTACAGTGCCAAAAGAAAACCTCCGCCAAGAGTTATACAGCATTGTTGTACGGGCAAGTGTTCTCGGGTCAAACTCATATAATCCATCGTTCGATGTGCGCTCAGCAATTGTTCCCACCTGTCGGCTATTAATTTTAATTACTAATTCCCCCTACTTTTCTGCATACACTTTCCACACTTTCCCACTTATCTACTTGTATTTATATTCTTACTTCTTCAAAAATGTGGTCATCCGTATCTTCCCAGTATCCCATTAATTTTATATCTACCATGGCATTGATGTCATTAGTTAAATTATACGGTGCCCACTCCAGTCGCAGTCTTGTCGCATTAGAGCTTCTCCAGTTATTATGTGGTTCACGCGGATTATCGATAAGCTTTATATGTGGAGAAGCTAATGACGGTTGCACTAGAACTACTTGTTTTTAAAACTTTCCTTATACCTGATTATATATTTTAGCTTTGATTTTTATTAGGTAATTGCTTATAGTGGCTTACAAAGGTAAAATGTTCCAACGTAAGGGTAGCTTTGTCCACCGTCTCTGCTCATTTTGGTGTTTACCAGTCCAGTTTTGTACATTCGGTTTACAGGTAAAACACATTGTGCACGATGCATATTTAACTAAAAGGTAGTTTTTCAGTCTTTCTTCCACATGTCCATTGTCACACAGGTCTCTTAAGTTTTTTTTTACATAAATGCATTAATTATACTGAATTTTTGTTTAATCTTCTCCCAGACTTACTCGGACACAGTCTACTAGATATTCATCGAAAATAACTTTGACAACATCTCCGCCACGAAGACATGGACCAGAGACATTAACGTAAACTCCACCAATCATTGAAGCCGCAATTGGAGCTGTTGTCATGACACCTGATACTTAGAAATTTAGAAATAAGCAAATTGTTAAGTATTAAAAATAATGCCTTTTTAAAATATAAATGGTGACTAAACATCCACTATAATAGGGTTTCTTGCGTATGATCATAATTGAATATCTAAGCAAATAATATTAATATGGCAAATAAATTATTGAACCTCATGATGGTCACCACCAACCTATACTTTCATTACTACAGCCTCCTCTTATGATTTCCTCGTCAACGCGAAACAACCATCTCCCCGGGATACCGACGTTTGAAAACTCTAGAAAGACAAGTAATGTTTGCTTGTTATTAAGTGATAGCTATTATAAAATAATGAATAATTACTGTCTTATCTAATAACTTACAATTAAATACTGATTTTCTTAATTTTCAATTGAGTTCTTGATAAAATCACCTTTTAATTTAATCACTCGGCCCTCACCAGAGTAGGGAAGCGCGGTCCAACCGGTTCCATTTCCCCCGTTGAAACCAGCCTGTCAAAAAGCTATTTTATGAAATAAAAACGTCACGAATTTAACTAAAGAACAGAAGATGGGCAACGAGAAAGTAACAATTTTAACTAACGATAGCACTTTGTAATCCTCCCCTTCCCTGCAAAGCTCCAGCAGTATTTGAAGAAGTCCAATTAATATGAGCGTAGTTGAACATCACGTAACTGAAAATTTGTTATAGCAAATACTAAATCAGCAAAGTTAAGAAATTAAAATATTAACAAAATGAATTTATTGTAGTTAATAAATTCTTCCTCACCTTCTAATTTCATCCGTTGCCAGCACCACTTGATACGTATTTGTCCATCGCTTAGCCTCCTCATAACGGTTTACCTGGAAAGAGCATCCGAGTGCAGTACAAATAATATCTTACTCCTAATTTCCTGCGTTTAAGTCACTTACTTGTGTAACTTTAGGAGCTCCACCATAAGCCATTCTCTCCCAGGTAACTATTACAGCATAGTCTGCTCTGAATCCATTTGCCCCAATAATTCCTTCCCGAACAGCCATAGTTATGTTATCCAAAAGATAGGTGTCCTCCACTCGACCCCACATCTATACAATATTAGTAATGCAGGATACTGGGCTTTTTTATGGATATGTATTGCTCCCATTGGCTCAGCCTTTTGATAAACAAAAACGAGAATAACCTTTTTCTCGAAGCGGTCCCTCGCGGTCTCGAACATTGAGCCATATTCATCTTTAGGGTTCATCAGAGGACTTCCCCATTCATCGAATGTTTCAAATGCACGTGGACGGAAGATTATCCTGTTTAGAAGCTATTAAAACCTACTGTTGATTTGTCTCTTCATAGGTCCTGGCTACTTAGTATTACTGTTTTATTGTCAAAATAGTAAGGGATAAAGTACTTCTTACCTATACCACACGTTTGATATTCCCCGCTCTCCAACGAATTGAAATATTTGATCAGCATAGAAAGCTGCGATAAAAGAGGCATCCTAACAAATAAAATACAGTAGGAAAAATATTTTGAAAGGTCTAAAGGCTAATGTAAGAACTTTTTACAAGATAATTATAGATTTTCTAACTTTTTGCTCGGGCCATCGGGGGTTGGGGAAGGTATATGGTGGCTGTATAAATTCGGGATCCGAAAAAGCAAGAAGACCGTTTGGATATATCTAAATAGATAATTTAAAGACAGAATGTATTGTTAATTACCCAGTCAGTATATTTTTGGATCTGTTACAATGTAAATTTACTTAAGTACTTTTAATTGTATTTCCTATATTTTTGCTTATTTAAAAACGACTTTTGTTTTACTTCTCACCATAGTATAATTAAATCTAAATCCATAAAAGGGAAAGTCGAAGTCGAAGTCAATTTGTCTATCATGATGAGGTTTGTTCAACAAATTGGCGTCATTATAAAGAGGGCCGTAAGGAAAGAGATGCCACCACCCTGGAATATTCCTTGCATTATTCTCTCTGTACTAAAAAAATTTACTTTAGATATTGATTCCTATTCCATTAAATCCTCTTAATTTTATTTGAAATAATAATAGTTACCATGCCAAATTATGTACAATGGCACTCACCTTCTTCTTCTCTGAGGTCCATGTACCTTTCTCTCTGATCCAGTAACGATGGATCGACATGTCCTGGGTTAGGCATGTAGTTGAAAATGGGGTTTTTGTTTCCAAAGAGGTCAATAGTCGACATTTCTGCATAGGTTTGCTGACTGTCAAGAGAACGGATGATGCTGATTACTAATAGAATAGAGAACATTCTAGCCCATTTGTAACTAAAGGTAGATAAAAATAAATTCACCGAATAAGAGGACAAGTCTAATATGGATATTGATTTCAAGAGGTGAGAGATGTGAGCTACTGACCTCCGGTCACTATGGCTGCAAAGCCGGTAATTGCGACATTGAAGGGAACTGCACAAATAAGCTGCGCAGCTGGTGGATAGAAGGAAGAAGGAGATCAAATACCTTAATGAAAAATATCGAATAAAATATGTAGAAAAGTGGCGCTCATTAGTTTAAATCTACTGAGAGTGAGGAGTTCAAGATTTTAAAGTCTCCGCTGTTGTAGTTTCTCTATTTCTAGAGAACCTAAGTTATGCTCATGATGCTCATAATATATCGTTTTATTTAGAGTAATTCTCTGTGAAGACCGAGTGCTGGTTTATTACTTTATTTGGACAGGTATAAAATTCAGCGAGACCTACCATTACAAATCACAAACTATTACTAATATCCGTAAGTGTCGCAGCTCACTGCTTCCACAATATCCGTAACTTCTTGATTTAACACGGAGTTCTCAAAACGCTATTGTGCTAATATTATGTAGCCAAGCGAGCGAGGAAGTTGTCCTCGAATATTATTATGCATCAAGTCCATTAAAACCATCTTACTATGCCGGTGGAGCAGCCCAAGAGATTTCCTGCTATTTAGATATGGGTTCTTGGAAATCCAACGACCCATCCAACAGATCATATCTTTGTCAATACGTCTTCTGAGTTTTATGTAATTGAACTGTGTTTAGACTAAAATAAGTATAAATGAAAAAGAAGTTCCCCAATAACTTTTATAAATTTATTTTACAGCATAAAAATGTCTAGAAAAATGCCAAACATAATAGGTATTATGAATATTTGAATATTATTTAGGTTTCAATAAGTTAACCTTTATTATCAACCCATTATCTTAACAGCTTACAGAAATCAGTGATGTCGCAGTGATGTCGCAGTGATTTCGCAGTGATTTCGCACTAGAAGGGTACATCTGACAGAAGCAAAGACAGTCCCGAGAGCATCAATTATTTATTCCCGTAGTCGACAATTCAATGTACTGATGCCTTATCCTAGTGCTTTACATCGAACGAAAGACGGGGACAACGCTTAGCGCTAAATAACGTCACGGAATCACTAGATATATCACAATATAATAAGAAATCACAACGAGATCGCAATAACAATTACGGTACAAAAACGTTGACAAGAACTTAACGCTATGCGGGTTATTCGCTGTACTCAAGTGATATTTTAGAATAACACTATTTTAAGAGTAATTTTTTAACTCATTGTTAGTCTTTCCAACCACCGTCAGTAGTTAGGGATTAACTTGTGCGAATGCATCAAACGGCTTGGCTTCATTCCACTAAACAGCTTCGGCCGTTCTATAGATCTACGTCTTTCTTTCTGCTCCGATCTTTTGCTAGATCCATTTCCCTTCTGTGTCCGAGAATCTGCAGACTGTGCACGTTCTGAATGTAATGCTATTACTGTAAAATATGCTTAGTGAATCATAACGCTTTTAGTAATATTTTATTGTAGTGGAAGATAATAGAGAAGTGGTTAGATTAGCAAGAATTCTGCTTAAGTGAGATATATTTTTGCTTTCAAAGTCGAGATATCCATGTAGAAGAGTAAGATTTCTTAAAAATGTCTTACAACGCCATCGCCTAATAACAAGTTTCTACTGCTCTCGTGTTAAACGAAAGCTTTCGTCACGTTCTTTGCTTGCAAAATAAAGGAAACTGGCCTTTGATTTATGCTTTAGCAGATCATGCGTCCTTTAGGAGGTAAATTTCTTGTTTATATGACTTATCATGTTAATAGTCCACTCATCCAAAAAAAACCTTTAAGACCATGAGAATATTCCCGCCTTACTGCTTTTTAAGATTTAGCAGTTAGACTGGATGTATTAATTGAATATATTAAAAAGGTTACATAAAGGGAGCAACAATTTCTACTCACAACCTACTTAAATGAGATATTTCGAGAAAACCGATTTTGCAAATTACGAGTGAGATGGGAAGCAAACGATTGGAACATCTTATTCCAACGCCTGTGACGATGAATCAGATGCACGAAAAAAATATTTTTTGGAGTTCACCTAAAGGAAGACACTTTCGTATCACTAAAAGAGAAAACTCATTCTAATTGCAATCAAATAATAGCAAAATGCTTTGCTATAGTGCAGAAGAAATTATCACTTCGTCGTCACACTCCTTCACGTATTCCGATGTGAGTTATTTCTGTCCATTACTAGTTATGTTTTCTCAATAGCTGCGTCGACGTAATAATACGTTGTTTATCCTCACGGAAGCAACTAAGACATTGTGCAAAAATAACGAATGGTGTAGAAGACTATAGCCTGCTCAATCAGCTTAGCTCTAGAAACACTCGCTTCTGTGTGAACAGTCAAGTAGTTTTGAATGTTAGATCACTTGTAAAAGCACACCTCTAAGAGTACCTCCGCAAGTTTCGTACACACTCCCATTCTTCTCAACACTGGTGGCTCGTGCAAGACTACGAGCAGTATCATAGTCGGTGTCGCTGCATTCAGCTTGAGCTATTGGTGCTGTTCCTCTTCCGTTGGAGTTGGTTCCCTTTCCATCCTTCGAAGGCAGTGAGCTCTTTGATGCTTGACGTTCAACCTTTAGAAACCAGTAAATTATTAGCAAAATTTAAGTGGAGAATGAAGACATATCATAGGACATAAGTTTCCACTTATTACTTTGATCTTCTCATGCTGTATCCGTCTAATATGTGTTTTCTTAAGATTGATCATGTCATATAGCTTATTTCTATAGTCTTCAATCGATAATTGGATGTGATCAGGCAGAGGAAGGTTTACCTAAAGCTACTATATAAATTTACAAATATGTAAATATTTTCTGGATCTACGAAATTGCAATTAAAGCAGTTATTACGAGGAATAGAAAGTTTAGGCGTATGAACATACATCGTAAGGTAGGATAGGCTCATCAACTGGGTTGTGAAATTGAACTACGTAAGGGTGAACAAGGCACTGTTCCACTGTAAGCCGTCGGTGTGGAGCGAAGATGAGCAATCGAAAAAAGCTTTTAATTTTAGTTCATTTGTTAAATACTTCGTGATATTTATATAGTTTATATTTAACGGTAAAACGATGCAAAGAAATAATTCTTTGAGATTATTTCGAAATTTACCTATGAATAAGGTCAATGGCATGCGAGTTGTTAGTGGTGATTATAGTTTCCAGCGTCTTCCGTGGCCTTTGTGGCATTTTGTCCAGAACAGAAGCTGCATAGTGGCTACCTAAACCAGAAAGCGTATGAAATATTTGTCCATGGTCAAAGCTATCAAAAGGCGTAAACCTATGCTTTCAATGTCGTTCCTACTGGGCCGGTTGATCGTATTCATAATCCTTTCTATTTGATTAATTGTTGAAGTACCCGGAAAAAGGGCTCGACCTGAAGCGCAAGAACACGATGATTAACATTAAACAATATCACTCACATTTTCATCTTATTAACAGACCTAAAAGCATTTCTGCAAGTATACAGCCAAGGCTCCACATGTCGACGCCCTTTGTATACCTCTTGGCAGCTAGGAGGATTTCTGGACTTCGGTACCATCGCGTCGCCACGTACTCAGTCAACTCCGGCATGTTTTGGCCCTCCGGATAGTCCTCGAGCTGCGAGGAAATCATCCAAATCACGATCATATGTACCTCTAGTAAATACATGAAATAAATGAACTACCATTTAAAATAGATGGATAGCTTTTTTCCCAAATACTCATTTAGTACTACTACATATCCTAATCTATACTTCACACGGTTTCTAGTGAAGAGCAAGTTTGATAGGGAAGCTTGTGACGAGTATTTCACATTTCATTCATTCTACCTTCCAATGGTGATAAAACTGCACTTTTTATGTCCTGGAAATGGATTTGTCACATACCGAAGATAAAGACCTTGCCAGGCCGAAATCAGCGAGTTTGACTCGACAATCGGCGTCAAGCAGCACGTTTGACGGCTTGAGATCTCTGAGAATGAACAAGGCGATAGACATTTGGAAATTACTATGGAAAATAAGAGGTGTATGTTACAGCAACTGCTTAATATCTATTCGGCAGAAAGGCATGACATCACATGACACTGAATAGTCAACAAGACCATCTGTCACTGAACTGAACCTATTCTTTGCCAAGCAATTAATGTGCAAGCATGAGGATAACGTGCATGTGAATTAATGCAGATGAATGACGCCGGAAATGACATTGCCTAGGTGGATAGCTGAGGTAGCGCAAATACGGAGGATGAAAACGAAGAGTAAAACTTATGATGACACTAGAACAGATGAAACTAAACTCTAATTATATTTTTAATATTTTTAGCAAAGATGATTATAGGATGAAATACTCGAATTAGATTGTCTCATCCATTTTCATGCTCCAATTCGTTTTATTAATAAAACAAACAATATTTTCTGCTAGAAGTAATACTACCATATTTACTTGGACAACAGGAAGCTGATTGCTGAGAAAACTATAGAGGTAGAGATTGTCATAGTTTAGTGACAAGATTAAAAGTAGATCGGAAATCTGAATGGGCATATTATACGTTGAGAGGAACGCCTATGGACTGATTTCCGGTAAAGACAGATTGACTAGAAGAGAGTGAGCTATGCAAAAGAATGCCACTAATATTTTAAAAAGGTAGAAGTTGAAGGGGGGATAATAAGGTTATCGCTTACCTGTGGAGCACATTTCCACTATGGAGAAAGCGAATAGCACGGAACAGCTGACACATTATATACTGCTTGTGAACGTCCTTTAAGATGGTCACTTTCTTTATAACATTATGTAAATCTGCCTCCATATATTCGAAAACTAGATATATGTCTCTGAAAATTTGTCTTCTAAGATATTAAAAGCAATACTTTGATCAATTTCATCTACTGTTACTAATACTAGCGAGCGCAAAATAAATCTCTGCAAGAACAATACAACTTTACTGTTTTTATGTCTAAGACAGTGAGTGTGGAACATTTCTAATTCCTTTTCGTTAAAAACAAGTAGTGAACAAAGTGCCCACAGGGTCAGCATGAACAAAAGTAGTCACAATATATTATTAATACAAACGAAACTCTGGAACCAAGCCTTCGATTCCCTCGTACTACTACAGTAAAAGTTGTAACACACAAAAAAGGTTGGCAGTGGTTTGGAAAATAGCCTTTCACGCCAAATGGTAAAATTGTCAAAAATGTCGTTTGAGTGAAAGGTTCTAATGATATACTCGCCAACGAAATGAACAAGACGTCAACAAACGATTCCAGAAGACGGTCTTTCACTAGTCTTTGTATATTTAAATGAGAATACTCGCAAATTTCGAAATCCACAAACTTTTAAATGGTTTGTGACAGTGAGATATTAAATGACAGAATCAGCTGAATAAGCCGTTAAAAGCTCACCTATCATTATCGGCTTTTAAAATATTAAATAGTTTAATAATATTAGGATGCTGTCCAAATTCTTGTAAAAACATAACTTCCCGGAAGGTCCGCTGTGAGTCCGTTGGATTTCGAAATGCATCGAATATCTATGGAAATTATGGATCGGTACCAAAATAAGGCAATCCTGTTTAAAGTGGTAGTGCGAGTGAAGTTGGACTGACCTTCTTGAGAGCAACGATGTCTTTGGTGCGACGGTCAATGGCCTTCCAAACAATTCCATAGGCACCTTTTCCAAGTCGCTTCTGTAGGTCGTACTTATCCACCACGTGCCCGTCTACGTCCTCTGTCATCCGCCTAGTAAGCATAAAATTAGGAAGTTCCTTTTGCTATTTGTAGCAAATAGTACCTAATTATAACAATAGCCGAAAGAACTAATCATAATTGCAACCAAAACCAATTCAAGAAACAGTAAAATAGCAATAAATTGAAAACATTACGAAAATGTAGTATTAATACAAAATATACAGACTAGTGAGATAAGAAACTACTAAACATTCAAAGTATGGGTACATCATGGTCTTTTTTGTGCAGCTAGAACTGAGTAACAGAGTTTTATTATAGAGCATAACCTATCATATTTCGACACTGAAATACTGCCACAGAATTCACACCCTTCTTTCAGTATTTCTATCAAGTTATCCTTGTTAGTTGTGTTGTAAACAAATACTGGTAGGAATCATAATATTAAATAATCTGGAGAAGCTGCATGATCTAGAGCCCGCTGCTGAGGTACGTAAATGCGCTGATTGGAGTTGTCCGGAGGATCAATACTGACTGGGATAGTCGGCCGCCACCATGGCGACGCGCCCTCGGAAGTGCTCGTAGAAACCTTCATCAGATGAACAGAAAGGTCATGGCTGTCTATAAAGCTTAAACTTAACTACTGAAAAGAAAGATTCTGTTTACCTAATGCAGCTTTCCCTTTTATAGAATATTTAACAATCCAAGTAAAAACTGTTGTCAAACGACGATACACGAACAGAAAACAATATTTCTGTCCAGGTATGTTATACAGACAGGAAATAGAAAGAACAGTGCTACTAAAGTAAAGCAAGTCATAAATATCGCGCGATTTTTTGTTCAGTACATGATAATTCTACAAATATACCTCACAAGCATAATTGATAATAGTGAAAGGTAATCCTGTACTAATTTTTAACCATCAGCCAAATGCCATACTGCGCATAGAATTATATATGCTATTTGAAATACAAATCCTTTAGGTGCAAGAGACTCAAAAGATTTATTATTAAAATCATTTATGATGATAGGTGAATGTGTTTGAAAGAGGATTAAGGGAGAGATATCAATTATCGGCCGGAGAGAGGGCTTCCAGCAGGTAGAGGAATCGATATCTGCTTCCATTTACCCGATTCTTTCATGAACTATTATTGCCTACATCGAACGAGGGATACAAAAAGAAATTGGGAAATGGGAATTGAGCTTAGTCACGGCAGTTATAGGTAACGGAAAACAAGGAATGAAAGGAAGGAAACACCTGGCAGTGGCTTATTTAATTATACGAGATTGCGCGTATGGCAACCGGTATATGTATGCAGAATAGGTCAGGAGTAACAAGTGCAAACTGAAACACCCCAAAGTGGCATGTCGTCAGACCCAATGTGGACAAACAGCCCGTAGGATGGCGTGTATTTGGTATTACGGAGACAATATCGATACATGTGCGGTGTCAGGTGTCCTCGGAATACTGCGTGTGGTGACTGACAGGCAATCGTCGATTTACGCTCGGGCTATCACTACTTCGCTTAGCCAAGATCTAGACATGGGAAGAGACTGACCATCTTCAAGCTAGGCAGTGGTAATCATAACTACGCTTATTTTTTGAGACTATGTTCGCACATAAAATACCCAAGCCACCAATCTATTTAATTGGAAAATTAATCAACATTCACAAGAACCACTGGCTTTAAAATTTCTAATCCAGTGAATGCAAATGAATAAAGCAGCAAAAGCAAGATTATAAGGAACACCTGGCAAATTGTGGATGGGAAGCCATAGAGAGAAATGAATAATTAAAGAGATAGAGGCGACGGAGCGCAAAATTAGCTAACAAATACTCTATGAAAAGCATGCTTAACAAAATAATAGATCTGAGTCTGGGTGAAACGGAAAACGCGAACGACAAATATAACACTGGATTTGAAGTGATGACACCAAAAAACGTCTATTCATTATGAGTAGGTCGCAATTGTGTAGATCAAAACTGTGAAAATGTTTGAGAAAGATAAATAAGCTGAAACCGGAACTCAAAAATAGTTTTACTATCATGATAATTCCACCAAAGATGTGGAATCGTTTGTTAAGACTCAATTTAAAAAGTTATTATCCACTTTCAAATGCCACTTAGTGATGGATCGTTAATTTAATGTAGTTTACTGGAATATTTACAATGGAGACTTTTATGCTTATGAAACCTACAAAGAAAGTATGGAAATTGATATTTAAAGTATTGAAAAAAGATGGTACAACCATTACATGAAATTAATATTAATTATATATCGCATGCCAACAAATTGTTCTCGGCGGGCATGCTTTGTTTATGCTAAGGTTAGATCATTCCTAATTAGTGATATGAATTATAATTAAATTCCTGCTAATGCTATAAAATTGGGCTAAAATTTTCTTCATCTATAGTACGCCTGATCAAGTGCATCTCCAGAATATCAGATGGTTAACAGCATCGATTAGAGGGTCCTGGTTCGCACCTCTTTCTTCTATTCCCTCGCCGCAACTTACTACCAGGAGCTGAAAACATGGACTTTCGCGTTTCAACAAGTTAGGATATAGATAAGTGATTTGTAACTATTGCTGAATAATTAAAATGATGGGCTAGCTAAAAGGTAAAGAGAAAGTAATATTTCACCTGAGAAGCTTGCTGAGCTGGGACATTTAGGGACATCCGCTTCATCCGTCGAGAAAGTGCAACGTTAATAGGAATAATTACTCTGCAGGGACCACTATGTCCAATTTCACACACTTAAAAGAGGAAATATTATTTTGACTATAAAGTATAAACCGAACGACTGATAGCTTCAATCAATACTAAAAAGTACGAAGGAAGATATTTTTCTAATTCTCAATTTCATTTGAATATAACATTTTTCATATCTATTGAAACGAAATTTTGTGAACCTGTAAGTGGGGGACTAAGCTGTGCCTTAGCACAGTGAATGGGGGTAGAGATGATGTAACCGGCAGAAGTTCCTATCCACACGTGAGCACGGGCTGTTGTGATACAGGAGACTCTCAAGCATCCCATTTTGTGCTCGCGCAAAATATCTTCGCGTCCTATAGTACCCGATCTAGTCCAATTCATTCACTTTCAAATTATATTTCTAATATTCCGTCTTTACCTGAAAGTTGGGATCTTACACATGCGGCAATGCTGAAGTGATTGATAACTTGCAAGGAAAATGCGTCGACCACATGTACAGTGGTCGATTTCCTCCCACAGACAAATAGGCTTGACCCAGCAGATGCCATTAAAGTAAGGCTATCGGATGGAGAAACAACATCCACCGGAGTCTATAAAAACAACAAACTGGAGGAAATCTACTCCAGTAGAGAGAACGACATGAGAGTAATATGAAACTGTTTGACTATAATAGTTAGAAGTATGAACTCACTTCCCATTCACCACATTCTGTGTCGATGACATGAATACGATGCCCACTAGCTATAACGAGACGACGACCAATTGGAGCCAAGGCTAGCATCGGCGAAGATAAAGAGTGTGGGATGACAGAAGGGGAATCCAGATCCCATGTTCGATCTAGAAATATAATCATAAACTTATTAAAATAAGTGATACTTAGGACATGTAACCTACCAGGAAGAGCTTGAAACCGAAGTAGTTGTACCTCCGATGTACTAGCAGTTGCTATGTAAACGCTACCTTTGACGGCGGTTATAGCCGTTACAGGGTTCAAAAGACGTGCAACTCGATCTCGAGCGCGAGTTCGAACTCGTTCTGTGGAATTAACCACAAAAACTCTGAGACAATGTTTTCATGAAAATAGTTTGTTTACTATATAAGAAAGTATTTACTTACTCTCCGTCATCATTGCCTATCCAGACTGTTGTTTGTCCCGAAACAGCTTCATCAGAGGAAGAATCAGAGGATTCTCCGCTGCTAGAATTGTGATTTTATTTGCAACATAACCATTTTTACGGACTGTAACTTTAATAAAAATAATTAATTCTACCTGTTTAGGTCCAATAGAGTTTCATGACGGCTTAGCATATCCAACGATTTCTGCGATCGAATCTTGCGCTTTCGGATCTTTCCGAATCTAGATTTTTAAAAAATGACACCGTGATTGAAACTAAATTTTTTTAAAGAATACTACTAAATTTCTTACCTAGGTGGTGGTGAAACGGTGTAAACTGCTGTAACTGCAGCGTTGCCAATCCCGGAACAACTTTCGATGGAAGGATCACCATTGTCAAGAGAAACGACAGCGACCTGTAAAAATAAAAAAATATCACAGTTCACTTTAAATTTCGATTGTATATGAGGATACTCATCTATAGTAGTGTCATAGGAAAATAGATTTCTGCAACCCTTTCTGTTTGAGAAACGGTTTGTAACCAGTTAAGGCAGTTGTTATTGTATATCTATCACCTCGCGACCTGATACGGTGTTTCTATATTATCGCTTTCATATTCCAAAACAAAATTCAAAGAAAAGTATAACTACAAATCTTGGAACAATGAGTACGACAATTATTCCAAAAGATACCTGTCCGCTAAATTTATCACTTGAGCATAACCAGACAGTCGGGGAGCAGTCAGGTCGTTTACCAGGAACAACAGTAGCAGTGCAAAGCTACAGAATCAGAAATTATAGTGGAGTAGTGGAGAAATGATTATGTTAAATCCACCTGTAATCCTGGGCGCGTTTGGTGAGCAATGATAGATTTCAGTTGACTAGCTGGGGAAGACACATGTTGATTGACTAAAAATTATAGAATAATAAATATTGGTTAAGACGTATTTTAAGCTATTAACTTACTAAGTGACGCTTTTGCTTCCCTAAAAGCTGTTTCCCACCCAGCTCGTTTCTCTGCGCTACCAAACTCAAGGGGAACGGTTTCTATCCCATTTCTGAAAAATGGGATATAGATGCTCTATCTACGTATTTATTTTTATTTCTATCTTGCACATCCCTTCACAGGCCATCTTATTTGGAAAATTATTTACGCTGTAGCCACATTAAGCTGAACAGTTGTCAAATCAGGGTTTGACACCATTTGATCATTGAGAGAACGTAGTCGAAGAGAATTCTCGCTGTCCATCTCATCCAAAATTTCCATTAATTTCTAAAAATATCACCTTTTTTGACCAAATTATTTCTGTCAATCCATTCAACAAATTAAAGTGATCTCATCGTTGTGACTTAGGACCCTGTTCTTTGATAATTTTCCAGAAATATTTTTCCACATAAACAAATAATAGAATATCTGTTTTCAATGACGAACCAGGAAAACTTCTGTGTAATTTGACCAATAGTTTCCCGTTCTGGGTTTGCGCACACTTTCTCTTCCCAATTCACCAAAACACCGAAATTCACACAAAAAATTACTATGGATTGTGTAATAATCTAAAACTTACTTGAGAGTACTATAAAAATTGCTATCCAATTTCGTTCCTCCCATGAGTGATTTCCAGGCATTGTTTCAAAACTGTATTCCTCTCAGAGGATGATCATGAAAATTTGGATTACGACCAACACCAGGGAGGGCAAACTGAGTAGTTCACGTCTATGATCTTTGTATTATTTGAGTGGTAGTTTGTACTTTCTATTTCATAGAGAAACCAAGTCGATATCATCAATCTTGATTACCAGTAAATAACAATTATCAGAAGTAGTTCGATTGTTAAAAACTGTTTCCAATTATTTTATTTTATGCTTTAGTCTTCTGCTACTTATCGTTATTCCTGTCGGGTTTCATTTTTCCGATAACTATATGCAAATTCTGTTCTTCGAACTTGTCCCTTGACAAGTGATGCCATTTTGTCATCTACAAACACGTTCCGCATCGATCAGTCTGCAACAACTGTGACTCTACATTAACTAATAATTTCCCATAAACTTAATCTAACTTCGTTACGAAGGATTTTATTTAGTTTGCATTGTTATTTGTTGTAGTTGTTGCTAATAACAGTGCCTCTAGTAAGGAGGCACTTTAGTCTCTATTTGAAGATCTACTTGGCTTGATTCCAATTTAGCTTTGACATGAGATGTTTGGAATAACAAAGGTCAAGTTAAAAGCAATAATTTCAGTTTCCTAATAAAAGTTGCGTTTGGTATGACTTAGTCAAAATTTCAAAAATATAACCTCATAAAAACCCGTATTTTCTTATTTCACCAGTGTATATGATATTAGAACCATGATATCCAGTGTTGGTCTTCCAGAAAGCGCATTTCTGTCACAATGGGATTTAAGAAATACAAAGTCTCAAACGATAATTGGGTGAGTCAATGATAGTAGCCATAGATATCTCATTGCGGTTAACTCAGTCTCAACATAGATTTATAACATTTGCACTAATAACGTTGTTCTGAATTAAGAACAGTTGTCTGTAGGCTTAAACTCTTGCATTTATCATACTTTAACCCAAGCAAAAGTCTCCAGATAGAGCATAGCCGAGGTCTACACTGGGTAATGGCCGCTGTTTTCATAGTTGGTGATATGGCGGGTGGTGGGATGATTGCCCTCCCGAACGCCGTTGTTAACACAGGAAAGGAGTTATTCTTTTAGAGTTTCACATAATGTCATTATTATTAAAGTAGTACTACAAATAAAATGATAAAGTAGAAAATTTTAGGGTTGATTCCTGGCTTGATTCTCATTACCCTCTGCTCTCTTTGCTCAGGGTATACGGGAATGCAATTGGCTGATAATTGGACAATGCTACAAGAAAGGTGGAAGAGCTACCAAGAACACTGTCGGAAACCATACGGTGAAATGGCGTTCAGAGCCAATGGAGTAGGCATGAGGTATTAAGAATATACTCAATGCAGTACTAAGGAAAGCATAAAACCATGCAACTGCAGATCATTCGTGGCCATCATGATATGCCTTACTCAGTTCGGCTTCGCCACCGTACTTATTTTGCTAGCGGCAAAGAATCTTGCAATCCTGCTTAACTTCTTTTTTGCGTTGAAGATCAATTACTGTTATCTCATTATCATCGTCGGTCTTATCGTGTGGCCGGCAACTATGCTGAAAAGTCCTATGCATTTCTGGTATGTTTAAAGCCATGTTACATTGTTCCGGTACATATAGAAAACACGAATTTAACAGGCAAGTAGCGGTCTTTTCTGCTCTCTCAAGTTCGCTAGCGGTTTTTCTTCTCATTATAGGGATGATACACGACGCACCTGTTTGTGCAATGGTATGACAGTACTTCCTACTCGAATTTGCAGAGAGCTACTATTGCTGCTTACTCAGTTCAGACTGTTATGTCGTTAAAAGTGATTTAGGACGTATCTTATCCCGATTTCGATATCCAAAAGTTCTTCATGGCTTACGGCACAATGGTATTTGCTTTCGGAGGTCATGCAGCCTTCCCAACTATTCAACACGACATGAAAAAACCTCGATTATTCAATCGTTCAATCGGTGTCGGATATGTTGGTCAGTCATTTAGTTTAGTTCACATTTACATTAGACAGAATATGAGCATTTCTTGAAATTGTGTTACTCATGTTTGAGTGATTGTAAAATCACCTATTTTAGTAATCAACATATTCTACGTGTCTGTCTCCATAATGGCATATTTGATCTACGGTGGATCAGTGGGAGAAGCTATTATTCCCTCAATTCAACTTCAATGGGTACAGCAAACGGTAGTTTAAGCCTATCATATTTTGCCACACAAAAGATTTTTCCTTCCGTCTCAGTGAAAACAAACAAGAATCAGAATTAGATGTCATTGAGGTTAATGTAATGATATCTCTCCACGTCGTCACAACTATTGTTATCGTCTTTTCCCCAATGACACAACAAATAGAGGACATCTTACGGATACCTCACGGTAAGATGTGAAGGAGAAGAAGTAAAATAGAGGAATAGGAGAATCCCTCACTCAGACTTCGGCTGGAAACGATTCCTCGCTCGTTCAATTCTTTTCTGGATGATCTTATTCGTCGCTCTCACTCTTCCTCACTTTGGCCCTTTGATGGATCTCGTTAGTCTAATGATCTTCACTTATAAATAACTATAGATTGAATAAATTCTAAAAAACATCTCTCTTATTGAATGATATTAAGAATTCAAAATTTTCAGTTGAAATTTAGGCTTAGTTTATAATTATTGAAATATTTAGATCGGAGCCTCAACTATGTCTCTGATGACTATGATAATGCCTAGTATATTTTACCTCTATTTGACCGCATCTAAGGCAAAGAGAGAAGATAAAATACGAAGAGGCGAAATTTCTGAAAATTTTCCTGATGAGGAAAGAGCCACTATTTCAGAGTGAGTTTACATACATATTTGAGGATTATTGGATGGATATTATCACAATTATTTTTAGCATCGTAACATACACACCGAAACATGTCCTCATCCTTAACTTGTGCTCTTTAAGTAAGTCGTTTGATTAGTACCCCTGTAGATCCTATGAAAAGTTGTTTCCTCTACAAATACGAAGTATGAAAGGCTTTTTGAAGCCTGTAAAAATAACTAATATTCCATGGAGACCGAGGTAGTTAGCGTTACCAAGTATCTTATCAAAATATTGCAGCTTTTGGAGTCACTGGAGGAATTATCGCCACCGTATCCTCTATTATAAAGCTGAGTGGAGCAGATATGGCAGCTCCATGTTACGTACAGTACATTAGAAATGGTAAGTGGACTAATGCCCTCAAAATGAATTATTCTGGTGTGAAAAACAAAGCCGGTTATGTAAAAAGCACAAAACCATTTTTCGCCAAGGATTATCCTTGCAGGTGGTCTGTCATTCACAGGCACAGAAGGGGGGACGATGAACTGCTGTGGCTCGTTCCACAACATTACGGTGGATGGTTTGAGCCACCTAGGACGTTGTGCTGTTCCTCGATCCCAATGATTGGTGCTAATATTTTCCATAACCGATGAAACCGCTAGATTTTTCTGATTAAGGAGGAAATCATATTTAGTAACTAAATTATTCATAATTCGCTTAAGAATCTTTATTAAGGACTTATCTCTCACTGGATAATTTCCCTAAAATTCCCACTTTTTGGACTAATTAATATCCTTCCAGTGAAAAAGATAGATTAATTGACATGTGACAAACTTATGTGGTTACGTTTAATTGAAGGAAAAGTATGAATAATTCCACATTCTAGAAATATTTTCCATATGACGAGTAGTCTGGGTTTCATTAAGATATTTAAATATGGGTTGCATCATTAATGTAAAAATTAAGATAACTTGCTTCGTTATGTAAAGAAAGTATTGTTTCCAAAAACAACTCACTTCTAATTTTCCAAATCGGAACTTCTACATGGAACTTAATCTATGGGAGGCTCGATTGAATTCAAAGTATAAAAAGGAATGCGGAATAAGAGAAACGACATTTTTTCTGGTTTTTCCTATTTGTTGTAGGATAAAAGACTTCGAGAAACGTTTGTTTCATTCGTTTTATTGGTGAATTGGGAAGAAAAAAACCGGTTATTAAGCAAATGACGGTGTGACTTATGCTTGTATCATTTGCTCCCATTCAGTTAAATTCTGAACAGAAGAGTATATTTAGACTGATGATGACAACTTCGTACCTCTTTGTTCCCTTTAATAAGATTGGCCAGTTCAATAACTTTCCGGATAACTTTTTCGTCTTCACGTACTGCATCTATGGCACTTTCCGTTTCTTGAAGCATAGCCAAAGTGTCTACAACATATAAGAGAGTGATAAAACTACTTTTAAAAAGTTCTAGATTTATTCTAAAGTAGAAGTAGCAGTTAATTTTTACCTTTTCCAATTTCTACATCATCGAGAGAAATTTTTATGAGAAGTTTAAATCTGTTGCTGTCCAGAAAGTCAGTGGATTGAGTTCTGAAAAAGTTTCTTGAATTGAATAACAAATAGGTACCTTGAGTTAGGCACTAACATGAGCCGTCCGTTCCTGGCTGGGTTTTTTCTTCGAACACTGGTCAGCACCAGCTGATCGCTTAGAGTAAACACACATCGCTGTTTTTTTCCTTCCTTCCCTCGCATCGCTACCATGTCGTATCGTACTAGGTTTCGACCAGTAGACACCAGCTGACAGATGATATAGTTTACGATAAAAATGGTGTTTTTATGTTAGTTCTTGAAATTGAGTTACGTCATCAAGTCCGTCTACGATAGCTTCGATTTCGCGCAAACGTTGCTCCATCTGTTCGTTAGCTTCTTTATGTTGGTTGATTGCCACCTAATAAATACTATTTCGAGCAGTAATACAAGAGAGTAAAAAGTAGGGCAGAAATTAACTTACCGCTAGATTGTGCACGTATCTTTCTGCTCGTAGTAGCCTCTCGTGGTCCGCATGCTCCGTTGGAGTATGTTTTAAAAGTTGTTTCACAATCAACTCATATCTATGTAGTTGCTTAGATTTAGTTGGTTATTTTTATAAGTGTCACTTGTTTATTTTCATTCTTACCGAGGAACTCTTTGAATAGGCGAAATGAGTAGTGAATCCAAATCTAACTTGTTCCTATGATCTCTGCAGCATCTCTAAAGCATAAATTTGACTTGTGAAAAATGACTGGTAATTGTTCTACTTCACTCACACTGTAGTATTTCTCAAAAGATGGCTTTCCCCTAGCCTGAGTAATGGCTCCCTTAGCGTACTTGAAGTTGTCCACGAAAGAGATAAACGTTTCGATCATTGATTGTTTTGCGAACTAAAATAATTTCTAATCTTTTCCAAAAAACTTTCAATCGCTAAAATTCAGAAATATATTTAGGAACCATATCTCTTACATGTGAGAGAAGAACATCGCCGATTACTGATTCCTTATGCCATGATTCGATTCGCGAACTTAGGGCGGCTAAAAGTACCTGAAAGACTGATACATCGTTATCAAAAACACGCTTTTAAGAGAAAAAAATGTGATCAGAATATGTACTTGGTGGTGGGCAAGGATTTCAGGAATTTTGTAGAAAATTTTATCTACCAGTCCCGGCTCGATCAAAGTACATTCCAATGGTTGCCGAAGTGGTCTCATATACTTCTGAAAAGATCGATTCCATATTAATGCGAAAACTTTCTTATAAAATCTATTAACTTACGGTCACTAAGAATTCCAATCCTTCAACAAACGATTTCTCTGTATCTAAGAGCTCTCTTGCAGCAAGATTCCGTACACTGAATTCAACGCGGAAATTAAATATAAAAACTAAATTAGAGAATTTATTATGAACATTGAATACCTAAAATGTCTCCTAAGACTGGCTCTAGATCGTTTCTTCCAGAGGAGAATGTCAGCTTCGAGAAGCGAATCCTCCATGCGACATTCTTCACTAGCAGACTCAGAACAAACATAAGGACTCCTGGAAACAGCTTTATCACAAATTCCATTAATAGTTTTTCATTAAACTATTTTACTTCTTCCTTACCACGTAATTGTTGGGTGTTGATCTGGTGAGTTTGGTCTCGACCGAAAACTCTTTAGAAGCTTTGTGAATCGACTTACACCCGCTAAGCTGTCAGAAGCCTTTCTCTCTAATAACTGATTTGAAGATGAGTAAAGGTCATCCACCACTCCGCGTCTTCTGATATACATAAGATATTAAGCTACTCTTCCTAGCATAATTATTAAATTGATTTCTTATTACATAAAGAAGTATAAGCATTATTTATCTTTGTGTACACCTCGGTCTAGGATTATTGTTCTCGTTAGGAAGGGAAAGAACTTCGTTGAGACATAGGAAACCATCGGGGGCTGATGTTTTTCTTGATAGACTCATCCGGTTTCGGTAGGTTTCAGATGACGGAAGAAATTGGTCCGTTCTGAGAACGTTAAATTATAGCTTATAAGCAATCTTGCTTTTTTTAGTTGCGCTTTCTTTTATTTTTCCACTCACTCTCTCATTGAAGGTAAAAATTGCATGACGCCTCTGGGATGTCCTAGTCTTGTCGAAATACCTGACACTCTTCCTTCAGCACCCGATTCCACACTAAGTGGTGTATCAGAGAAAACTAAACTAATTAGTCATTTTCTATAATATATCTTAAGATAGAGCAGATTATTTAAATGGAATATGTGAAGCTCATATCAATCTTATTTGATTTATTGCAAAGTGACCTCCTCGATCAGCTGATAGCGGTTGCGGCAATTTGAGGACTCTTTGGAGGGATTGAATCGACTTGGCCGCATCTCGTAATTCTTCAATCTCAGTTGTCATCGCATCCTCCCCACCAGAGTCCGAATCTGGCTGAGATAGAAGGGTCATTTTAAAACTGGCAAAGTTGGATGTATATTAAATAATACTTAATAAGTTTGCAAAAACAATGTCATTAGTTCACCTGCGCACTTCTGTACTTTGGAAGAGAATCCAGCAATTTACGCAGAGCATTGATATCAATCTGAAAGTGTCCTTCCTGTAGTCTCATCATCATATCTATTCCTTAAATTGTTTCTCTCCGCCTACTTGTTGCCCGCCTTCAACGTTTGGCTCACTGTTCGTTTTTCGCAGTCTACGTCTGCCCTCACTCCGTTCTCTGCTTGATCTAGCTTTACTTCTCTGCCGCCTCTCCCTACCTTTTTCCATGTTAAGGTTAAAGTCAGATCGCCTCCTAAATTTTATCCATTCAAAATTGTTTTAAAGACTGTTAATACTACTTAATTGCGTTAATTTTTTTAATGAAATGTATAAACACCTGGTAGGATAATGAAAAAAAGAATTTCTTGTACTTGGAGATACAGTCGCTGATCGTCGTGGGACTCGGATAGATGAATAAGAACTATCAGATGAATCAGAATAGTCGGCATCGTTTGGGTTTAGAGAGTGATGCGTAGACATCTAAAGCGCAAAATATTTAAAACAAATCACTGAAAGTTAACGGAACCAGTAGCGAATTAGACTATTTATAGAAAATTTGGTTTATAACATAATTTAGATAAAACAGCAGCATATGAATTCTTTAGTAGATGATTTATCAAATAGAGGCCTACTCACATTAAAAGCTAAATTATAATAGAATTAATTATAAAATAGAAGATAGATTTGAGAGATTTACTTGGTACTACTACTTAATTGAAATTAAAGTTTAAAATGGATTATAGATATGAACGAAAGCTTTTTCACATCTAATTTGCTGAGAAGTAAGGAGAAAAGAGCAATACTAGTGATAAGTTAAGCTATTGTTGAAAATATCCATAAGATGAAGTACTGTATATAAACTTAATAGAGTATGGTATTCGGAAGTAATGACTCGTGTTAAAACGGAATGTTTCTCATCAAAGTTGAAATGTCAGGCTTAAAATTCAATTTTTCACCTGTAGTCTGAAAAAAATGGCTGCTTAACCGAAAGATGGCAGTAAAATACCGAAGAGAAACGATGAATAGTTATAATCATAAGTGATAGGACACAACGATCGATGTCGCGAGAATGGACAAATGCAAGCGGTCACAACACGGCTGTCATCGGTTCCCTTCTCTCGTCCCCTCCCGTTCTCTTCCCTCCCTCCCCATTTCTCTCCTACACATTACATTAGCTGTTTCAACTCTAACTGTCTATCACATGTATGCACTTATTTATGCATATGACATATCAGCTATACTTAAATCTTGGCGTGTGAATCATAAATATTTTATCATAAAATCTGATTAGTCAATTTCATTCCGTGTAGGAGTATCCTCTTAAAAACCAACTGAAATCTAGCCTACATTTCATTTCCTAATAAATATTAGCTTATTAATGGGCAAATTTTGTCATTAAATTGTATGGACAATATGCCACCTTCTCTAGTCGCGACCTTAGCAGCTGACTGCTCACAATGTTGTTAACATCCGATATCGAAAGCATTATATGCTTCCGACATTGAATCTGCCACAATCGAAATCGACTTTCCTTCTGAACTTCCCCATCATCCTATTTTTATGTTTAATTTCAGTATATTTTGCTGGGTCTTTGCATTCTATCCTCATTTTTTGTATGTTTCTCTGTTTCTTTGGCTAACTGTTTAAATTACTGCTGTCGTCTAACATTCCTAGTTTCGGCTATAAACTGGAAGACACTATCATGTCTGCTCTCTAAGGTAAATTAACTTGGGATATTTAACTTCTAGTTGAAAGTTATGGCCATATTGGTAATAGAACTAAGAGCCAATACGGCTGAGAATACCATGAGCAAGACAGTGGAAACTATCCGACATCCACTTTGTTAATCTTCACTGAACTGTACTCTATGTGGAGCAGTACTTTACCAGCTTTTTTGCATAGTATTCAGACATTAGTTTAGAAGTTTACCAGATAGAGGTAATTTTATGGTTAAAATTTGTTGCACACTTAAAAGGTATAAATAAATTGCTCACGATTATACTATTGATTAGTTTTTGCGTTTACGATCAATGTTTAGGAGTATTTAGGACACTTATTGTGGGCGTGGGAATTAAGCAAGTAGTTAATATTTCCAATAGATACCATAGTTTGAGTCTTTTCAAAGGGACAGACAAATCCCTAAGCACTTAATTTCAGTTATTTATGATGTGCTTGGTGTTCCCTGAGTGACCAAAACTTAATATTATTTAGATCATTTGTAAACATTAAAATGCAGGCATCACCTATCTCTTTTTGGGCTTCTCTCGCAAACGATTGAGATGTAGTGAGAAGGCGATTGGTCCCAGCAACTGCTCGATCACAACTCTTACATGAAGAGCATTGCTTCACACTTAGAGTTTCTTTTGATATTCTTCGTTCTAATTAACTACGAGAATTAATTTTTGGTCTAGTGCCACTCTTTTTAGTTATACATATCTCGATACCTTACGATGAGTTGATTCAGTTGGTGAATGAAGAAATTATGATGCACTCATTCAAATCTCGTTTGTTTCACATCACCTTTAAAGATTGAGAGCGAAAACCAATGAGTCTAATAACAAAGATATTTCAGGGAAACTTAAATGTTTGAAATGATATTCCTTTGTGGTCCATTTACCCCTCTCCATTTCCGTTCGTCTCCAAACTTATATAGTACACTTTTTCAAAGAATGGGTGTCCTTCTTAAATATCCTGCACTCTTCTATTGTACTTCCTCGTTTAAATCGTTCTTTTCAACAACTTCTAAATAAAATATCAATTACAAATATGGAACGATGAGTGGAAAATCAAGAAGGAGTGGTTGCCAGGATATATATAAAGAACAAAAGATGTTGTCGGAGCATCAGTCACTACTTTATCGATCATCCTAATTTGGCGTGAGACCGAATTGCGATTCACCCATTTCCTTGCAAAATACATGAAATTTTGAGAATATTTGAATTATTTTAGAAAGTGAACTTTTATTTTCATTTCAATATCGTGATTTTGCCACTATCAACACGAACTTAAGATTTAAAGACAAACACAATGCACTTACGCGAAATTTATTAGTGAAAATGCAGAGGGAAAGTCTATTGGAGAAAGGATTTATTTTATTACCGTCTAAAATATGATAAATACATTGAATCAGATTAATAGTATAAATGATGCCTAACTAGGAAAGGTTCGCAGCACTTTCAAGTCGCAAATTAGGTTAGTGGAGTTATACTACACAATTAGATCCAGAGGTATTTCCCGAACCCTCAGGTGTTGTGAATGGAGCTGAAGACTTTCACTCGACTTCAACTCGACCAAATAGTCAATAATTCGCAGTAGGAATGAGAAAATACTTTTCCGTATTTTGCCTACTTTGTGTCTGGAATGAGTTGCCGGAGTCCGTCAAATAATGATGAGTAAAAACCCCATCTTCAATAATTTCTCGAAGTTCTAATTCGTGTGAAACACTGCGTGAAGAATATTGTTCTTTCTAACAATTACAATGTAAAACAATAATCTTATGAAAAGGTGTTTTTCTCTAAGCCAATTAATTGGCATATTTATTCCAAAATAGGATTGTATACCCACTGAGGGGGGCATGACAACAATCAAACCCAAGCTTTGTGCAGTAGATTCGTTAAAGTGACTCTTTCGTGAGACCCCTTTGTGAGCACCAACGACTCTTAAGGAGCCTTGTAAACAAAAAAAATTAATTAGGCAATCGTGCAAACGTTTCATGAAGACAATTTCTGAGACTCTTTTATCGTCATGACTCTTTCGTGCAATTGTCTCGCAGCAACGATTGTTTCTTATGTCGCTGAGACACTTTCATGCAATTCTATAGCAAAAACATCTGGTTAATGATGATTCTTTTAATCAAGTGAATTGGGAGATTTTTCTGGTGAGTGATGATGTTAGTAATAGTTGGTGTAGTACATTATTACGCCTCTTCATATCAATAATTTCCGTGCGAATATTTCGCAGTAGCAAATCGTCGGTGCGAATTTGGCACAATAGAGAAGATTGGAAGCTACGCTCTAGCCGGAACAGCAACAAACGATCTTTCGCAGCCGATGGGTCATGCAATAGTATGCCCAGCTGGGTCGGCACAGTTCGGTGCTTCGATCGATGGTCCGTTTGCCGCAGCGGAGGTCAGTCGAAACACCCTCGAACACGCGCGTCCGTGTCCATTTTGCCTGTCTCGTGCGGCAGTCATCCGCGTCCAGTTGTCCGTCGATTTCTTGTTTTGGTATAGTTCTCTTCACCATTTCCTATTTTAAATTTTATATTACTACTTATCATTACTCATTTCTAGAAGCATATTATTAATTATGATCTATTTTATTCTTAATGCGATACTGTAATTCGCGTCTGTTTTCTACTTTGTTCTTTATATTTTCTTTCTTTTTCACATTTGATACTTTTTCCTGAGGCAAGTTACAATCTGCAACACAGTTTTTGCAATTTCCACTTTTATGCGAAAATCTATAGCTAAAAGGATAACATCGCAACCAACATCTTATGTGTACTAAACATCTTTCATGTTTTTCATAATTATCTTTCTTTTTCGTCATTGTTGCTTGTCTTTGTCTTTATTATTTAC
Organism: Heterorhabditis indica; assembly: GCA_020740425.3. NCBI lineage: Eukaryota > Metazoa > Nematoda > Chromadorea > Rhabditida > Heterorhabditidae > Heterorhabditis > Heterorhabditis indica. The sequence goes on from JAJAVP010000329.1 coordinate 26,715, forward strand.
TACCTCCGCCTCTTTTCCACGCGTTTGTCATCAGCTGGTCTTAAAACATTTTTTAATCTCAACTTTCGCTGTTTTGATCATTTTTATAACTAGCAGTGTTGTTTCACTGCTGTTGTTATTGTTGTTATTGTAACTGTTGCTGTTGCTGTTATCGCCAGCAGAATGTGGGCTCTGGAGACATGTTTGCGTGACGTTCTGGTTCCCTTGGGCTTTTTGTCGCTCTTCTCTCTTCTCCTATTTCCTTTCCTATCTACGGTTGACGGTGCGTGTTATGCGTGGCGGCGCATGATTATGTTTGCTCGGCTATCGCTTGTCTCAGTCGACTTCCATTTCTCGATTGCGCTCCCGTTTGATACAATAAGCCATCACACGCTCTCTCGCTGTGTCTCGTCCGCTGCCGCCCTTCCCTCTCCTCTCTTCGAATGGCAATTGTCCTTCGCTCTCCCAAATCGTCTTCTTTATATCTCTTTCCACCACACCTTTTGTCTATTTCTACCTCCCTCTTCAAAATTGTTCTTCTCTATTTCCTAGTTTATTGTTAGAACTAAATGAGCAAGTGCTGGCAGCTCCGATCCCCATTCCTCTCGTATTCGGCGCAGTCACGCACTCAAGGCATTGTACTATGTCACTATTGATACCTCTGGGAGGAATAGGTTACAAATGAATGTGCTCCTAGCTATAATTCTAGCTTATAATTCCTTTAAGAGTAGAATGTGTGTTGATTCTTTTTAAATAATCGGTAAGGCTAATCCCTTCTAGTAGCAATATGCACCTCAAGTAATTCGCATGCATTCAACGTATAAAGGTATAATGAAATCGGAGCTAAGAAGTGTCAATGTTGATATCCACCCTTGGGGACGGAATGTCGAAAGAGGCCTGTCTGCCGCCTGAGTCACTTCGAATGCGCTCGTCGCGCGGCCAACAAAACAATGGACGCCTCTCGGGCTCGATCCTCGGGAGGCCGAATGAAAAACGCGATAAACACGATCTACAGTGTACAGTAGATTTGTTTCATTATTTGTCCAATATCTTTCAGTGCAAGTTATTAGAGTTCTCTCGTTTCGCGTCCATCTGTTATTGGTTAGGTCGATTCAAACATCCAGTGTATCGAGATGACCTTTCCAACAATGGGAAGTATATTGCCTCCTTTGTCCTTCCGTATGATAGTGCCCGTCCTAGTTCACTCAATTTATTTTGCCTCGGGTGTCCCAATGTATGGTACAGGCGTCGACTAATCGCTACCCTCTGTTCGTTTCCCCGCCAGTTTCCGCGCGACCGACGCAATTCAGTCAACTTCTACCTTGCTGTTTAGCCCTACTTGCACTTCACAGCTCAAGCCTTAATAAGTTAGTAACTCTTTCATCATTTATAGATGTCTTAGACCTTTTAGAAACGCGTATTACTGGTTGCAGATCATTTACTCAATTTTAGGATAAATACTTATGGAATATTTTCCTTGTTAATATGAAAGTAATTCAAATTCATACTTTCTATGAAACAACACAAAATCTAATTGGACAAATAGAACAGATTTCGTTTGTTATCTTTCTCTGTATCTCTTTTCGTTCTCTTATCTCTAACTACTCTCCTTTCCTCCTTCTTCCTTCGTGATTGGCACGTTCCTTGTGCTATAAGTCCCGTCCCCCAATTAGCCTGCCTACAATCTCTCGAACACCATTCACGCGTCTCGTCTTGTCTTCTCTTTTCTTCCTTATTGTGTAGTTTTCCATGACATGCATGCAGAATAGTGCTAACCAACTTCTTCAATTATTGTCTCAAGTTAAGAAGCTTTGCATGTGGATAGATTAGAAGCTATCACCAAGAATATTACTCCGAGAAGTTTCTTTAGGTTATTCTTATTAAGAACTCTGTCGTGGTTCTGGCGGGCGAGCGAGCGGAGCGCTTTCCCATTGTCCGCCTTGGTTTATTCATCCACTCGCCCCCTGCCGTCGCTCGTTCGCTCGCTGTCTCGTGCCGCACTTACCTCTCACTGCCATAACCCACGTTGTTGCACCAATGTGAACGGCTTACTTCCATTTACCTTAATTTCTACTTTCTAAAATTTCACTTTTATTTTCTATTCTAAGATTGTTAGTTTAATTAACTTATTCTATCGTGTCAGATATTTGTTCAATTGTATTTTTCATATTTAAACAAATTATCAATATTATCTAGCCGATGAGCAGCGATGTGTGATCAAAACGCGTTGCTCCGATTCCTCGCAGCGCAAGCTACCGCTCAACAGCAGATGGCTTTCGGCCGCCAGACGGCGGCCCCTCAGAGGGCTCTTGGTGGGCCAATGATGGGCCCAATGTTAGGCATGAATCCATTCGTTGCACCCGAGATGATGTTATGGCAAAGTATGATGGCTGCCCAGGCACAAGTAAGCTATCGCAATCTCTGTGTTCCGAGTGAATCATAGCATTCCCACTTCTTATCATCTATTTTAGGCTCAAATGGCTCAGTTGCAGCAGCAACAAGCACAATCGCAGCCTTCATTTGACGAAGTCTTAAAAAAACTTGCAGAATCGGCCAAAACAGGTAGATAAATAAAATTGGAGGAGAAAATCAAGTAGGGATAATATTCAATGATTGGACGTAGTGTAGCAATATAGTTATTAATTTAATATTAACTAAGAACAAGAATCTCAAAAAGAAACTGTCTTCTTTATCCGATTATGATAAATTAACAAGAAACATTCACTGGTTATTTCTGTGAGAAGCGTCATTTTGATTGACCCGTCGCCCACTATGAATGACCATCGCGCCATACTAATCGGACATATGGAGAGAGAAGAAATCGAAATCGATAGCCACCAGCCCCTCAGCGACAACTGTGATATCCATTTTGTACATCACATTAATCGTTTGCAACACATTTTTCCATCAACCTTCGATTTGTTGCCAGACGATCTTCTAATCCTCTTTCCCTTCATTTCTTAATCTAGCCAGTTTAATAATTTGAGATAGTGTCTAGTGATACATCCCCATCGTCTCATCGCTTACATGTCAGACACTTAGATTCTCAGAGATAATTCCCTGCCGGCATTTAGATTGCCTTTAGTCTGCCGCCCGCTGGATTTGTCTTTCGTCCCGAGTGTCGCTTTTTGCCACTGAGGACATTGCGTTTTACGACCCATCACGGCGCGTTGGGAACGCGTTGTAAGCAATGATGACAGTACAGAAAGGGACCAAATGAGGCAGTACTCATCCATAACCACTATTCTCAGCATGTTTTCTCTTATCCCTCATCACACTCTACAACCGATAGCGCGTCTCAGTGCGGCTGCCAGTGGCCGTGGATTAGTCCATCCGGATTAGGATCGGCGCGCTCCTTCGATCCTTGCGCCGCTCATAATAACGCCAATGTCGTGGCCCTACTCACGACATGCAGGCGATCTCATTCTAAGGAGGGAGTAGCCGATGCAGTTAGCGAGTGCATTTCATGGCACTTCGGCGAAAGGCTTATTGCGCTTTATGCATTTGCACTCAAAGCTTTGCTTACAACAGCATAACCATCTGGCAAATCGTTGGCCTAATACACTAATGATTATGAAATGACCACTTACATACAATGTTTCATTCAAGAAAATCTCTTCAGCAGACAAGGATAAATCGAATGCTCACTCCTCGCAGATTCCGTCAACATCTGGTGCAACTGCTACTGCCATTGCCAAAGAAGAAATTCGTCTCGAACCAGGCGAGATTCCCAAACCTATGAGGTCGTAAGTTTCTTAATTTTTCTGCTAACATTATCAGAATTCACAATCATTGTAGGACATATCAAGCCATATTTTAGATCTGCTTCAAAGCATACGGCAATGAACAAGACTATGTTGGACACTGCTATGTGGCAACTGCTTGCCAGTCAACTGCTACAACAACAGGCTTCCTTGAAGATGAACGGGTAAGTAAATTTCGCTTTATTTGTATGATTTTGCACTGCCATTAATTTCTTATCTCAGAACATTTGATTACACTATAATAGGATTTCAGACATCCGGTGCGATCGTCCAAGAAAGAAGTGTCAACTTCTGTAAATTCTGGGGTGCTTGATCTTTCAGGAAAAAATATATCTGAACCAGGCAAGATTACTATTAAAAATATCGGCGAATATAAAACTATTTTAGTAGTGATTATACAAGAGCTTTTAACGGATAGAAATGTTTGTTTTAATTTTTATCAATAATTTTATAAATATAGGGCCTTCATCTAGTGGCACTGATACTCGAAGTAGTGCAACGCCATCAGAAGGAACACTACACTGGGAGAATAATAAAAAAAGGCCTCCAGCCACAGAAAATCAAGCTAGGCTTCCGCTAAAGCTAGGGTGAGCCTGTTTCACTTTTGAAACGCAACCTTTTAGTATTTTACGTCATTTTTGCTCGAATTATTCAACAATATTCTACTGTCATATCACTTAGCTGGCGCCGTCAAACGTGTATTCGATCCATAAATGCATCTGGAGTGCGAGGTGATGTCGTCTACTATGCACCTTGTGGCAAAAAGCTAAGCACTTATGCGGAAGTCCTAAGGGTAGGTATAGATAGTTCGCTGGTAATAATTTAAAATAGGTCTAATGTTCAACTAATAATTGTTATAATTATAATTATTTTAGTATTTGATGAAGAATAATTGCGGCAATATCACACGTGACAACTTCTCGTTTAGTAGTAAATTAGTCGTTGGTGAATTCCTGATGCCAAAGGAAAGTGCAGAAGGAGAGAAGGTTTGCTGAATAAACTAATTTTTGCATATTTTGTTAATAAGTTGTACTTGGAACAAATCATGAAATAATATGATCAAAGATGAAGCACCTAAAAGCTAACTGAATAGAAAATGATTTAATAACATAATAAGTGTAATATTAAATTAGCAGGTAGTAACATATTATTTATTGTTTTCAGTTGATAATAAAGATGACAGAAGATGATATAAATGAAGAAATGAACAAGCTCTTCCGACTAAAGCCACTTCCAAGGATAGCGGATAAAAAGACACGAGATGAACGAGTATCGCCTGAAGAAGTGCGTCTCATGATAGAGAATTATAGAATGAAGTTTTCAAACAATACTTAATTTTATTGATTTTATGAATTTCTTTCATAACAATGTTAATGCTAGGGGATCACTTATGATTCCTAAATTTTAGCCAATTATTTTCTATTGATTCTAGGCTATTGACCATTTCGAAGAGGCTGAAGGAGCGTATGATGATGAAGAAAAGATTAAGTGGAGTCGCGAACCAATAGATGATCTTCTTCTCACTGAGATACGCGTGAGTATGTTTATAATTAATAGGCTGGTTACAACTCTAGATGATTACTCTTATTTGGAAAAGAAATCTATTCAATGCCCACTAGATGAATCACAATTTTTAGCCGTTACCGGATCTCCCTCGTATAAACAATCTTCAGCTGTCGGGAACAGGATTTGCTGATGCCCTAATGGTGTATGAATTTGTTCATAACTTTGCACATGTACTGGCGATAGGTAATCTTATTTTTTTACTTGCTTCATATGTTTTAGTTTAATCTGGTATTATTTTCATTGTTTTCCAGATTCATCATCTTTGCCTACCCTCGAATCATTTTGTACATATTTGGCCGGCGAGACTGAGAACTGTAGCGAAGTTCTTCAACTTACTGAAACCTTGTTCAGACTCACTTTAGAATACCCAGGGCTTCCTAGCGGTAAAAAGTAAGTTATAAGACAATTTTCACTATACAATTAGTTAGTATTTGTACAATTTATAGGGGAATGACAAAGCTTGGGCAGTCCATATCCGATGTAGGAATCAAAAAGAATAACTACTCTGAGCTAATGAGATTATTTCTCGCTTCACGGGATTCACAAGGGATAAAGGTATGCGAAGGAAGTGCGATAATATTAGCATTAACGTACGAGAAATAAAATAACATGAAAGAGCTTGCAGCTTTCTCATCTCCTTTCCGATTCTTCGTTCGAGTGTCTGGGAGGTGAGGACAAAGCAGCCATCCTTGCTTTTCTGTGTAATGAATTATTATGTTGTCCAAATATTGTGGCAGAAATTGACCGAAATCTCGATGAAGTCGGTCGGTTAAAGGGTGACCGATGGATGCGGGATGGCAAGGTAAGCTGTTCAACATAGAAATTCAATTATCCCTTATAATTGATACTCAAAATAATATTTGTCCAAGTTTATACAATAGTGTAGGCTCGTGCACTTCGAGTGGTACAGAAGAAGAAAGAAAAAATAGAGCGTGCTCATCTTGAAGAATGTGAGGGAGAGGACAGACCTCCTTCAAGAAACTCTGAGGGTTCAGACGGATCGAGACCAGGCACACCTGTTCCCCACAGAGATAAGAAGCTTACACCAGGATTGGGACAGTGTGAAATTCTAACTGAAGAGGTGCCTAGAAACACTATTTCTAATTTTATGATGCATAAATTATTTAAGTTCTTACCAATTCAAGGAAGAAAATATGTCGCCTGAAGAACTAGAAAACCTGATTCGCTCGCTCAACCTAGAATCAACATTCCTAAAAGAAAAAATAAATATTTTGACCATGAAAGTGCGCTCATTTCCCTTCGGAACGGATCGGTTTCACAGGTGACTTTATAATCCACACTTGGATAAAGTGCTAATTATGATATTCTAATTTCAGACAGTATTGGCAGCTACCCCATGTACCAGCTGTGTTGGTAGAGTCCGTGGAAAGTGCTGGAGTGACTAATCCTGCATGTAATGCTGATCAAATTTGTGGAAAGGATCCCCAAGGAGTTTCTGGTTAGGGGGATCATTTTTTAATAAGTTCCGGATATGCAATTGTTTTGTAATATAATGTCATGTAGGATCTCACTTCATTGATCCTGATGTTGCCGCTTGCATAGAAGATGTAATTGATGAAGTTGTGGCCGCAAAAGTACATGGGGATAGAAAAAGACGAAAAAGAATAAGACGAATGGAAAATACTTTCAAAAGAGGATGGTGGACTATTGATACCAGGTTTTTTTAAACATGCTCTTTTTATTCAATTTAAAAAAATACTATCGTTGTTTGCCACTATATAGTAAATTTCATCAGGGAGTCTCTTGAAGCAATACGCTCGAGTTTACATGGAAGAGGGATTCGAGAGAGAGCACTGCATCGCTTATTATGCAAAAATTGGTTCCTCAACGATGTGAAATTAGGCAGAGGTTATTTTCATGGCTTTATTTCCGGAAGATTATAGTAAATGTTCCTGCGTATTTGCGAGAAAACAGACTCTAATCGATATGCATACTTCCGATGTCGAATATTTTTTATGTGATTGACATTTGGCATAAAATGAGGAATTTAGCTATTACTGCATGCAGTCTTCTATTATGGATTTCCGTCATATGACGTTTTAACTCTTGAAAAGTAGACTATGAGTACTTGTGAGGTTTTTAACATAGTTTTTTCCCAATTATGAAAGCCCACCTAACAACTACTTCTAGATATGTTTACTCTGTGATTTGTGTTATTAAAATAGTGAATGAGCATCCCATCAGGCTTCATCCATTGCTTAGAGATTAAGACTACAGTAAGACGTATTCAGCTGTCTCATGACACCATAGAATGCCCTGAGAACTCAACATTATTGTCACTTAGCTGTGTGATTTTGTCTCTACAGTTTCGAAATAGACATTCAAAGCTTTGGGAATTACATTGGCAGCTAAGCTGAACTTCTTTGGTGGTGTTCGCTTGCTCACTTTTAAGCTTGGCCAAAAACAGTATTTTACGGCATATTCGTGAACTAACTTTTAACTCTTAAAAAATTCAGTTTGCAACATAATGCGAACCGTTGATAGCTTTTCTATTTTAAACTTGTGGTGTTGGTATATTCTCTGCTCATTCATTTGCTGTTAAGCCCTGCTCAATAAAAATGGAGATGTGAGAGAAGGTCATTCCTGAAAATTACCCTTTTCGATTTTGTAATAATGTTATGTTCAGTTAGCGTAGATGTTGTCGTTCACGAAACAAATAGAGAAGAAATTGCCAATTCGGAGATCGAAATTGTTCACAAGGAGCTGAATAGCCTATATGAAAAAATCAGGGAGGCTGGTGTGCAAAATAAGTACAATGAAAGCCTTATTAAAACTGGTAAGGCTTATAGCCTGCGAAAAAGTTAAATTTATAAGAATTCTTTAATTGTTTTCTACCCGATAACTAAATCTTGCTATGTAAAGTTCATACACAATGTTTTAGACGCTGATGTTAAATCGTTGGAACATAACCTCACTTACGGGAATCGACAAATCGCTTTTAGACATCTGAAGCAGGCTATCGTTGCCTGTGAACACTCCATTGACAGATCATATCTTCGTCCTAGCTTCTGTATAGGGTAAGTATAGGTAAATTTTATTTTCCACTTTTTTGCTTCTTTTGAAAGACTTCATAAGCATTTCTTTGGATTCTTTAGTGACCGACGTTCCATTGCCTATACCCTCAAAATGGAAGTCAAGAATAGAGTTGAAGAACATGTAGATGACGAAGAACATCCGTATGAGAGGGATGATTCTGAGAGGGACGATGAAGCTGTTGAAGAAGGCGAGAAAGATGAGATAGATAGACGAGAAACTATTGAGCGATGGAGAAGTTATGTATACGAATCTACAACGACAGCGCAGATGATAATTGCCATTCAGGTTAGATTAACGAAAACTACTAAAGCAAATACTAAACAATTCTTTACAAATTCGGTTTCATAGAGGGAAGATTTATAGATGCTACATTCCTGTATAGCTTGGGAGCGATCTACAGTACTCAATCTTTGTCAAATATGTAGAACTCGATGCAATGAAGAAGAAGTTCAGTGCAAAAAATGTGGTTTAGGATTCCATGTGAAATGTTTGAAGGTAGGTAAAAAGTAATTATCTCATTTGGCATTTTTCCATCTATTTATCGCGTATGCAGGTGGTCTTATCCGAAAACCTATTATTCTCGAGGTTTTCCACTACCAATCACTTCAGATCTCCACCCCTTGTTCCTTCGCACAGTGGAACTGTGCTGCCTGCATAGAATTATCTTCTGGCCACCCAACTTGTATGATATGCTGTCGTCAAGATTCGACCAGTCGTCCATGCAGGTCAGTTGTGAAATTACTGATTCCATCTGTTTACCTTCCAATAAACTTTTTATTCACCTTTCTAAGGATGATTTATTTTGGAAAGTTTCCCCTGGTATAAAGAGTTAGAAAGTGAGTGATTATTCAACATTTTTAATAGATACTACTATTATTTATTCTTCCTTATGATTTTCCAAGTAGAATGTTTGTTTCTAAACAGCAAATAGCAAATTCATAGCATCTCTAATCGTTTAATGCTCGAGGAAAATTTGTTTTTATCCTATAGTTTCAAATGCTTTGAGATTTAATAAATATCTTTGGTAGAAAGTTTTTTTAAAGAAAACAATCTAATAAAATGAGTAACTTTGCAATATCTATTCAAAACTTCATTCCAGAAAGTGCTATAACTTCTTTCACGTGGACTGCTCTGGCGAATCAACTATCAGTCCACAGATGGAATACATTTGCACAGGCTGTGATATGAAAGTACGGAAAAAAACATTCTTCACTTATTTAGATATCTCACTGTTTCTTTGTTTCAGCAGTTTGAGAGAAAAGTAATTCTTCGCGGCGAGAGTGAAGAGAGAGCGGAAATGGAAGAAACAGTTGAGGTAGAGCATCAAAAAGAACCAAAGAGAGCACCAAAAAGGAAGTCAGAAGCTCCACCACCAATTGTCTTCCCAACAGATATGAATTCCGACCTATGCAGGTACTGGTTATAAATAGTTTAAGGATCAAAAATACAAGTGACTGTTCACATCTAATCGATGAAACGTAATACTTCCTAGGGCGATGTTGGATGAAATGGAAGCACAGCCTGTAGTTGGTCCATTCATGGAACCCGTAGATTTGGACCTCGTCACTGGATATCGCGAGGCCATTGCTAATCCCATCGACATTTCCACAATTAGGAACAGAATAGACGCTCAGTGGTTAGTATAAATTGCAGAAATCACAGGAAATTTCTGTAATTCTCAGAAAATCTTATAACCCAATGATTAATCATTTTAAATTTAGCTATGAGAGTCCGGAGGACTTCGCTTCAGATGTGGAGTTAATGTTTAGTAATTGTCGTACCTTCAATGAAGACGAATCTCCTGTAGGCATAGCAGGTGAATAAATCCTATAATTCAAACTGGTTTGTTTTTAATTTAAAAATAAGTGATACACGAGACTGTGAACTGATATGAAACATGGAAAATTCAGCAATAGAAAGTTTGTAATTGCGTTGCACATAGAAACGCCGGCTGATTGATATTAATTTATTTACGTAGTTCACTAAACTCGTTTACTTGGGTTTCCTATTACTGGAAAAGTGAATTCTCTTTGACGTTCTGCGTTTAACAAGGACAGCAATTCGTGGTTGTTAACTTAAATATCTTATGGTTTACTATAATCAGGTTTCATATTATAACTACTTCTAAGCCTACTAATGATCTACATGTCTAAGAAAAAGGATGATACGCCTGTAGACGTTAGACCTTTGCTGCCGCAACATCAAGTAGTAAAGCACATCTGTGAATGGAGACACTCTGGGTAGCTTAAAATTGCGGATGATCAAACGGATTGTCCCTCCACTCTTTCATTAAATGATTACGAGTCCATAAATACACATCTCAAAATTTTAAAAATTATTCATTAACAGGGCGTAATAATTAATTTCAGGTGCAACGCTCCACAAATTTTACCAAAAAAGATGGCGTCAACTCAAGTACAACTTTAGTAAAAGACTGAAGAGGATGCGTCCCAGCGTGTAGCCAAGTAACATCAAATTCTACTTAAACTCAGTAGATATTGAGGCGATCCTTTTCAGTTTGGGTCTGTTTATAAGCCTACCAATAACCTTCTCAGACACCCATGAAACCGATTGCTTGCAATTAGTTCGGCAATAATGTACATAACCTGTAGCATACGTGCACTCTTACTCACTCATTGACAGTCTTGTACTATTTATAACTACTTTTTGATCTACTGTCCAGTATCCCCCATGGCTTTAATCGTGTTTACGTATGAAACTTGTCATTCCACAAGTAAAAAGTCCGGTTTTCCCTCTCGAGAAATCCTCCACCGAATGATGAATTAGTGTGACTTTCACATGTTGTGTCTTGACTGCTTTCTTTGATGTTTTATCTTGCATAAAAACATTTTGTACTATGAATTTTTCTGGAAATGGTCACTTTAATCTCTATAAATTACTAGAGGTAAGTGCATGACTAAAATAGAATCTTATTATGCTATATACGTGGAGTTCTAGGATGTTTTAAGGTTCGAGAAGACCAAGTATTGATTCGTAGTGGTCTTCCATTTTTGTTCTGTTAGGCATTTGTGCTCGAATTCTTTCGCCGCGTGGCTTTGAATTTTTTCGTTTTGACCGAACCTAAAAATTTATTGTCTCGTAGATTTTATCTATGTTTAAGGTCAATTACATAATACAGGAAATTGTAAAGAAAAGGTAGTGTTTTAAGGTAGACGAAATAAAACAACTCCTGAGTACATTCTGCAGAAATGCCGGTTGTTTGAATATGTTCTCCATGAACTTGTGATTGCTAAATTTTTAAAATGTTCGAGTTCTTCACATATAATCTAATAGCGAAAATCCCTGGAGGTTCACTGTCTCTCTAAATATCCAAATATTTACCAAAATCTATTCTCGCTGACTATAGAGCAATTTTCCCGTGAGTCTCATAATAGCGTACGCATCATAACATTCTCTTCTATTTGCCAAAAATAAATCATTGTACACTCTGAAAGTGAAATTTCGGGGACGCAGCATGGAATCTTCGGTGTTCCTAATTGAAAATGAAGTAATTTTCCAACTTTTCATAAAAGTATCTCTTCATTGATCTCCTGAAAAATTATGCAAAATAAAAGGGAATCTTAATTGTTTTTCCATATTCTGGATAGTGTTTCATGCCATCTTATAATCTCCAGATATGTTCTTGTAGGTCAAGTGCAAGTCAAAAGCTGAAACCATGTTGTGTTGGCGTTTTCGGCATCCTTTTTTGGAATTCCTTCTTTCTCAGTGACCTTTTAAGGCCACGTGAGCGTTGATGGGGATGTATTACAACGCGGCTTGTTAGATATTTTTCGAGCAGAACCTCCGAGAATATTTTTCCAATCGGTTAGGAACACTTTAATGAATATTTCTTGTCATCAATTGGTTGGGTCCTCCCACTTCGCTGTACTCTTGGAGAACTTAACATAGCTCCTTTACTATTATTACACAATCAGCCTTTATATCAACTTTTAGCAAATGCATAGAGCTAATTAACATACGAAATTTCATGTGCTAAACTCTGCGCATCTAATGATGTCAACTCCTCGTCCATTTTTCAATTGGTTTATGGTTTTCATTTACGTTCGCTCCACCGTTCCACGTGTTTAGCATGATTCTTTTCATTTTTATTCTCAATTTATCTTTCATAGTATTCTAATTCTGCTCAAATTATCTCATTCCTCTGAATCGCCCACTATTTCTATATCCTTTTAACTATAGGTGGATTGAATGTTCTTTTCACTTGTATCTTTGTACTTATGCAATTTTTGATCTCTCAGTGATAACTCTCTACGGTCCCAACTACAAAACTATGACCACAGGAAACTATTTTTTCATTGTGGTGCTGGATTTATTACTTCTTTCATGCAATTATTGCCACTAACAATCCTTTCCTCAGCAGTGAATAATTCCTGTTTAGTACTGGATTTAACAACTATTCATGCGGCGCATCTAATTCACTTAAAGTTATTCTATGTCACTAATTAGCCTAATATAGAAGTTTAAATGTTTTTCGATCTTGCTAAATAAATGTGAAATATTGCGAAATAGCCCTATAGTTTGCATACACTTATATTCCCAAGATTTAGTGCTCCAGATATTAAACGGGATCTCCTGAAAGATTCAAACTACTTGAGGTATTTTTTCTAGTCTTATTCTTCTTCTTTTCAGTTGTTGTTTCTCAGAACTATTATTTGTTATAGATATTTTGAATATCTCTTGATTATGGTTTAGATAAGCGGCGGTAGTAGTGCCGAATAATAGTTCTAGTTATCTGATGTTCTCTTTTATTTACATTGCAGTTAGTGAACATCACTTGTTCTTTTACTTATCATTAAACTAACCCCCCTACAAAATTATATTTTAAAAAATCTGCCTTTTAACAGTTTTCTACCATTGTTTGCTTGCGCATCTGATGTTGTCCTTCGTCAGTCACTTTCCCCATTGATTACTCCCCGGCTCTTATAGGACACTCCTAGGACAACTGCATGCATAGCTCGTTGCAATCTTCTCTAAGCTCTTGTCTCACTCCTCTTTTTGTGTTTCTTTTTTTTTGCCTTTCTACCACACTATGACTTCATCTTAATGGATCACTATTTATACTCCAAATGTTTGTGCCATTTTCTAAAATCAGTGTTTGGTACTTCTCCCTAAGAATGATTATAGGATATTGCAACGATGTTACAGAATAACTATAATTTTCTGTTTTCAAAAGTATTGCTGTTAATTTTGATCTATGAAAGTTCGTGTACTGGTTGCAGTTTAGCTTCTCCATAAATGCCGTACCCTGAATTTGCCTTAAGGAACAAGTATCTTGAAAGTGCTGAAGAAGATTTCCTTTACCATTTCGGCTTCGGAATTAAAACGTTGGATATACCTAAAATATTTGGAGATACAAAGGCAAGCAATAATGTCACCTAATTTATACAGTGCTCTAATGCTCTTGATTTCCTAATTGTATTAACCTTATAATTTGTCCTTGTTCCTTTTCAGTTTATTTGCACAGGAGGATCTCCTGGACGCTTCAAGCTATATGCAGATTTGTTTGCTAAGGAATGTAGTCTACCATGTAGTGAGAACCTGTCAAAAAGTGATAGATTTGTCATCTACAAAACAGGTCAAGTCTGCTGGATCAACGTGAGTGCTCCAATAATTTTGTTAATCATTAACTTGACTAATATTCTATTGATTCAGCATGGGATGGGTACTCCCTCATTGAGTATCATGCTAGTTGAAGCTCTCAAGCTAATGCATCATGCAAAGGCCCACGATGTCAAGTGAGTTCTGTTATTGCCATAGAAACAGATGACTTATGTTGAAATGGATTAAAGACATAATTATTTCTGCATCCTTCCCTATTAATCCTATTTACTAGTTCTTTATATGCATGTTGTATTTTTATTCTCCTATTTAGGTTTATTCGCCTTGGTACTTCAGGAGGAGTTGGGGTAGAACCAGGCACTGTAGTTGTTTCAACAGCTGCTATGAATGGGGAACTTGAGGATAAATATGTGCAGTGGATAGCAGGAAAGCGAGTGAGGCACCACTAACATTTTAGTTTAATATTAAATATTCTTTATATAAGTTTTTTGGATAGGAGTACTAGGTTTTAAGAATAGTTTTATGTGACATCTACCAAGGTTGTTCGAGAGACGTACCTTGATGAGGGCCTTAGAAAGGAACTTCTTGAAATGGCTAAAGAAAAAAATATTCCAGTTCAAACTGGAATGACGCTGTGTGCTGATGACTTCTACGAAGGTAAAATTATAAGATGTCACTTCAAGCTATCTTAATTTTTTTCTTTATTTGCTTAATTTACAGGTCAGATGCGCCTCGATGGTTTTTTCTGTGAATATAATGTTGAAAATAAATTTGCATTCCTACAAAACATCTATGAAAAAGGTGTTCGAAATATAGAAATGGAAAGCACCTGCTTTTCCTCGATGACCTACCGAGCGGGAGTTAAAGGTTAGCGAAGAGACAAAAGATGATAAAAAATAAAATGCTTCAAGTGGGAATGTAAGTGGTAATAAGTAAATATAAATGTTTGGTTAGAAGCGAATATTCACTCAGGAATTTCGTAATGCAAGTATATTTCCGCTGATACTTGGGTGTTACACGTAGGAAGTAAAAATCCGGTTGTCATCGAGTAATTTTCATCAAGGGTTTGCAGGTCTATTACAGTGGGATAATGGAAGGCTTAAGAAAGCATTTCGTTTCAGAAAAATTGTAGGAAATAAAAAGAAAAATCAGAATGAATCATGTGAAAATGAAGAAATAGGAAGTGCTAGAATTTCAGCAGCTATTGTGTGTGTCACACTTCTCAATCGAATGAACGGTGATCAAGTTCAGATCGAGAAGGAGCAGTACATTGAATATGAAGAACGTCCATTTCGTCTAGTTACTGCTGTTATCAGGAAGCAACTTGGTATCTAACCCCATTGGTGTCTTACATAACATTCCAGTGTACTAGGATTCTGGAATCATCAGGTCATGTCCTAAGTAGGGCTTATTCCATTTTCTGTAATTTAGTATTCAGGTATTGTTTCTAAATTATATTATTAGATTGAAATCTAATTTCAACGTATTTTTTCTCAGGTTATTAACAAATTCTAATTGTGTATGCCTTTGCATGCGAGTTAGCCAAGAAGTTGTATAGAATTTAAACATACATTATGCTGATCTTTTATTCATCTTGTAACTTTAGTAATAAATATTATTACGCACTTATATATATATGTATATATATGTGTGTAGATGTATGTATATGTATATACATATACATATACATATATATATATATATATATATATAGTTTCTTCTGTCTACAGAACATTTAACAAGAAAGCACGATAATGAAAGACAATAGGTTTGTAGAGAAATGAGAGTATAATAAGAGACAACAAGAGAATAAGTATTGAAGTCCCAGAAAGATTGGCATTAATTATTTGGCTAGAACTTGGAGATCCAGGGATGTAACGGGACCTCACTTGCCTTTGGTCTTTGGTCAACTAGAGGGTTAACCATTCGTGATATCAGATCACGCGCTCCTGAAGATGATGTATGGGCATCTTTTTCATTTTCATCAGTTTCCAAAATTTGGTTGCATTATGTAAACAATGATCTTAAGAGAATGTGAATATATTTGGTAGTAGTTTTTACTAATTTACTGGAAAACGGAACACATCCTGTTGTGTCAAGGATTTCCCTAATGGCTTGTAGTTCACTAAACTTCAGCAGTAGTATCTGTGGTAGAACTTGTGCATAGCGAAATACAATAAGACCTACTCGATGATATTGAGCTCCAAACTGGTAGGTCAAAAAAGAGTCTTCCTTGCGTAATCAGACGAAAGAGAGTGTTCCTTTCATTACTTCGAAATGGAGCATATCCCACTAACATAACATGTAGCAGTACTCCCAAGGACCACAGGTCAACGGCAACGCCATATCCTAGGAAGAACTATCTCATGCACTGAGACTTTAAGCTTATATTGACTTTGTGCTTACCACTTTCTTTTAAGATTTCTGGTGCACAATATGTTGGTGTACCACAAACTCTAAATAAAGGTCCGAGAACGGTACAAGCCAATCCAAAATCACACAGTCGCACATGTCTGCCTTCATGCAGAAGAAGGTTTTCTGGTTTCACGTCTCTGTGTACAATTCTCCTGCTGTGTAGATAAGCCAGAGCTGAGGCAACCTATGAATTATTGTTAGAAGAATGGAAAAGTATGAAGGCTAGGAGGGTAATACTAATATTCAGTTTTAATTGGGTGGATATACTTAACCAACTAACTGTATATTCCTAAATAAATTGGTTGTATAGAAGGCAATTAAAATAAGTACATTCTCTAACCTGGCTAGTAATGGTGGCAGCATCCGCTTCAGAAAGACGGCCTTCTTTTCGGATCAAATCGAATAAGTCGCCATTCTCGAAGATTAAGTGAGGTGTAGAAGATGGGAAATTAAGTTACGAAAATAGAGGAGCTATGGAGATTATGATTTACCTGTGCAAATTCAAAAATGAGGAAGTAATTGGTACTTGTTTTGAACGCATCCAAAAGCCGGCAGATATTGGGGTGAAAGGCAATCAACATGATCTCCACCTCATTCTCAATGAAGAACCACTTTCCACGCAATTGTTGTTTGTCGATGGCCTGGTAAACAGTGATCATTTCTAATATTAATGCACTTAATGTCTGAGGTGATTTTAGCACTCGATATTCCCTTAAACGGCTACTCAATTTTGCAAAGATGGAAATCCAGTGGAAGCAAAGAAAGTAGCAGTAGGTCATGTGTTAGACAAACTAGCAACAAGTCTGTAAGATGACGTCATTTGAGGGAAGTATTTTCTTCCCATCTAATCACTATTTTTGAAAAATATGGCGTTCAATATACGATCAGTTATTAGTAGGCAGAGGTAATAAACCTGGGGAAAATAGATTTCACTTTTTGAACACCTCCCAATTAAAAATTAAGGAAAAAGAGTTAATTCGTCATGGGGCAAGCAATCGGCGAAATCCAGGTACTACTCAACTTTTTAATCATAAAATCTTCTTTTACCGTTTTACCAACTAATTCTCAGATAATCTACATGAGATGCATTGTCATAAAACACTACTGTCTATTCTCATTAAACGATTGATTAAATTCTAGGTAAGTAGATCAATTACATGAAATTTCATGTCAGCATATCGTACTGGAAGGTCGGGAGGTAGTTTAGTGAAGTTAAAAATTCTTGTTTGTTGGGGGCGCTTTAGCTTTGCAGTGGACAGAAGAAAAGGCGAAAAATATGGTGACCAAATGTGACAAACCCAACCTTAAGTGCGCATTTTTTGTTGTCTTTCTTCCGCAGAGCTGAGTGAACTTGTGAAAAGTTTCCCCTTCCTATCACAGGTCCTATTTTGTATTGGTTTTCAATACAACTTCTTGATTTCACGTATCGAATGTTTTCAGACGCCTGAAACAAGTACAGAGTGTAGGAGTCACCATATACTTCATTGGGTGTGAAATTATAAGTGTTCCAGTGTCTATGCATTGAAATGATATATGAATATTGTACTGAGTCACTTAATATATTGTGTCACTCATAAAAGCAAAACTCTGTCCGCTCCGGATGTGGTCCAAGTGGTCAAAAGTGCAGTATTATTATCCTCTCTGCAACTTTCGTAAAGTAATAGAAGGCATAGTTCATGGGTTTTTGAATAGAATTTGTCACTGATCACTTGTGAGGAACAAACTATTGACTTATCAAAAGATTCCTATACAGGTTTAGTATAGAAAGAAGTTAATTTCACTTAATCTTCTCATACCCATGTTATTTCTGCTTCAGTGGCAATAGTGATAAGTGAGTACGAAGATCATCTATTATATATATATAGATCTTATTCTTTTGTTTGAAAACTAATGTTTGCCAAAATTATGCCTTTCTACAACTCAATCTTAGGATTCAACCTATAAGACTAACAAGAAATGGCAATTTAACTTACTCCAAAAAAACCCTCATTAGCATGTTTTGAAGAATTATGAACGATTCGAGGTTGACGGTCTAGTTGTATGTTATTATTGCGATCCAAAGAGATTCCTGAGGAAAAGTTTAACAACACGGAGTGGTGGTTGATGGAAATGTATCAAGACAATGGAGAAAGCTAGATCCTTACCAGTCCTAGGACCTCTGACGTGAATGGCTGATATGGAACTGGACCGGGCCCTCATATCATCAGAAATTGAAACTGCTCCGGTGAGGCTCCCATAGCAACCTCTGGGCGTGGTCACTGACCCTCTAGACCAGCGGTTTTCCATCATTTAATGCAAGAATGATTCGGCTATTTAAAGACTGAGGGAAATATACGGACGCTAGACGGACGAATTTTAGTATAATATATTTTATATAATTGAAAATTGATTGTACAAATCTTCTTTAACGGCTATCTACTTCTTCCGTGTTTGGGTCATCGGTAAATGGGGCACGTGTTGTCCATCTACGTATAGTTCATGAACTACCCCAGTTTTCTTTTTTCCACTGCTTGTTGCAGTGATTTTACATACGTGACGTCCTATTTCGAAGTGTGTCTCTGTTCCGTCCTCAACAAATTCTCCCTGAATTGCTTTACGTCTTTGACATTTACGTGGATCAAATATCTGAGAGGTTTCTATACAACTCTTTATTAAAATAGTACTTCTCATCTAATTGAAGCAATATAATAACATTTTGCAATTTTTAATAAGGGTTTTTAAAAGCCACAGCGCTGTTTACATATTTCATTTGAAGTTCTCTGTGTAAATAGAACTAATCACGGCATATTACTAATGGAAAGACAGATGGTGATAATATTGTTGAAATTTTGTACTACGTTTTTATAAAACTATTACTAGGATGAAAACGAGATGGAAACTGACCGCTGTATCTATTTTCTGGCCATTCACCCATACTTCTACCGACTCCTTATCTGAAAAATCTGCAGTAATAGATAGAACTAAAAACTCGAAATGCTATAAGAAACAAACAAACAAAATCTATGCAGTTACATAATAACTCTTGTTAACCGACCAAGTACAACTCTTGTGTCCTCTCCACCAACCAGTAATTCCCAACTTTGTAATTTCTTGTTTTGTTCTTCACGAAATTTCTCAAAATTTTTACCATTTACCTAAAAAAAAAAAGAAATCTTCATCATTTTGCCATTCAACATAGTATCGGCTATAGTATATAAATGGTACTTTTCGTCCATATCGTCGCTGTTTACAGATACGATGTAAAGAAAATCCTTTATCAAATAGTGGTTTACTTAGAAATTTTCTTTTAATAACCTCCAGTGAATATTCGTATGCGAAAGTTCCCAAAGCCTCCACTGTAATGATACATTTCATATCTCCAACTTGAAACGCTTCTTTTCCCACGAGCTTGAACATCCAGTCACGACGCAGCAATTCCTGTTTGAATAAAGTAGTCCAACAAAAAGTAGTAACATCTAGTCTAGTATAGATTTCATCAACAACCTTTCCATCAACGCGAATCACTCTTTTTCCCGTCGTAGTCCCGTGCTCAAATTCAATCCGATGCACCTGGAAAGAAAAACATGTATTCCTTCATTAGCAATGCTTTAAAACTGAGGTAAAAATACTTTATGCAAAAAAATTATTCACACCTTATCTTGAAGGGGTACACTCCAATTAGCAACTATGTCGCCTTCTCCCATCGTTCAAAATGAAGAGCAAGAATAGGAAATTTTTTTAAACTATTTCTTGCACTAGGGAAAGGAAATAGGCGACAAAAATTATCAAATCTTTTACTCTTACAATAACGCCTTAAAATAACAATGATTTTCAATCATTTATAAGTCTCTGTAAAACTATTTGATATAGATACAATTCTTTAAATACAAATTAGAGATGAAATCGAGCGATATTGAAGAATGAACTTTTATTATCAATATTTCACGGACGCAGTAGAGTTGGCATTCGCATTTATAACCGACGTTTCCATGACGATTAAAGAAGATGTCGTCATAATCGACAGCAGCCGCACAGAACTTACTAAGTTGCTAATTGACGAAACACTACAAATAAAATTAGTACAATAGTGAACAAAATTAAAGTATACCTAAATAGATACATAAAGATAAAGACCAATTTACTGTTGGCGGTTGTCATATTTCTGAGACTGTCTATACGGCAAAATCGTTAGGACAAATGCCATTCAACACTTGCCGATTCAGTTAAACAGCAATATTACTATTTATTGTACAAAGTACAAACAAAAGGTAGTAAAAAAAATGAAAAAATGAAAATCAATAACAGTTGAAACTGATAACTAGATGAGGGCAATAAAGTACAATAAAACGAATAAAAATGTGGGGAATTAGTTGTTGCATAGCAGAAACAAAAGGAACACAAAAGGAGAACAAGAAGGCAAACACAAAACCATCCATTTATTATCGTGAAATTCACCTTAAGTTAACCATGATATACTCTCATCGAATAACCCACTCGCCATAAGAATATTGTATTGCAAGGAGCCCTTATCTTTGAATTTGAACTATGACCTCCGTTATGTTTAAGAACGAGAGTGATATCATGTCGTTCAAGAACTTGGTTGTGGAGGTAGGAAGGCACTAGCTGCAAGGTGAACAGAGACATCAGAGTAGCACTACTGGTTTATGCCTATGGAGAACTCATAGAGCGGCTTGTAGGCTCTTCAACATAAACCGTTTTATAGTCTAAAAGAGTAACGCTTTTGTTGTCATTACAAGGAGCAACATTATAGAATTCACTAAATGCTAATCTAGTCTTTTTTTTGATATGCTGAAGGCTAAAACTAGGTATATGACTACTCTTCGCTGAAAAAGGCTTTGAAGGTTAAGTTTTTTTCATCTACTCTCGTAGCTGGGAATGGCAGCAATATCTGCCCATCAGCCAACGCATTTCCTACTAGAGTGACAAGGCGGGCCGAAAAAGTTTTCAGTAGCAGAATACTTTGTCGTTAATAAAAACTTGTCTAAAAAAGATGACGCTGTAACAGTGGCATAAAGGTAACATGAGTTTAACATGATATACAAAGAAGGTTTCAATCCCATCGTGTGTTGATGTTCGCTTACTGATAACTACACAAATCCATTGTAAGCAGTTACCGTCAACATACGTTATGTACGGCGCAAGAACAAGGGACCCCGAAGAGTGATGGAGAGAGGCTAAGGTTTCCGTTCGGAACGCTCGGCAGCGGTGGCTTGGAC